>OY856409.1:951845255-952197755 GCA_963693085.1 Alisma plantago-aquatica
AGTAGAAATCGAATAATTGTGACAATTATCACATTGAATGATACTCAAAGAACCATATAAAACGTATTATTATCATTTGGAGGGCCATTTGAATTCCAAATGAGTTCAAATTTCACCCATAGGTTAATGATGTGCACTAAAACAGAATTAATCAATTAATTTCGTCTTTTAACCCACCATCACTCCTAATTAAACAAAACACATTCAAATCTTTCCCAATTTAATTGGGGGTCAAACAAGGTCATAATGGGTTCAAATTTGAACCATAGGTACATTAGAGTGTCTAGAACATTCCTGTGGAGTTAGATTTCGTACTTGTACCAATTTAGGCCTAAAAATAGCAAAACCTTCATGTATGCTTAAATGACCACAATTAATGCAAATAAAGTCATTAGTTCTTCAAATAAGAATTGAAAAACATAAAAACGTGCCCTAAATATTATTTCCTTTCATTTAACAAGATGGTGGCTATTAAGAAAAATAATTAAACCAGTAAATCCCTAATTATCATAAGAGAGAGAAAAATTGGACATAAAACACTTATTCTCATTTTTCTTCAACAAAAAGGGCATAGATATACATGAAGACATTTTCTTTAAATAAAACAAGTATAATAGAGCAATTGGACATAATAAATGATTTTGCAAAACTAATTATGGGAAAATTACATTTAAGTCCTCAACAATTATCTAAGGTAGGAAAGAGCATGCAAGGAATAAAATAATTTGGAAAATTGCATAATAAGATTGGGATGTTACACCTTCAAAGTTGTATACTCAAGAACCAATATATGATGCTTATATCATATTCCATCATCCACACCCACTGAGAGGAGTACTTGAGGCTTTGCCATGAATCCCTTCATCTTCTCTAGATTCGGGCTTACCAACTGGGCTACTATAAGCTCACTCAATAGATTAGGCATGATTTGTATATCAGCCAAGTAGATTCTATATGCCAAAGGTTATAGATTCCATCTAGAAAAGTCTTCCAGTCTCCTTCATTGAGTCACCAAACCAGCCACACAACAAAGCCCTTTACGATTGATGGCATAGACTACCACATTAGCCTTACCGAGATGGTAGGCTATGGTGAAATTGAAATCCTTTCGGTATTCCATCTAATATTGTTTTCATAATTTTAGGTCCTTATGAGTCAACATGTACTTTAGGATCTTATGGTCAGTGAAGATGTTAAAGGTAGTCTCATACAGTTAGTGTCACCAGATCTTTAAGGCATAAATAATTTCTACAAGTTCCAGATCATGGGTTGAATGATTCAGCTCATTTTGGCTTGAGTTGTCTTGAGGAAAAGGTGACGCCATGCTAGTTTTGCTCTAACACACATCCTAATCCCATCTTCAGAGTGTCAGTGATGATAACAAATTCATCATTACCTGAGGGTATGCTCAACAATTGGGGTTGAGGTACACTTTTCCATTAATTCTTGGAATCATGCTTTGTACAGGTAAAACCATACAAACTTATCATCCTTTCGATTGAGAGGCAAAGTAGTCTTTGTGAAATCCTTCATGAATCACTAGTAATACGCAACTAATGCCAAGAAAGTATGAACTTCGTATGGGGACTTCAGTGCTGGCCATACCCAAATGACTGCTAGTTTGGCAGGGTCCGCCAACATGGCTCATGTAGATATAATGTACCTGAGAAACATGACTCGGTCTATCCAAAAATCATATTTCAAGAATTTCCCATAGAATTCTACTTTCTTAGGATATCAAAGCCCTGAGATAGGTGACCACAATGTTGTTCTAGGTCATTAGAATAGACTACAATGTCATCTACGAATACTATGATGAAGGTGTCAAGGAAGAGATGGAACACATTATTCATGAGATTCATGAGCACACTTGGAGCATTGGACAACCCAAAAGGCACGAATGAAAACTCATAGTGGCCATAGCCATTTTGAAAAGTAGTTTATGGGTTGGCTTCCTTTTTAACTCATAACTGGTGATACTAGGATCTCTAGTCAATCTTTGAGAAAACTCCAAAGGTTTTAATCTAGTCAAACAAGCAATCTATGTAGGGTACAAGATACTTATTCTTAATTGTAGCCTAATTTATCATACTATAGTCAATGCACATGCAAAATGACCCATCCTACTTTTTCACAAAGAGAACCAGTGCTTCCCACAGGGATATACTAGGCCGAATGAAGCCCTTTTCTAGGTGTTCATGTAGTTGTTTCTTCAATTCGAGCAACTCAAAGGGAGCCATTCTGTATGGGCCCCCATAAAGAGGGTTTGTCATGGGAACTAGCTCTATTGATAGATCCACTTCTCTTTCTAGAGGTATGCCTGGAAAGTTGTTTGGGAAAACATCATCATAGTCCGTAACTACCTCTATATCCTCTAAGGGCCGCACCTTAGACTCTAGCTTGGTCACTACAATTGGGAATGCTAAACAACCTTTAACTGCCATCTGTTTTGTCTCATAGATGAGACATATAGATTGGTGGTGGCATCTTTCCTACCTCAAATGCTAAAATGCGGATAACCTAGCTTCTCTATTCTTATTTCCTTTTCCCTAGAGCCTATCTTTGCATTATAGTTATAAAGAAAATCCATTCCTATAATGACATCAAAATCATTTGTATATAGGATGATAGTGTCGATAGGAGGTTCATTATCCATATACCTAATGAGGATGACTGGTGTCTTTAAGAGTGATGAGAAAATATGATCACTAGGGTTAGTAACATCCAAAATGTAGCCTAAGTCCTAGAAATCCAAAAAAGCATAGTTGTGAGATCTAGAAAAATGAATGTATTGGTAGAATTGATATTGAATAAATCTTTAACTATATACCCCATGATATCAAGAAGTCCTACATTTTTGTGGCAGTCATAATCTAAATTGTATTTCCTTAGTAAACAATAGAAAATGGGATTTAAGGATGGTTACCTTATAAGACTCGATTTTGAATGGCCCGAGCTTCCTAATTATTGATGGTGAAGAACCAAGCTTGTCAACATTCTCTAGCAAGTGGGGAACCTAGTTGTGTTGCATCCACTGGTTGGGATACTATTATGCCAGGTCCCTATGGTGTAGGGAGGGGTCTGAAGGTGCTCCTCTTGGTGGAAGGAATAACACTCACTTCTCGAAGTGGAATTTTCCAGGGTGCCTTTTCTTGTAGGTGCGACACTCAGGGTGGTGGTTCTCATTATGGGGCTTTCCTCTTCCTCCATTCATGTCCCTTCCATGGTTATGACTGTTGGGAAATATAGGTACATAGTTGGTAGCGGAAATAAAAATTATCTATCCATATTCCCCAGAACAACAAGATCGTGTCAATGACTATGCAATGGGAAGGATGATTTAATGACTTCATATCTTGTCTTGGAGCAAGTCCACAAACTATTCCTCATTGTAGTATTCATGCAACTATCTTCTAGTTACACTGGGATGGCGTCTGCAATAGACCCTAGTCTCACCATGTATAGTAGGTTGATGTTATCCTCCTAGCGACAGACAAAAACCTCCAAACCTCTGTGAAAGTCCACATAGACCTCCTAGAATTCTTGTCATTTTAATAGAACAAATAGGAAGGAGTTGTCTCGCCCATTTTTGTACTAGTCACCAACTTGATCTCCCACTAATATTCTCCCTTACTATCCCTCCCTTTAGTAGGTTGGACTTGCTCATGCTCTCTATTGGTTACCACAACCAGAGAGGACAACAATTGTCAGAGGCAATTGAGTTGTGTCTCTACGAAGCCCCTAGTAGCCCCCTATTTATAGCAGGGTCATTTTAGGGTTCCTAGTCTATGTGGGAGTGAAAGGGACCACAATCTCAAAAAAAAATCACAACCTACAATAGGAGAAACAATCGGTTCACCGGTGAATGGATCGGTCGGCATGTCAGTCGATCGTTTCACTTTGTGAACCAGTCATTTCATCATGTTTCTCAATTAAAACTGTATTAGCAATTAATATCCAATTTAATGCACAACATGATGTTAGCACAAATCCTTGAATCAATCAAATTGATTCACCAACTGCTTGGTTCACAAACTGATTCAGCCGGTTCATTGACTTGAGCCAAACGGTTCACTTCCTGAACTGTTAGTTCACTGTCTGAAATTTCCAGACTTGGTTTCTATTGACCTGACACGCTAAAATGACTGGTTCAACTGTCTAGTCAGTCAATTTTCAACCAATGTTATCTAAATTCAATCCCTAAACACTTCATCAATCAATTTAATTATCATTTATGGTTAAACTTCTCTTATTGGTGTATCCTATGTGTATCCCCCCATAGGTTCCAAGTTATGTTGGCAGTGAATGTCCATAATGTGTTTATGACATCACAAGCAAAGAGTGGTGCCTAGTCACACATCATTGCTATCCAAATAACTAGGAAAATTGGAGAACAACTTCAACCTACGATCGATGTCAGGTCTAATTCCTTTTTCTCTAGTATCTGGAATGAACTCAAGGCATGGAATTGCCATCCTCTCAATTTTTAATCCATGTTCCTTGATCTAGAGTAGACTTTCTTAGATATATGTTACCTCAATATCATTTATTGATCCACATGTTCATGCGCATGCTTTTCTCAATCTACATTACTCATAGTCGTCCCCATGTGTCATAGTGCACCCAATCATCACCTTTATGGAAACCCTTATTTAGGATCACGGGAGATGATGTCAAAGCACGCTAAATGATATGTGATGAGTGTAGTGATTTCAGGTCAAAGAACCACAATCACGACCTTCACTATGAAAGATGACTATAACCACCACGTATGGTTTCCTTGTGTCACTCTCAAGGTGGGTCTGTCTGATACACTGTTCCCTACCAAGTATTTATGTGCTTGGTTTGATATCAAATGTCATGAATAATCAAATTCTATCATCAACCAACACACACTCTAGTCTTACTATTGTCTATCTTCCTTCCATAATAACATCTGATCTGTGATATATCAAGAATGTACATACTCTTAACATCCATATGATCTCATTGTTCAGGTCATGTACTTAAAGACATACATCATTGAGTAATTGTCATTCTTTATACATTCATTATGTTTCCTCATTATAACATAATTTAGTGATACGAAATGATTTGGAAGCTTGCCTTTATTATAACCAAATAGTTTATATGATATGCCATCACAATCATCATATGATTGGCTCTATGGGTGTAGACGCCAACAATGACCTTGTGTCCTTTTATTATAATTTATTGGAGATAAAATGCCTATAGTGAACCCTAGATATCTTGTGGGTGGATGTCGAGTAGGCATGACAGTCTTCTCCATCTCTCCAGAGAAGTTGAGGGCCTCAGTAATGTTTGGAGGGTTTGTTAGCCATTATATGATATTTCAATTGGGGATGCAAATGCTTAATGAAGTGTTTCACTCACCATTCCTTAGTCAACATGTAGGCACAGAGCTCCATGAGTAGTAACTTCTCAGCATAATCTGCCACCGATATGTTTCTCTGATAGTGGATCATGAACTGCTTCTCCTTTTCCTTCTTGGCAGAGCTAGGACAAACCATGCTGTGAAGATGGTGTGGAAATTTACCGATGACATAGGATCAACAATTAGATCTTGGTTGTCAATGTAATTTTCCCTCTATAGCTTTTCTACTCCTTTGAAGAGATGAGCAACAAAGAGGAGCTTCTTGTTGGGTTGCACCTCTAGGATGGGGAAGCCATTCTCCACACCAGGAGCCAGACATTTCCTTTGTGAAAGACTTATGTATTGTCTTCTCCCCAAAACTTCTTTATGTTTAGCTTGACAAAGTCAAGGATGGTGGCTTTGAGATGAGTGTGGACATCTTGGGATTCACCATTCTCGCCTCCATTGATATTTCTAAGGGCTAGGTCACTAATGGCTTCAATTTTCTTCTTTTGCAATTCTAGCTAGAGCATCTCAGGGGTCTGGGTTGCCACTTGTCTGACCACAAGTATAGAGCTCGGGCCACTAGCATGGCTAGTGCCACACCCCAATTTTCAGATCTAATTTAAAACTTAGATAGGGGTTTTTCAAAATGATAATAGTTGAGGGGTTTAATGTAAAAAGACCACGAAAGAATACCCTTACATAAAAGTAGAGTGGGAAAGGCAAAAAGAAAACTAAAAAAATACACCTCCTCCTATAGATATGATATAATGAGTGGCAATTAACTTAAGGTGTTGTATAGATGTGTTCCCTAACTACTTTTCTCTCTCCTATAAATAAGTTGATCATAAAGGCATAAAAAGTAGATGAAATAAATTTTGAGTGGGTAATATGCCATTATTTGAATTTAAACTCATAGGATCAAAAAGGGTAGTAGTTTCCCAAATTACCTAAAGTATTAATACATTACATGGCTAATATGAACACATGTTATGCAAAATATCAATTTGAGGCATTTAAGTTCAAAATCATTATTCTGCACTTTTTTTATGAATGTGCTTAGTGAAGAGAGAGGTACACATGAAATTTGGTTAACAAATGACAAAGAAATGCATTAATATGAAGGGAATATATTTTCCTTCAAAGTGTGTGTTTTAGGTACTAAAATTTCCTAAAATGCAAAAGTTATCTCAGAATCAGATTCTTTAGGTTCTTATTAGTCTACCTGCCAATTTTGGTTTTATTTGTACTTTATTTTCTCATCCAATTTAATTGAAAAAGGAAATAAATTGAATTCATATCACTTTATTAGAATATGCATTAGATGCATCGATTTCCCCTAAGGTTCAATTTCATTTTGCTGTCACACCCTCTTTTTCCTTATTTTTCTTTTCATGCACGATCAGATGGTCACCTTTTAATTTACACCTGATCTGACGGCTCTAACGTTGTCTCCCTCCTTCATTTCCTTCGCTGGTGTGAAACTAGTTCCAAGCAAATCCCTCCCCGATTTGATTCTTGGCCATCATAACTTTTCTTTACGAGATCACTTTGCCACCCTTTTCATCTCTCTTTCCCAAATCTGACTTGCCCTAACTCACCTTCTCCCATGGTATATAATATAAATGCCCAAACCCATGCTTTATCCAATCTCCATCACAAAGTGGAAGTCGTCATTACAGTAAGATCCACACATATTTAAGAGTTCCAAAGGCTCCAATAAGCTGCATAGGTTGCTCCTCTATCGTTAATTTATGCCCTAAAGCCTCAAGCCTCCCCACCTTCCTCCTCCTTTCTCTCCAACAACGGTGGACATGTACTCATAGCTCCAACCATCACAACCCAATTACAAACACAGTAAGCATCATGAACCCTCTTACTTCATTTTTGCTTTGTTGGTTTGCCCTAGATCATCCCCATTTGTTGCACCCTATAACCTCCGTGAAGGTCCTCACCAATGAATCACCATAATGACTGTCCTACATGTTGTTGACCCTTGTTTTACTGTGTTTTGTCTACAAGGCCTCGAAGAGGCTAGCCCAACTTTATTTTCCCCCTATTTTCCTCAAAGCGTCGACTTTCCTTATTTGGGGTTGTTGCTTGGTTTCTGGACAACATGCTATGATATAGGGCCAATTTTGGTATGAAGAGGCTAACAAACACCTTCAATTTGTTGACAAGGTCATCTTGACCTCCATATAGAAGAGTTCCTCCCTGTATCTAGTGTGCTCAATCTATCTGGTTTTCTCCCCTGTTGTGCCATGGAAACAAAGCCATATTTGAGTTCCTAACCTTGCTAGTGGAGAGCCTTAGCTCATCAGGTTCGCATGGAGATGTAGATGATATTGATATCCTTAGTTTTCATCAACATGTTTTGGTCCATGATCTGGATCCTCCAACAAGAGCCCCTTGGCATTGTGCTTCATCTTCCCCTTGGAGGAGGAAGATATAAGCTATTGTTTTCTCAGTTTCTCCCTTGATTGACGATTGCTTTCTGTCACACTTCGAAGGGAATGATTGTCCTTTGATTTTCTTTTATCAAGAATTGTACACACTGCTTTAGGAGGGTCCCACTGCCTAGGTGGCGTTTCCCCATTGGTCTAGGTGAGCAAGGGCCCCGCTAGTCAGGTTTTGGTTCCCAATGTGATTTATCGATTTTCCTTGATTCCTATTGGCCCATTCTTCACAAAATTGCAATAAATCAACAGTTTATCAAATAATTATAGAAAAATAGTTGATGGAAAGGATTATTTGAGTACAACATGATTTTAGGGTTTTAAAACCATTATTTTCTTTCTTATTTTGATGTTTTCATAAGAAGCTCTAAAACCCTGATTTTTAAGTAATATGATCACTAATGTAGTAATATTAAATTGAGTTTTCTAATATGGTCTGACCTAATCAGTAATCCTAACCCTAATTAAGTATAATAAGGTTATATTTTCCTAAATACCAAATTAGGGTTTAAGGTGTTAGTTAAAGTGGTAATTAATAAAGGATCAAGTTATTTCGGGAGACTTGAGGTTTGACTCATGGTACCGACCTAGGATTTGATCAAGGTCAGACACTGAAATAGGATTTTCTTTGCTCTAGGTAAGCGGGTTATGCCACTGTACATAAGTACATTGGTAAATTTATATATTATGTATGATTTATGAGTTATGCTCAAATTTCAAGTTCAATGATCTAATCATGTGCATGTATAAAATTTCTTGATGATTTCTTTATCTTAGGTCCTATTGTTATCATGTTTATTAATATTATAGATTATGACTAATGATTAAGGGTTAAGAATTCATGAAATTAATGATCAAGTTCAAGAGGGAGAAATCCATCATGATAAAGATTTAATGTTCAAGATTATGTTAAAGTTTATATTAAGAATCATGTTATGGGAAATTTATTAAGTTCTATATGCTCTTGCCATCATGGACATCAAGGGGTCGCTATGGGCCTTTTGATGAAATCATGGGAATTCGTGCCAATTATGGGCTTCTCTAGCCAATCACGAACCTCAAGGTTTCATGATGGGCCTTTTGGCCAAAGCATGAGCATTCATGCCAATTATGGGCCCTTAAGTGGGCAAATCATAGAGAGTGCATATTATACTTATTCAATTCTCCATGTCAAAAGAATCAAGTAATCATCAATGCTGAAGTCAAATACGTGTCAATGTTTTCTTTCAAGTCAAGTTATTATGCTTATTTTTGAATTCTCATAAAATGTATAGTTCCACATCCTGATGTATGTCTTTGTTTTTGCATGGACGTGGGACGAGATGTCCCTAGATCAAGGAGAAAAGGAGAACAGAAGTGATCCCTTAGCATAGTTGAGATCAAGGAGACTTGAGCTTGGTGAGGTGCCATCTACCACTCAGTAGATTTCTAGTCTAATTTTTAATTCATGATTTAATTTTACTTAGTGTACATGTATCAGGCTTGAGACCAAGATGTGACACTTATGTTTACCTTTTTATGAATAATGTATGAATCTACATTTTGAATCAATATATAATTTTTCATTTATCTTGTGCAATGCATATCATGTTTTGTGATGTTCCTCCAAGCCAAGTGACCCATGTTATGGACAACATAGGGTTTGCTTCCACTGACGTATGTATATACTTGGAGGGGAATTACGATATGGTATCAGAGCCACAAGTAGATGGCCACTAAGATAAAGATTCACATGTTCTAACCCTAGGTGTACCTTATTTTTCTAGATGGATCCTATGCAAGCAGACAAGTGAAATGATAAGGATGATGGTTCTAGTTCTTCCAGTGAGGGGTGTGGACCAAGGAAGAACCCTAAGGCAACATTGGAGGATTCAGTCCAAATGCTCACCAATGCCCTAGGACAAGGATAATATGAACCCATGCATCATGAGCTGACCTTAGTAGACTTCTTGAATATTAGGCTTGAATCCTTTACTGGAGAAGGAGAAGATGATTTCATCACCAAGGGTGAAGAATGGATTAGAAGTATGGAGCACTGTTGTCATGACTTGGATTGTCCCCAACATTCTAGGGTTCACTTTGCAACCTACATGCTGAAGGGAGCAGCCTGAACATGGTGGGAGAACTTCCTCAACTCAAGGGCAGTCGATGCACCTTCTCTCACATGGGAGGGATTTGTGAAGGCCTTCTAGGAGCACTATGTGTCTGAAGCCATGATAGAAAAGAAGAAGATAGAATTTCCTAACCTAACTCACACAGGTGACATGATAGTTACCCAATATTCCATGAAGTTTAGGGTCCTACAGAAATATGGTTATGACTATGATGAGTGACGCAGAGAAAAGAAGTTCATTCGAGGACTCAAGCTTGACTTATGTTTTGCTTTGTCAGGAAGAGGTAACAGGACCCTTTAGGTTGCCCTGGATACAACCCTAGAGCTTGAAGATCACCCTAGGAGATCCTACAAGAAGGAATTTCCTCATAAGAACAACCAACATCAACCTCCCAGCAACCACAAGAGGAAGGCACTTGAGCCGACTATAGAAGTTGAGAAAGCCATGTGACCCATGTTATTGACAACGTAGGGTTTTCTTCCGCTCACATATGTATATACTTGGAAGGGTGTAAAGAAGTGAAACCACTCCTCTACTATAAAGAAAAGATTGCATCCATTGAACCAAACACCACATAAAATTTTCATCAACGGGATGAAGACCAATTCAATCAACATGTATGCATCATTACACAATGTGTAGTAGCGGAAAAAGTCATTATCTAACAATTTACAAAGTTTGATTACATGATATAATGATTCACCACACATGGGTGACTAGAACTAAAACTAAACATGTAAGCCAAAGATCAAGCCGAGGGTCATCTAACCACCTCTCCAAGTCTCCCAAAAGCTCAGCTACAAGGTTGATGTTGAAGTTCTCCAAATCTAACCTGGGGTTGGAAGCATACCCCACAAAAAGAAAAGGGAAAAGAGGATATCAACAAAAAGTTGGTATGTGTATACTAAAGAAAACTTGAGCAATATAGGGCAATAAGTACATCAATTATAAATACTTCCCATGCAAAAGAAAGGACTACCCACACGAGAATAAAAGATAAGATTCATAACAAAAGAGATACTTGCCATATGTAAAACAATAAAGAAGTGCCACATGCACATATCATGACCAACATCCTGCATACATGTGAGATAAGCATAACACTAGAATATTATAAAATACAATGGTGGTCAAGAATCACACATCTTGAACGTGATGAGACATGGACCAAGAATCACACATCCTGCCCTGGCATGGGGAATCACACATCCACCACCCAAATATATATAACATGGGCCAAGAATCACACATCCTGCCCTGGCCTGGGGAATCACACATCCACCATCCAAAATATTACAATGTTGCCACAAATGATAATGAGACAAAACCAATGCAATTATACTACTCTAGGGTTACTGAATCACATAGTAGGTAAATGTAGTGGCAAGTAGAAAAGTATAGTCACATTAAATAAGATTTGCCACAATGGACAACAAAGGAAACCATCAATAAACCTCCACATCACAGTGGACATATACCATCAATAAGATCATAATATACCATATCACAAGGTAAGATGCCAAGAGATTATCCAAGATCACAATAACCAAGATAGTTCACATGAACTATGATGACAAGAGATAAGACATATTGTGTAGGCTCAGTTTCAAGAAAAGTTAGGTGAATTGCTCAATATAGAGGAATAGGGGATACAACATACCTCAAATCAAAGTCCAAACTGCAAAGCACTCCTAGATCCAAGTCTAGGTCACAAAAGGCCTATTAAACACATATATAAATTTTGTGTCAAATTCATCACATTAACCAAACCCTAAAAACTATATTTTTATATATGTGTGAATTAGGTTATGAAAACTATTCCATATTTTAGGTTATGTTATTATGAGTCTAAAACATATTTTATTATATTTTTATGACTTATATATAATTAGCTATGATTTTACAAGGTAATTCATCCTTAATTAGATCCACTGAAACACCTATTATTAATCTTTAGATTCAATTATCAAAACATATACCATTGGTAAGATCTTATTTTTATGATTCCAATGAATATTTTTCCATAATTTTCTGATCATCCGATAATTAGTTATTGATTTTTAAAGAGGGGCCAATCAAATAATTACAAGCAAACCGGTCGTAAAGCAAGAAAATGAAAGCGAGGGAAACTACAAAAATACCCCCGATCGAAAAAAGAAAACAAAGGAGAAGTGAAGGGGTAGAATCGGGAAACATAGGGTTGTCATTTTCTTTGTTTCCCATGGACCAAGGAGCAAGAACAAACTGTAGTAGAAATTGTCAACTAAAGTCGGAATCTCAGATGCCAAAAAGTACTGGCAACCTCACCGCCAGGTTCGCCTCAAACAAACGAACTGAAAGACCCCAACTGGAAGTTCTATGGTGTATGATAGACCAGATTCACCCAACCGCCATGACTGGCAAACAGAAGGAAAAGGGAAAAGGGGAAAACCAATATCATACCTTCACACCGCAATTGGAACTAAAAGAGGGTTCCCCACACCTCACGAGTCAGTCGCCAACTTGAGCCATCAACCTATAGGTCAGGAACTAGCTAACAAACCAGCGGCAGCAACCAACAGTCGACGGCAGAAGACTGGTTCAGGGATGACCTGCTTGGAGTCAAGCAAAGCCAAACCAACACCAGGGAACAAATCCCTATGTTGCGACAAAGGTCATGTTGGCTCTTTCCGGAGATCCGAAGGCTCGAGGTGGCGAGGAGATGGGCTCGAAGTGAAGAATGAGGGTGAAACAAGGGAACAAGGGCAGAAGATGTGGATATGGGATCACGTCTTAAAGTTGATGTACTTATAGGGTCCATCCGTGCGGCAAGGCGAGAGGAACACAATGGATAAGAAACTGGAGAGAAAGGAAGAAGGGAAAGGGAGAGAGACCCGAGCGAAGATCACAGTCGGGACCCTGCACAGAACGGGTCGCGCTAGACTCCTACCAAAGGTGGGAGATGAGCCGACCGTCGCTGATAAAAAATCGGAGGGTCAAGATTAAACCCGAAACTTAAGAAAATGAAATTCTAATTCATAGCGTGACAAGGAAATTGAGAAAATACTTTGCACTTAAATAATGTTTGATTAAGTCTCTTTACTAAGCAAATTTAGGGTCCAAACATTAACTAAATTTAGAAAAATTTTGCACAGAGATCAATTAAGGCATGTAGATTCCGATTATGCACTTAGTTTTGCCTTTTGGAAACTTTTAATGTGTTAAATAATTAAAATGTTATTTTCTCTTTCCTCCTTCAAAAGAGGTGATAATATTCCTTAAAATTTGTGAAACTTCACCCTTAGGTCTCCCTAAGAGACTAGGATACAATTTTATCATTAATTTCTCATGTTGATATTATTTCTTTATTTATTTAATAAATTAGAAGATTCTACACATTTTCTCTCACCTAAATATACCCAGTAATCAAACATTATCCAAATTAGTTGCAAATTTGTCCAAAGGCTTATTTTATTGCTTGGATATGAATTTGGAGTTAGTTTTCTTATTTTGAGAGCATTCAGTATTTTATTTCCCCTCTATTGGCCTAAATCCTATTTTCTTTTAATATATGCATTTATCTTCCAAATTAGATGATACTTGGCCCTTAAGTTACTTTTGAGCCAAGAAAATGAAATTAAGTATCAAATTTTCATTGTAGATTTCCGTTTATGATTTTTGGAACAATATATTCCTCATTATCAACTTTTATCCATTAAATTCCATATTATCTCCAATTATTGCATTTATCATCTCCTTTATATTTGAGTTTTCTCTTCTTTTTCTTATTCTAAAAAAAGTACTAGAAAGTTCTAGGATGAAATATCTTATTATTTTTATTACTTAGTGACAAATTATACTTCAGACCCATTATTAAAACCCAACTGAAGTATTTGTGCATATACCCTATATTAAGAATATATGGGAAATATTTATCCGATTAAGTTCTTTAATTTCTTATTATCATCCAAACAAGTCATTATTAAGTACAAGGTATTTTAGATTCTCTTAATTACAAGTATTAGCTTATCCTTGTTTGGCTAAGTCAAAAGAGTAAAACTATTAGGATATGATTCTATTTCTGGTATGTTACACCACACCACCCCTTAAAGGGATTTCGTCCTCGAAATCAAAACATCCATAAGAAAACTTATCCACCACCCCTTAAAAGTATTCATCTTATTATCAAACTAAGCTTCAGATACAAAGGTTCAACTATGCTTCTTACATCCAACTACATAAGCAACATGCAAAAAGGAAACATAACTTGTAAAAACTAATCTAAAGTACTAAGGGTTAACTTTCTCTTGATCAACATCATTAACTTCTTCACCATCCAAAGCAAAAACTCTTCCAACTCTCCTTTCCACATGCTTCTTACCATTATTGTTACCATGATTCTGAGGAGGTGCTTGCTGAGGAACATGTCCAGGTCCAAAACAAAGCTTGGGGCACTGAGGTCTGACGTGTCCAGGTTCATTGCAATGATGGCATACCACTGGAGTATTATGACGAGGTTTGTCCAGAGAACACTTTCCTGGAGGATGGTAACCATTGCACTTAGCACACTTGTCCCTTTTTAGTTCATCACCTGAGAACTTCCTCTTCTTATCAAACTCCCTAGGTTGAAACCCTGGGTAAGACTCCATGGCCAAAGCTTTATCAACCATCTGCTGGAAGGTCAAAGGCAATTGTGGGATAAGAGCATGTCCCACATTGTAGTTGAGCCCTTGGAGGAAAAGATCAGCCCTATGTTCCTCACCTAAACCAACTGTATAACGCTACAATAGTAGAAACCTTTGCACGTAAGCAGAAACGAATAAGGAACCTTGCTTCAAACTGTAGAACTCTGCTTCTTTCTTCTTTAGGGAAGCAGTGCAGATGTACTTCCCATGAAAGAGAGCCAAAAATTCCACCCAAGTCATGGTTGAGATATCTCTAGTCTTTGCAATTCCATTCCACCAAACTCTAGCTGGTCCATCCAAGACATAGGAAGCAAACCTAACCTTTTGATGTGGAGGGCATGCCATACCATCAAAAGTCCTCTCCATGGATAACACCCAATCATCAGCTTTTTTGACCATCTCTATCTCACCCTCACCCTTGAAGGAGGGTGGTTGCATCTTCATGAACTCCATGATTGAGAACTCCTTAGGCTTCTCAGGTACAATCAGGTCTTTCATCTTCCCCACCATGGAAGACGCAAAGTGTTGTCAAAACATGGCCAACTCTTGATCTGGAGTCATAGCTCCTCCTGAACCAGCAGAAGCTGAGGTCTCCTGGCCAAACCTAGTGTTTTGAGGTGTCTCATAACCATACTGGTTGTCAGCTGTTGAGTTATCTCCCGCCATTAGGGTTTTGCCTGCACAAGGCAAGGACATTAGGTATAAGCAACCTAATATAAAGGTAAACAACCTAAGGGAGATGAGTTTGAAATAGTTAGATTAACTGACTGCTAGTAGCTCTGATACCATGTTGTAAAGAAATGAAACCACTCCTCTACTAGAAAGAAAAGATCTCATCTGTTGAACCAAACACCACATAAAATTTTCATCAACGGGATGGAGACCAATTCAATCAACATGTATGCATCATTACACAATGAGTAGTAGCAGAAAAAGTCATTATCTAACAATTTACAAAGTTTGATTACATGATACAACGATTCACCACACATGGGTGACTAGAACTAAAACTAAACATGTAATCCAAAGATCAAGCCGAGGGTCATCTGACCACCTCTCCAAGTCTCCCAAAAGCTCAGCTACAAGGTTGATGTTGAAGTTCTCCAAATCTAACCTGGGGTTGGAAGCATACCCCACAAAAAGAAAAGGGAAAAGAGGATATCAGCAAAAAGCTGGTATGAGCATACTAAAGAAAGCTTGAGCAAATAGGGCAATAAGGACATCAATTATAAATGCTTCCCATGCAAAACAAAGGACTGCCCACACGGGCATAAAAGATAAAATTCATAACAAAAGAGATACTTTCCATATGTAAAACAATAAAGAAGTGCCACATGCACATATCATGACCAACATCCTGCATACATGTGAGATAAGCATAACACTATAATATTATAAAATGCAATGGTGGTCAAGAATCACACATCTTGAACCTACCGAGACATGGGCCAAGAATCACACATCCTACCCTGGCATGGGGAATCACACATCCACCACCCAAATATATATAACATGGGCCAGGAATCACACATCCTGCCCTGGCATGGGGAATTACACATCCACCATCCTACAATGTTGCCACAAATGATAATGAGACAAAACCAATGCAATTATACTACTCTAGGGTTACTGAATCACATAGTAGGTAAATGTAGTGGCAAGTAGAAAAGTATAGTCACATTAAACAAGATTTGCCACAATGGACAACAAAGGAAACCACCAATAAACCTCCATATCACAGTGGACATATACCATCAATAAGATCATAATATACCATATCACAAGGTAAGATGCCAAGAGATTATTCAAGATCACAATAACCAAGATAGTTCACATGAACTATGATGACAAGAAATAAGACATGTTGTGTAGGCTCAATTTCAAGTAAAGTTAGGTGAATTGCTCAATATAGAGGAATAGGGGATACAACATACCTCAAATCATAGTCCAAAGTGCAAAGCACTCCTAGATCCTAGTCTAGGTCACCAAAGGCCTATTAAGCACATATACAAATTTTCTGTCAAATTCATCACACTAACCACACCCTAAAAACTATGTTTTTTATATATGTGTGAATTAGGTTATGAAAACTATTCCATATTTTAGGTTATATTATTATGAGTCTAAAACATATTTTATTATATTTTTTGACTTATATATAATTAGTTATGATTTTTACAAGGTAATTCATCCTTAATTAGATCCACTGAAACAACTATTATTAATCTTTAGATTCAGTTATTAAAACATCTACCATTGGTTAGATATTATTTTTATGATTCCAACAAATATTTTTCCATAATTTTCTGATCATCCAATAATTAGTTATTGATTTTAAAAGAGCAGCCAATCAGATAATTACAAGAAAACTGGTCGTAAAGCAAGAAAAGGAAAGTGAGGGAAACTACAAAAATACCCCCGATCGAAAAAACAAAACAAAGGAGAAGTGAAGGGGTAGAATCGGGAAACATAGGGTTGTCATCTTCTTTGTTTCCCATGGACCAGCGGGCAAGAACAAACTGCAGTAGAATTTGTCAACTAAAGTCAGAATCTTAGATGCCAAAAAGCACTGGCGACCTCACCGCCAGGTTTGCCTCAAACAAACGAACTGAAAGACCCCAACCGGAAGTTCTATGGTGTATGATAGACCAGATTCGCCCAACCGCCATGACTGGAAAATAGAAGGAAAAGGGAAAACGGGAAAACCAATATCGGACCTTCACACTGCAATTGGAACCAAAAGAGGGTTCCCCACACCTCACGAGTCAGTCGCCAACTTGAGCCGTCAACCTATAGGTCAGGAACTGGATGACAAACCAGTGGCATCAACCAACAGCTGGCGGGAGAAGACTGGTTCATGGATGACCTGCTTGGAGTCGAGTGAAGCCAAACCAATGCTAGGGAACAATTCCCTATGTTGCGACGAAGGTCAGGTTGGCTCTTTCTGGAGATCCGAAGGCTCGAGGTGGCGAGGAGATGGGCTCGAAGTGGAGAACGAGGGTGAAACAGGGGAACAAGGGTGGAAGATGCAGATATGGGATCACGTCTTGAATTTGATGTACTTATAGGGTCCATCAGTGCGGCAAGGCGAGAGGAACACAATGGAGAAGAAAGCGGAGAGAAAGGAAGAAGGGAAAGGGAGAGAGACCCGAGCAAAGATCACAGTCGGGACCCTGCACAGAATGGATCACGCTGGACTCCTACTAAAGGTGGGAGATGAGCCGAGCATCGCTGACCAAAAATTGGAGGGTCCAGATTAAACCTGAAACTTAAGAAAATGAAATTCGGATTCATAGCGTGACAAGGAAATCGAGAAAATACTTTGCACTTAAAAAATGTTTGCTTAACTTTCTTTACTAAGCAAATTGAGGGTCCAAACATTAACTAAATTTAGTAAAATTTTGCACAGAGATCAATTAAGGCATTTAGATTTTGATTATGCACATAGTTTTGCCTTTTGGAAACTTTTAATGTGTTAAATAATTAAAATGTCATTTTCTCTTTCCTCCTTCAAAAGAGGTGATAATATTCCTTAAAATTTGTGAAACTTCACCCTTAAGTCTCCCTAAGAGACTAGGATACAATTTTATCATTAATTTATCATGTTGATATTATTTCTTTATTTATTTAATAAATTAGAAGATTCTACACATTTTCTCTCACCGAAATGTACCCATTAATCAAACATTATCCAAATTAGTTGCAAATTTGCCCAAAGGCTTATTTTATTGCTTGGATACGAATTTGAAGTTAGTTTTCTTATTTTGAGAGCATTAAGTATTTTATTTCCCCTCTATTGGCCTAAATCCTATTTTCTTTTAATAAAGATTTTAATATATGCATTTATCTTCCAAAGTAGATGATACTTGGCCCTTAAGTTACTTTTTAGCAAAGAAAACGAAATTAAGTATCAAATTATCATTGTAGATTTCTGTTTATGAGTTTTGGAACAATATATTCCTCATTATCAACTTTTATCCATTAAATTCCATATTATCTCCAATTATTGCATTTAGCATCTCCTTTATATTTGAGTTTTCTCTTCTTTTTCTTATTCTAAAAAAAGGACTAGAAAGTTCTAGGATGAAATATCTTATTATTTTTATTACTTAGTGACAAATTATACTTCAGACCCATTATTAAAACCCAACTGAAGTATTTGTGCATATATCCTATATTAAGAATATATGCGAAATATTTATATGATTAAGTTCTTTAATTTCTTATTATCATCCAAACAAGTCATTATTAAGTACAAGGTATTTTAGATTCTCTTAATTACAGGTATTAGCTTATCCTTGTTTGGCTAAGTCAAAAGGGTAAAACTATTAGGATAGGATTCTATTTCGAGTATGTTATAAGGGGCATTACAATATGGTATCAGAGACACGAGAGGGGATTTATAATAATATATACCAAAGGTCAAATTGCCCTAATCTCATGAAGAAGGACCATAACCACAATAAGGATCAGAATCCACCTCCCGAAAGACAAGCTAGGATTTTTATCATAGAAGTAGAAAAGGAAGATGAGGAATGATGTAATAAGTTAGTTGTGTCCATATGAACCTTTTTATGAAACATGTTTCTTTTCATGCAAATTATAGTATGCTAGATTTCATTGAATGAAGAAGTAAGAAAAACCCTAAGGTGGGTAGAACCCTAGAAAATTTCAAGGACGAAATTCATTCTAAGGTGGGTAACACACCCCAATTTTCATATCTAATTTAAAACATAGAATTAGGTTTTTCTAAATGATAATAGTTGAGGGGTTTAATGTAAAAAGACCATGAAAGAATACCCTTATATAAATGTAGAGTGGGAAAGGCAAAAAGAAAACTAAAAAAATACACCTCATCCTATAGATATGATATAATGAGTGGCAATTAAATTACGATGTTGTATACATGTGTTCCCTATCTACTTTTCTCTCTCCTAAAAAGACATTGATCATAAAGTCATAAAAAGGTAGATGAAATAAATTTTGAGTGGGTAATATGTCATTATTTGAATTCAGGCTCATAGGATCACAAAGGGTAGTAGTTTCCCATATTACCTAAATTATTAATACATTACATGGATAATATGGACACATCTTGTCCAAATATCAATTTGAGGAATTTAAGTTCATAATCATTTAAGAGATAGGTAGACACAAAATTTGGTTAACAAATGACAAAGAAATGCATTAATATGAAGGAAATAGATTTCCCTTCAAAGTGTGTGTTTTAGGTATTAAAATTTCACATAATGCAAAAGTTATTTTAGAATCAGATTATTGAGGTTTTTATTTGTCTACCTACCAATTTTGGTTTTATTTAGACTTTATGTGCTCATACAATTTAATGGAAAAAGAAAATAAATTGAATTCATATCACTTTATTCGAATATGAATTAAATGCATCGGTTTCCCCTAAGGTTCGGTTTTGCTGTCACACCCTCTTTTTCCTTGTTTTTCTTTTTGCACACAATCAAAGGGTTGCCTCTTAATTCACTCCCAATCTGACGGCTCAAACGCCGTCTCCCTCCTCCATTTCCTTCGCTGGTGTGAAACTAGTTCTAAGTAAATTCCTCCCCAATTCAATTCTTGGCCATCATAACTTTTCTTTACGAGATCTCTTCGCCACCCTTTCCATCTCCCTTTCCTGAATCTGGCAAGCCCTAACTCACCTACTCCTATGGTCTATAATAGAAATTCCTAAGCCAACACTTTATCTGATCTCCACTACAAAGTCAAAGTAACCATTATAGAAAGACCCACACATATTTAATGGTTCTAAAGCCTTCGATGGACCACATAGGTTGCTCCTCCATTGTTAATTGATGCCCTAAAGTGTCAAGCCTCCCCTCCTTCCTCATCCTTCTCCAGCAATGGAGGATGTGTAGTCATAGCTCCAACCATTACAACCCAATTGCAAACACAGTAAGCATCTTGAACCCTCTTACTTCATTTTTGCTTTGTTGGTTTGCCCAGGATCCTCCCCATTTGCCACACCCTATAACCTCCATGAAGGTCCTAACCGATGACTCACCATAATGACTTCCCTATACATTGTTGACCTTGGTTTTACCACATTTTATCTGTAAGGCCTCGAAGAGGCTAACCCGACTTCGTTTTGCCCCTGTTTTTCTCAAAGCGTCGAATTTCCTTATTTGGGGTTGTTCTTGCTTTCTACACAAAACGGTATGGTATATGGCCAGTTTAGATATGAAGAGGCTAACAAACACCATCAATTTGTTGATGAGGTCATCTTGATCTCCATCAAGAAGATTTCAACCCTATATCTAGTGCACTCGGTTTCCCTAGTTTTCTCCCATCTTGTGCCATGACAGCGAAGCCATATTCGAATTCTTGACCTTGCTAGTGGAGATCCTTAGCTTGCCAGGTTCACATGGAGATGTACATGATCTTGAGATACTTGGTTTTCATCGAGATGTTTTGGTCCATGATCTGGATCCTCAAATAAGATTCCCTTGGCATTGTGCTTGATCTTCCCCCTGGAGGAGGAAACTATGAGCTGTTGTTTTCTCGATTTTGCCCTTGATTGGTGATTGCTTTTTGTCACGCTTCCAGGGGCATGATTGTCCTTTGATTTTCTATTATCAAGCATTGCACACGCTACTTTAGGAGGGTCCCACTGCCCAGATGGTGTTCCCCATTGGGCCAGGGGGTAAGTGCCCCGCTAGTCAGGTTTTTGTCCCCATTGTGATTTATCAATTTTCCTTGATTCCTATTGGCTCATTCTTCACAAAATTAAAGTAAATAAATAGTTTATCAGAAAATTATGGGAAAATAGTAGATGGAAAGGATTTTTCGAGTACAACACAATCTTAGGGTTTTCAAACCTTGATTTGCTTTCTTGTTTTGATGTTTTCATAAGAAGCTATAAAACCCTAGTTTTTGAGTAATATGATCATTAATGTAGTAATATTAAATCGAGTTTTCTCATATGGTCTGATCTAATATGTAATCTTAACTCTAATTAAGTATAATAAGTTATATTTTCCGAAATACCAAATTAGGGTTTAAGGTGTTAGACGCAGGGCAGAGCTTGGTTCAGGTTGGCCTTGAATCGACTGGTTCAAGCTCAACCCAGAGACAAACCACGGAGTCTTAGTTGTGTAATGGATCCTGAGAGGCGCAAAACTCTAACCAATCAGGAGGCGCCATGTAGCCTCAGAACTAACGCATAATGGAATATCTTACTTTAATTATAGAAATTGCAAGGATGCTTGGAAAATAGTAAAATTATATATCAAAATGATCAAGAGAATGAGAGGAGTGCAAACAAAATATAATTGAGACCCAATTATGCTTCCCATTTTGAAATTTGTGCAATATGCATTATGATGATTAATGTATAAAAACCATAGTTTTGGTGATCATGATGCTTAGAATAGTAAATTTGATTATTTTGCGATGTGATTTAATATTGTTGCATAATCTGATGACTAAGATAATAAAGATGACAACTAGAGTTAATAAAGTGGATAGTTATGCATGTGAATAATCAAGATTATGAAATCAAGGTCATGTCTTATTATTTTGATTAATAAACTTACTCTAATATAAATGCTCATGATGCAATATTATGATAGATCTGATAATCATAACATGAATAAGGGTTCCAATGTCATCAAATTAATGCACATGAGAATCGTTCTATCGGATAATTACTCTAAGGACAACTTGACACTAAGAGAACCTAAACCCTAGATGTGGTATCCAACTTATAAAAATGAAATTTACTTAAGAGGAAGCGAATCATTTGCACCGGATTGCTAAAAATCACTAAAAATTTAAAACTTTTTGCAAATAGATCCACACATAGGAAATCTTTTTCATCAAGAACCAAAGTATAATATTTACATTATGTTCCATAAGTACACAACCTGTACTATCTCTTCTTGAGGATTATGACATCAGTTGTCCTATTCAACATCATATACAGACAGCATAAAACCTCGAGGCATCAAGCCAAAATCTCAGACCGATTCAATAAAAATATTGACTACTGACTCTGAGGACCTGAGAGTACAGAGACGACACATAGGACTTTCTAAGTATAAGACTAGACAGTCAGTATCTCCATCTGAGATATTACTACTGTCCTCGATGCTGCTATTGTTCTTTCTCTGCTAAAGGTTTCCTGCCTCCTTGTCCATGTCCACCTAAAAAAATTGGATCCCACGGGGGTGAGACAATTGTAAATTGTCCCAGCGAGAGATATAACTCTCCGCCAAAACATTATTATTGCAGTTAAATATATAAAACTGGACAGAGGATATGTAGTTTAAAGCATTCTCATCTTAAAGCATTGTAACTATTTATGATAGAATAATAGATCAACTATTCTATTAATAAGGAATAGGAAGAACATGTATATCATTTATCCTTCATATTATACCATCATCATGTCAAACTTCCCTTGTGACACTCATTATCTTGATATGTCACCCATGAGACATTCTTAATTCAACTTATTGGCCTTGGCCAATCTGTTAAACAGATTTTGGTTATATTGGACATGAGAGTGTACATCATCATGTCTTATTCAGGCATTGGTCTATACCAATCCTATATAAATATTCCAGGAATTGGATTACACCAACCATGTGCAACTAGTACAAGCATTAGACTTGTATTATTCCTGTGTATCCATTCCAAGTATTGAACTATGTCAATCATGTGTAACCATTCCAAGTATTGAACTATGTTAATATTGTGTAACCATTCCAAGTATTGAACTATGTCAATCTTGTGTAACCATTCCAGGTATTGAACTATGCCAATCCTGTGCAACTATTCCAGGTATTGGGTTATTACCACTCCTGTGTTATTATTCCAGGTATTGGGTTATTACCAATCCTGGGTTATTATTCCAGGTATTGAATGATGTCAATCTTGTGACATTATTCCAGGTATTGGGATTTAACCAATTCTGTGTTATTATTCTAGGTATTGGGTTATTACCAATCCTATGTTATTATTCCAGGTATTGAACTATGTCAATCCTATGGAATTATTCTAGGTATTGGGATTTAACCAATCCTGTGTTATTATTCTAGGTATTGAATTAAGCCAATCCTGTGACATTATTCCAGGTATTGAACTATATCAATCCTGCGCAGTTGTTATTCCAGGTATTAGACAATGCTAATCATGTGCATCTATTCCAGGTATTGAACTATATCAATCATGTGATATTATTCCAGGTATTGAACTATATCAATCCTGTGATATTATTCCAGGTATTGAACTATGTCAATCCTATGTAACCTTTTAAAACATTTTGTTACCTCTCACTTGGCAATAACCATCCTCATAGCTCAAAAGGTCCATAAAACACCTTGTCACCTCTCACTAGGCAACATCTAACCATATGGCTCATAAGGCCATTACACATCTTTAGAGTTCAGGCATGTTCATTACTCTTAACATTTATCATTAAATTATTCTCAGTACAATGTATGAATTCATTCCTCATCCTTATAATGGTATGATTACATCATACTCAATAGTTTGGCTTACCCTTATTCTCAAGGTATATTAGCCTATGTTTGTCAAGGTATATCAACTCATTACATTTTGTTGTAAAAATTTACATAACACACTTCATATGTTTCTTACCCAAATAGATTGGATTTGAAATGCATCAAGGTATATCACTTTCCTCATCACCTCTAACTTCCTTGAGTTATCAGCCTATCTTGTATTAAGGCACTTCCCATCTTAATACTTTCATCCATTAACCTATCACTCTCATTATGAAGTGCATAGGTCACACACAAGAATGGTCCAACTACCTTTAATGGTATGGACTCATTTTAGGTTAAGGCATTGCCTACAATAAGGTTGCCTATACTTAATCATTTAAGGTATTTCACCTTTATAAGGTTTCACCCACTATTTTATTATCAGGGTTATGGTTTGTCAACATATTGCACAAGGTTAGGGCTTTAAATATTATAACTCCATTTAGAATTTCACCTACCTTTACCCTTTATTAGGGCTTTGGAGTTTCACTTACTATTCATCCCAACTAGGGTTTCTCATGACATCACCCTCAATTAGGGTTTCTCATGGCATCACCTTTAATTAGGGTTTCTCATGGCATCACCCTCAATTAGGGTTTCTCATGGCATCACCCTCACTTAGGGTTTCTCATGGCATCACCCTCAATTAGGGTTTCTCCTTTCCTATCAATTGGAGATACTCATCCCAATTAGGGATTCACTCTTTATTCCAATAATTGGGGTTTTACATTATGTTACCTTGAAATAGGGTTAACATTCGTTAACCTTCTGGATTAGGGTTTCATGATCTCTTTATTAAGGATCATAACCTAATCATCACATGATCAATACTCATATATGAATACCTTTCTATCATCCTCGCAACTTGATAAGGTCACATAAACCCTTCAATCAAATACATACAACTATGGTTAACATAGTGTGCTAAGACATTACTCTCATAAACTTTTAGGGTTAGTTAATCTAAATGTATTGATCATCTAGGTACTTTAGGGTTTCAACCTTTGTACCTAACCTTAATAATCATCATTGGAATAATGGATCAATCATCATCTTAATTCTCAAGAGATTCAATCACATTGGACCACCATTACATGAGGTAACCAAATGAATTAAAAAATTGGATCTTCAATTACAATAGGTATCCAAGTTGATTAACCAATTGAGTCCTCAATTACATTAGGTATCCAAAAGGATTAACCATATTGATCCTCAAACAATTTTGATTACTTGGGCCCCAAATGGTCTTGGTCTTTCAAAGTTCAAACAGTTTCAAACTGTTTGGTAAAGGTGAATTTCAAGATCGTTTGCTAAAGGTGACCTTCAAGATCATTTGCTAAAGGTGACCTTCAAGATCGTTTGCTAAAGGTGAACTTCAAGATCATTTGCTAAAGCTGACCTTCAAGATCATTTGCTAAAGGTGACCTTCAAGATCGTTTGCTAAAGGTGACCTTCAAGATCGTTTGCTAAAGGTGACCTTCAAGATCATTTGCTAAAGGTGACCTTCAAGATCGTTTGCTAAATGTGACCTTTAAGATCATTTGCTAAAGGTGACCTTCAAGATCGTTTGCTAAAGGTGACCTTCAAGATTGTTCGCTAAAGTTAGTCACTTGAAACTGTTTGCTAAAGTAACTTTTTGAAACCGCATGAACTCAACCGGTTTGGGATCGTTTGGTCCCAAACGGTCTTGAGACCGTTTGGTCCAAACCTCCTCAAAACTGCATGGCCCAAAGATGGTCTCAACTACTCCAATCGGTTTAGGGTTCTCAATGTTGATTCCTTCAACCATTGTATTCATGTAACCAATCATCAATTGGACCTATCACCATACTTTGATTGAGTTAAATAGGTCATCCTTCAACTGATTTGACCCTCAATTGACCCTCAATTGGTCATCAATTAGGGTTTGAATCAATTGGATTAGGGTTTGGAATCGATGATCCTTCAACATTAATCAATGTAAGATTAGTTACTTTGAAACCATTGAACCATCATCCAAATTGAACATGACCTGACCCCAAACGGTATTGAGGTCGTTTGGATGACCTCCAAATGGTCTTGAGACCGTTTTCCCATGTCAACATCAAAATCCAAGTCAACCAATTAGGGTTTGGATCATTGGATTGATCACTAAATCAGCAATTGATTACACTTCAACTTAGTATCTTTGGATCTTCAATTGCTCAACCATACCTAGCCCTAGACCTCCAAATGGTCTTGGGTGACCACCAAACGGTCTTGAGACCATTTGGGTGATCCCCAAATGGTTTTGAAACCATTTGGGTCAATCAAACCAAGTTTCAAACTCAAACACTTATGAAATCAACACTCAACCCGATTAGGGTTTTGGTGATTGTTGGACCTTCAACTCATGAACGAATTAGAGTTAATAAATTATAATTGATGGGTCATTAACCTGGATTATTTTGAACAAATTCCCAAATGGTCAACTCTTGTCAACCTAACCAAATGGTTTGAAACTGTTTCCCTCCATGCGGTTTGATGAAACTGTTTCATTCCAAATAGTTTGAAACCGTTTGCTCCCAAACGATTTGGGAAACCATTTGAGCAACTAAGGAGACCTTTTGACCTGGTATTTTTCTTGGATAAACATCTAAGATGATGTCATCATCGTCCTCCTTAGAACAACCAAGAACAACAACCATTTTTCATGGGAATTTCAGCAATGAACCAAAAGAGTATCAAATAGAAAAGAATAACCAACGATTATTATAGGAATGGATGCAATAGCAATGATTAAGGGTTTGAGTTATAAAACCCACCTCTAGAACAGATCCCAAGCTCCAAGATCCACGTATCTAATGGTGGATGGAGTTCTAGAAGCTGTCCAAGATCCGTCCTTGAGCTTTTGGATGAACAAGATGGCTAGGATTGGAAATCGGATGGAGAAAACCAATAATCAAGCATTGCTTTAGGGTTGTCACCATGAATCCAAGGTAGAAGATGATCAAAACTTACCAACAGGTTAGATTCATCCCTCGCCTACTCTTGAGCTCTCCTTTCTTCGGCCAAAGAAAAGATGGGAAGAGGAAACTAAGGAAACGATCCTTAGTGTATTGGAAAAAGGACATGTATAAGGGATTTTCAAGGAAAGAGAAAATGGATTATTTTCTTTTAATTCCAAAATAATTTCCATCAAATACCCCTACATTTCTTGGCCACGAAACCATATTCATTTGATTGCAAAACCTTTTCATTATCCAAGAATTAATGGAAAAGAAATAAAGCACCTTAAGGAGTTTTATATTAATATCCATCCTTTTAGTGGATATTACTTTTTATTATGATATTATGAGTGGCTTCCACTCAACCAAGATCTTTTTGTGCCATGGCAAGGCACAAGCTCTTCCAACACTATTCCAAACACATCCTTCAACTTTTGGTTAAAGGGCTCCTCAATTAATTTATTTCTTTTTGCATTAAATTAAATTAAAGTCCCATTTATGCTTAAATCTTGATTATTTTAATGTCAAGATTCTCTCTCCTCCAAGATAATTCAAATGAGGCGCCCCTCTCATTTTATATGATCTAAATGATGTCAATAAACATTAGGGACCCTATAGAGGTGATATTTTGCATATTGAACCCTAGGTTTTGGGTAAATTGCACATTACACCAAAACTAGGTTTTAATGCACAAACATTGCTTTATCAGCTCTTCCTTGGTACTTAGGCTACCATAAGCCATACCTCTAAATCATCTTCATTATCATTATGCTTCAACACATGAGGAACATATTATCATGCAA
This sequence comes from Alisma plantago-aquatica, assembly GCA_963693085.1. Lineage (NCBI taxonomy): Eukaryota > Viridiplantae > Streptophyta > Magnoliopsida > Alismatales > Alismataceae > Alisma > Alisma plantago-aquatica. The sequence continues at coordinate 951,873,172 of OY856409.1, forward strand.
CATTTGCAATTTAACCCCTCAACTTGGATAATTTACACGTTAGTCCCAAAATAAGCAAACATTGCTTCAACATTGTTCAAACAGGACCAAAATTGAAACATAAGTTTCTCATGAGCCCTAATTACTTTTCACAAGATAAGATTAAGAATATAATCATCTTTCATAATCAAAACACCTAGGGTTAAAGCATAACCCAGGTCAGGGATGTTACAAATTATAAACCCCTAACAAGGATTTCGTCCCCGAAATCCCAAATAAAGGAGATAGATATTATTCATTCATCATACTATCAGTTCTCCACACAACAGATCATTGTTGTGGAGACATCATAGAGCTTTGATCATCACCATGTGTTTCCATACAAGATTCTCATAGAATCAAACATACAAGGCACATGCTCCAGTGTCCTTTCATTATCGACTGTGGAGTTAATTATGTGTCAGATAATACTTTTCTTATTTAGATAGAGGTTACTTGTTGATTTAATTTGATAAACTTTTCTTACAATAATTTTAAAATTATTCCTTCAAATGGTTCATTCTCATTAATGTTATGTTTATGCAAGGCATAAACCCCTAATATGTGATGCTCATATTATTTTGCATGATTAATCTGGTTTCATGGTTGACCATTTCACACATTCAACCATATGATATTTCTTAGATACCAGAATCTCTTGCCTTGGTATCTATCAAAAGTTTTTTTTTAATACGCATCACATATTTATCTTCCTTTCATCTTGGGGACTTTACTTATTACATATATCTTTTCTTTGGAACCCAAGTCCAAGGTAAACTGATGCTTTTCTAAGTATCCATCACATGAACATTTTTATCTTATGCGCATCAAGTGTCCTAAGACCCACTTGATTTCCATGTCCCTGAAAGGAAGGAAAATAAGGATTCATATTCCTCTTATCTATTCATGTGTTTTCAACTATTCATGAAGCATTTACTCTTCATCTCAACCTAAGTTCCTTGCCCTAAGCTTAGGAATCTATAAGGATGATCTCATAACATTATTTTTTTTCTTTATTATTATCTAGCATGTCTTATGATCATCTCTTGTTCTCATCACATTTTCCATTTCCTCATTATGGAAAAGATTCTTATTATACTTACAACTTTATTGAATAGGGTTCATCTCCCTTATACTTATTCTTGTCTTATGAGGGGTATATTTTTAGTTCCTCATACCATCATACTTATCTGAGATTATCTCATACTTCCCTTTCTTATGGTTAGGACATGGCATATCTATTCATTCCATATTTCTGATTTCATGATACTCATTATATTGTTTCAAAATGACTACTTGATCAGAGTAATAAAAAAGATAACAATCTAAGAGTCTTCATACTCACTTTTTCATCAATAGTTGTATACCTGGCCAAGGTATATAAATACTGAGATCAAGTAGTATGCACTTACTTTATTCTATGTTTTTCATCTCTTTAGATTTAATATACTTAATATCTCAGATTTCTTCTGAGTTCCTTTTTCATCTCTTCCCTTACTTAATGGAGAAAGAGAAACTTCAAAACATATAAAAGAATATTAAACTGCACACAAGTTTTCATACTACTATCTCTTCCTCATATCCTTAAAGGATTATATAGATGAACTAAACAACAACTACTTTTCTTAAAGTAGGAAATAGAAGGTAACTCAAAATAGAAAGCTCTATCTTGACAAGTCTACCTTTTACAAGATAACTAGCATCTTATCTAACCCATAACATAAACTTAGTTGTTATTTGTTATTGCCTTTGTCCTCTACTACCAGAAGTGGATGGACTAAACTGTGACACTTGTCTTTGTCCTCTACCATATGCTCCACTGGACTGAGGTCCTTGTGGGTTTTGCAGATTATGCCTTGACTGCTGGGTCATCTCACTGTTTCTCCTTGGACATTGTTGTCTAAAATGTCCTAGCTGTCCACATTTATGAAAAGCTCGACCCCAACTTGATGACCCCTGCATAGGTGCACTATATTGTGGTTGGACTGGTGAAGATTTTGGTTGTCTGCTGCCACTACTCATTAGTCCTTGTGACTGTGTAGACTTTCTTTTGAGGTTTGTCTCATGTTTCTTTATCGTAGATCTTTCTATCCTCCGTATAGACTCCACAAATGTGGCAAACCTCTCCCTACTTTCTAGGGCAGATGCCGGAATGGACATCTCAGCATTCAATCCTTTCTCAAAATGTTGAATCTTTTCCTCCTCAGTAGCAGCCATGTGGGGGCAAAATCATAAAAGTTCCATGACCTTAACCTCATATTGACTTATTGACATGGCTCCCTATCGTATTTTCTCAAACAGTGAGATCTTTTCATCTAAATAAGTCTTTGGAAAATACTTATTGATGAATTCTCGATGGAATTCCTCCCATCAAACCTCTTCATCATTCCTTTTTATTTCTTCTATAGCCCACTAGTGTCCAGCACTATCTTTCAAAAGGTACACCACATGTTTAACTTTGCCAGCCTCTAGGATACTAAGGATCTTAAAGGCTTTTTCTAGCTCAGTGAGCCAGAGATCAGCATCTGCTGGATCAGATGTTGGTGCATATTCAATGGCTTCGACACGACGTAGTCATTCAAAGGTCTTACCAGACCCATATCCCTCATTGGGAGTTGGTACCCTGGGTGTTGATGTTGGCATCCGGTCTGCCATATACCTTAGTGTGGTCATGAGCTGCCCAAAAAGATTATGAATATTTGGGTTTCCTCTCATGACTTCATCAACATGGGGATTTTCAGGCACTAGTTCCTCCCTTGCATGATCCCTTGCACCTCCCACTGGTACAACAACATTGCTCTCAGCAACATATCCTTCATGTCCTTCAGACATCTTTAAGTTATATATATTCTTCTGCATAAGCAAAAGACACTATACGATACACTAAAGTATACTTAGAACATACTCGATACCTTAGTCCTATGTCTCTGTAGACTCAGCGAACCTAGAGCTCTGATACCACTAAATTGAGGCATCTAACATATAAAAACGAAATTTACTTAAGAGGAAGCGAATCATTTGTAGAAGATTGCTAAAAATCACTAAAAATTTAAAACTTTTTGCAAAGAGATCCACACATAGGAAATATTTTTCATCAAGAACCAAAATATAATATTTACATTCTATTCCATAAGTACACAACCTATACTATCTCTTCTCAAGGATTACAACATCAGCTGTCCTATTCAACATTATATACAGACAACATAAAACCTCAAGGCATCAAGCCAAAATCTCAGATCGATTCAATAAAAACATTGACTACTGACTCCGAGAACCTGAGAGTACAGAGACGACACATATGACTTTCTAACTATAAGACTAGACAGGAAGTATCTCCACCTGAGATATTACTATTGTCCTCGATGCTGCTGTTGTTCTTTCTCTGCTAAAGGTTTCATGCCTCCTTGTCCACATCCACCTAAAAACATTAGATCCCACGGGGGTGAGACAATTGTAAATTGTCCCAGCGGGAGATATAACTCTCCGCCAAAACATTATTATTGCAGTTAAATATATAAAATTGGACAGAGGATATGCAGTTTAAAGCATTCTCATCTTAAAGCATTGTAACTATTTATGATATAACAATAGATCAACTATTCTCTTAATAAGGAATAAGAAGAACATGTATATCATTTATCCTTCATATTATACCATCATGTCAAACTTCTCTTGTGACACTCATTATCTTGATATGTCGCCCATGAGACATTCTTAATTCAACTTATTTGCCTTGGCCAATATGCTAAACAGATTTTGGTTATATTGGACATGAGAGTGTACATCATTATGTCTTATTCAGGAATTGGTCTATACCAATCCTATATAAATATTCCAGGCATTGGATTACACCAATCTTGTGCAACTAGTACAAGCATTAGACTTGTATTATTCCTGTGTATCCATTCCAAGTATTGAACTATGTCAATTCTGTGTAACCATTCTAAGTATTGAATTATGTCAATCTTGTGTAACCATTCCAAGTATTGAACTATGTCAATCTTGTGTAACCATTCCAGGTATTGAACTATGCCAATCATGTACAACTATTCCAGGTATTGGGTTATTACCACTCCTGTGTTATTATTCCAGGTATTGGGTTATTACCAATCTTGTGTTATTATTCCAAGTATTGAACTATGTAAATCATGTGACATTATTCTAGGTATTGGGATTTAACCAATTCTGTGTTATTATTCCAGGTATTGGGTTATTACCAATTATGTGTTATTATTCCAGGTATTGAACTATGTCAATCATGTGACATTATTCCAGGTATTGGGATTTAACCAATCCTGTGTTATTATTCCAGGTATTGAATTAAGTCAATCCTGTGACATTATTCCAGGTATTGAACTATATCAATAATGTGCAGTTGTTATTCCAGGTATTAGAATATGCTAATCATGTGCATCTATTCCAGGTATTAAACTATATCAATCCTGTGATATTATTCCAGGTATTCAACTATATCAATCATGTGATATTATTCCAGGTATTGAACTATGTCAATCTTGTGTAACCTTTTAAAACATTTTGTTACCTCTCACTAGGCAACAACCATCCTCATAGCTCATAAGGTCCATAAAACACCTTGTCACCTCTCACTAGGCTACATCTAACCATATGGCTCATAAGGCCATTACACATCTTTAGAGTTCACACATGTTCATTACTCTTAACATTTATCATTAAATGATTCTCAGTACAATGTATGAATTCATTCCTCATCCTTATCATGGTATGATTACATCATACTCAATAGTTTGGCTTACCTGTTATAACCTCAATTTTTTCCAAAATATGTAATGAAATTATAAATGTTCTTTTCAAAGATAAATAAAATCCATGGTTGATGTGATGAATTGTTTGAATGGATTGAATGGATTTTTGTGTTTGATAGCTTGTATGTCTTCTTATTGGGCCTTTGTGGCCATTGAGCCCAACTAAAGGATTAAAAGAAAAATAAAAAGAAATGAAAAAGGAATTTCATTTAATAAAGGAATATATGAGGAAAATAAAAAGAAATGATTTTAAGGCTAAAAGATATTTTCCCAAAATAAGATTTCGAGTTAAAAGGGTTCCTTGGGATTCAAGGGACTCAGGATAATTAGATAATGGAAAAAGAAATAAGGAATATGTGGAAAATACAATTAAATAAGAGATAACTTGAAACTGAAGTAAAGGGATCGTTTCCTTTGGATTATGACTCCAATTTTTGCACAAGGAAAGATAAAAGTATAAACGAGTTTTCCTCAAATTTTGAGATAAAATGGAGTTAAGGATTGAGAGTTATTGAATTTCCAAGGTATCTTTAAAATAAGGATTTCCTTGTTTTATTGGGATTTCATTTCCTTTTCTGATTAAGCGCGGGTAATGACGACCGTTGGATATTAATCCAACCGGTCAGGGATCATCATCAAAGTCCCAAGAGTCGGGGACTGTAGCGTAGGTTACAGGTGGATTTTCTCCACCTCTGTCCTCGTCATCTGATGGATGGGCCATCTTGGAAATCTTTCCATTGTGATCAGGAGAGGATTTCGAGCCACCCATACCCCGGTTTTGCAATCTTTGGGTGCTTCTAGACGAAATGCACAATTGGGCTATGGACCATGGCGGCAACAGGGTTGGGGAAACTCTAGAGGGGTCTCCACGCCCTATAAATAGGGCCCCTACTAGTTCCTAACACCCTAACGCATCCAGGCGGCGACTTCTAGACCCTCGAGTCTCTCTCTCCCTCTCAATTGCCTTAGCTCCAGCGAGAAGGTCCTCGCGGCACCGCCGCTGGTTTTTTTTAGGAGTTGAGGGAGGATGACAAGCGAGGATCGTTGGATCCTGGACTATCGTACGCCCGTCCAAGATCCAACGCTGCTGAGCAGCGTGTTGACTTGAATCAGCTGAGTAGAGCGAGTTGACCAGGACCCTAGGATCAAGGTCCACCGTGAGCCGCGCGTCATCGACGGCCGATAGAGGAGGCGTGCCACTAGTGGAGGGAATCTGATGTGGAGCGTCACATCAAGGAAGGGAATAGCGGCACACTGGTCTAATAGTTGAGGTATTTCCAGTTAATTCCTCTCTCTGTCCAATAATCAAATAAATGGTTTTTCTTGCTAAAACCCTAGTAATTACTAGGAATCTCGTATAGGGAAAAGTGATATATGAAAGTTGGGTATAAAATTTCAAGGAATCTGTTAAAAATAATTGTAGCATCCAATTCCAGTTTGTTTTGCAAAAGTACTTTAATGGTTAGTAAAATGCATTCCAAATTAATTAGAAACCCTAATTATATGGAAAAGGTGTTTCTATGTAACCTAATAGGTTGAATAGAGGGATATTAACCTGTTTATTAATAATATGAAGTTTTGATCCATTTAATTGCAAAAGTGTAAGATTTAGAGTTATAATGCCTAAAAGGAGGTTAATTTACATGGAAACCCTAATTTGGGATAAAAGGAGATAGAAAGCATGTTTTTGCGGAATAAGATAATTGGATGCTTAATAAAGGAAATTTACTGAGAAATTAGGGGTTTTATATAGTTTAATGAATTAAGAATGATAATAAGGAAAGAAGAAGTGAAAACCCTAATTTCTAAAGGAACCATAAAATAGGAACTAAAACCCTAAGTAATATGATGAAAATTGGATAAATATTAATAAAAGGAAAATTGTCCTTTTATTTCAGGATATGCCTGATTGATTGTTTGGCTTGCTTGATTGGACATCTAGTTGGATTTGGATAAATTGTTGCTTGAGATCTCCAAGACAGGTATGTGGTTACTTATGAATAACCGCTTAGTTTTCCGATGGTTTCTCGGACGTTTAATCGCATTGAATGCAACTAAACTGTTTGGATGTTCATATTGCAAATATAAAGTGACTATGACTATCACTTAATGTATATGCCTATAAACTCAGATCCTGGTTCTCTCTGTGTCATAATAGCTAACCTAGTACATGGCTGCCTATGGGTAGGTCCATCAGGTTAGAGAAAGGCCTAGTACATGGCTACCTATTGGGTAGGTCCATCAGGTCCATGGATGACCTAGTACATGGCTACCTATTGGGTAGGTCCATCAGGTCTATGGTTGACTTAGTACATGGCTACCATGGAGGTAGGACCATCAAGTCATAACGAGTTAGATATTGGGCTATCTTCGGATAGTTCCATGCGACTCTATTACCTAAAAGAGAGATGATATTCATGTCCACTGCAAGGACAGCCCAGAGTTCGAGAATATGTATGGAATGAGTTGTATGGCTTAAAATGTAATCTTGATTGTTAAATGAATAATTGAATGATTATATTGTTAATATTGTTGAACATTATCTGTTTCCTCCACATACCAGCTTCGGCTGACCGACGTTTTGTTTGTCGGCATTTTAGGTACAATGAAAAGTACAAACAGTAAAGCGACACCTTGTGAATTCAAGAATTAAAGAACAAGGAGGAATTATATAGAATAGTTCAGCTGAGGTTAGAAGTTAGTTTGTTCCTAACTTTTCATAAGGTATGCAAAGAAAAATTTTATTACCATTTTTCAGTATAGTCTATTAGAATTTAATAATTGTTTATGGTTATATGTCGAACCTTTGATCCAGAATTAATGGGTTCGGCTTTATCCTCTTGGTCTCCCTTAATTTGGGGTTACTGAAAGGTGAGGTCGTAACATTTGGTATCAGAGCCTGGGTTCCTCAATTAACCATTAATAATTATTAAATTTTACAAACTCCATAGAACCCAAGGGAGTTATTAGAGGAGTATCCGAAAGACGGAGGTGTCTAGAAAGGGATCACGACCGAGGGCTAGCAAGATTTTCCTCCGCACCGCTAGTCGGAATACGAGGACTCCCGGACCCGTGTGACCGCCTGGCCAAAGTCTTAGGATATGAATCGAAATAAGATACCTTTAGGACTTCTCATCTTATTCATCCCTTCTCATCACAAAATTCTGATAAGGACCTAAAGGATTAGGATTTTCTTTCTTCTCCTCACCCTCATGAGAAATGGGTAAGGTTAATAAGGTTTAAGGAATCCTCCACTAAATTAATGAAAGACATGTAAATAAGATGTCATGGGCATAAGCTTAATAGATTAAGCACAAAATAAATAATAGATACATGCTTAGGTCATATGACATAAGTTGTCATGTCCTCAGAAGAGACATGAGGGTAGACCTTCTTGTCAGGAGGATATGTTAGTCTTGGAGATAGAGATTTCCATTGCAAGTAGAGACCTAGCACATCCTCTGAGGATGATGCTAACCCTACCCTAAGTGAAGTTTATAGAGAGATGAGTCAGACCAGGTGTTTGAAAGAACATGCCTTTGGGATGCCATATGATCCATGGGTGACCTAGCACCTTTAGCAACCCAACCCTGGGAAGGGTCATGCATGATAGGGTAAAGGATAGTTCCTCAGATGATGATGATAGTAAAGGACCTTAGAAACCCTATGGGCTTGTGCAAGTAGGGTATAGCTAGCACCTAGGGCACGTCATAGTGCTGACAGTAGGATGAAACCCTGGATAAGGAATTATGATGGAGTAAGAAGGGTTACCTAAGCTTCACCCATGTAGAGGATGTTTTGAGGTTAACCCTTCATGAAGAAAGGACCTCTAATGGTGAGGTTGGATGTGGGGTTAGCTCTAGAGGGAGCAGGAAACCCAGCAAGGAGGTAGGAAGCCTAAGACCCTGGGATATGAGGAGCAATGGATAATAGTGGTTGCCTCATGATTGATCCCTGAAAGATTGATGATATCTTGGAGGGACCAAACCCTAAAGATAGAGGATGAAGCATCTGGTTCCTATGTGCCTACGGTATAGGTGTTTACCTTCTGAAGTAGGAAGAAGAGTTCCTTAGACCTAGAAAAGATTAGTAGTAGGTTATGAGGCCTTGTACCTTGTTGGTTGTCCTTAAGGAGGACCCAACCCTAAGTGTTGCTCGAGTTGAAGGATGACAAGAAGTGCATGTCATGCCTTTTGCGTGCTTGGTTCGTAGTTAAGAGATAGAGCATGCAGTTGGACACCTACATTTAAACCTAGGGTTCCTAGGCCTAAGAGGGGAAATGGTATACTTGATGCTCATAATGAGAATTGAGTTCCTATAGAAATGAGCATGGTACTCCTCATGAATAGAGGAAAAGAGAAGCCCCTGAAGTTTAAGGCGTGTTTGATGAACCCCTCACAGCTAGGTTGATGATAAAGAAAGGTATGATCTTGATCCAACATTGAGGAAAGAGGACAAGTATGACCTAGCATGGTTCGGTAAGTGATCTGCTTGTGCCTTAATGGCTTACTAGGGTTAAGTAGGCTCGTGTGGATGTAAACCCTAAACCTAAGAGCTTTTGTGATCTCAGAGATAGTTTTCCTCCCATCCTGGGAAAGGGACCCCTTTGGAAGGGTGTATATCAGTTTTGTTGGTAACCTAAAGAGGTCTCATAGGATCTTGAGAAGCTAAGTGAAAGGTACATGGTATGAGCATGAATCTACAGACCCATAGATATCCATCTCTAATTGCATGTGAATGTGTTACCATGGAGGTAACCAGTATGGGGCTTGACCAAGGTAGGTAGGTTGCCATGATGCCTATGAACGGATGAGAGTCAGCCCATGAATGCAGAAAGAGAGATGATGAAGACTTGGGTAAGGTTCTCAGTGAACATGTTCTATAATGGAGAATCCTAAGTCTATCCTAGGGTCAGGTAGGGATAAGACCGATGAGAGTAGGAGTTGCCTAATTCCCCAGTTGCACATGACCATAGGATCGGGAGGTAACAACTATCATTGTCTAAGGGCCATGGGTTAGGAGATTGATCACCTTCATGAACTCATGGGACCCAAAGGGCAGATGAGTAGGGCACTCTCTTGATGCATGAGGGAAGAGGGATGACCCCAAAAAGAGTCGGTACCCTATAGACCTAGAGGAGATGACCAAGGATATAAACCTCAGTAGCTTCAAGACTAGTTTGATATCATGTTGTTTAAGATGAAGAGACATATGTGGCACATGGAAACTTAGATTTAAAGGTGTACTGGCAAGGTGGGATGTACCATCTCTACTCTTGGAACAGGAAGAACTATGTATTTGGACTGCAGCCAAATGCTTATTTCCTTTTGTTATGGGGGTGAGAGATAGGACATTATGCATGTCATACACCAAGGATAAGAGATGATTTAGGTTGGAGCGTTGCCACGATAAATGGGGATAGAGAAGATATCTACCCTGGTAAAGTGAATGATACATGGATGGTTTGTAAACACTAAGAGGAATGAGGTAGTTCCCTTATGAGTATGTTTTTAGCATGATCTATGTGGAACTTACAAGTTATACCAGGTTGAGTTTGGTCACCATGATGATGAAATCAGAGAGTGTTCTTAATGGGGATAGACATGGAGTTGGAGGTAATATGATAAGTGAAATACATGGAAGTGTATGTCTTCAATGTTACCTAATACCTTAGGATGTGAGGTGATAATGGATGCTCTGGTTGAGATACATCTGACTTGTTTGACTAGAAGCTAGAAGAGGTTGTTTGGCTAACCCTAAGTTTGAAAAGGAGAGGTGTTTGGATAACACTCAGATGTAACAAGATGCATTGAAAAGTTAAGGGTTGTTTGGTTAGCCAGTCTAGTCCTTGATGTAATGGAAGGACGGTGGTAGAACCTCAGATGAACTTATTTGGAAGAGAAGATGACAAAACCCCGACTAGAGTGGTTTAGGGTTTCAGAGGATTTGATCTTGAAAGAATCATGACATACATGAAATCATGGTTGAAGATCACCATACACCGTGGAAAATGGCAATAGCACTTTGGATGCTTAAGATGAAGTTGCATGTGGTTTATGGCCATGCAAGCCAGGAGGTAAAGGACAAACCCCAGTAACCCAAGGTATCGATATAGAGGACAAAAGAGTCCCTGAGAGGGAATGGGAGCTCAACACTATGGATGTTGTGATAGGTCTTCCCTGGGCCAAAGAAGGTCGAGATAAAATATGGGTTATGGTAGGTCGCCTTACCTAGATAATATGAGAAAGGAAGAGTTCTGTCAAGGGACAGATCTAGTGGAACTACCCATGAGAGAGATGGTTCAACTACACCATGAAGCGACTTCAATGGTTCTTGAGTTTGACCTAAAGGTTCACTTCCATAAAGTGGAAGTAGGTACATGAAGAACTCAATGTTAGTATAGTTTATCACCCCTAACTAGGGTTAGTATGATCCAGACTAAAGGGTCTGATGAGGGCATGTGTGCTCGTTCATGGTGATATCTAGAGACAGTTCTTGTCCTATGAAAGATGTGACAATGACCACCATAGCCAGTATCGAGTTTTATATGCAGCTCTGTAAGGGAGGTTGTGTCAGTCACCACTTCAGTAAGGTGATGTTGGTGAAAAGGGCCACATGATGGTTAGAAAAGTACCACATGATGGTTAGAAAAGGGACCACAATGCGTGTAGATGAAGTCACTTTGATTGTGCAAAAGGCTGAAAGGAGCCTAGAGACGATGAGAGTCGTGAATAGATGCAAAGTAGACTGACATACAAGTTACTGTGGGAGAAAATGTGACATGAAAATCCGACCCCTCTAAGTTATAACTAACAGAGCTGAGTCCCTGATACATGGGTCCATTAGAGATGGATGGGTGGAGAAGGTTAGGTTTGACCCTACCCCTTAGGCTAGGGTAATGGGAGATGTTTTCCATGTGTCCAATTTAGAGCACTATGTGAGGTACCCAACCATGTGTAGAGCAATGAACCTAGTGAGCTCCAAGGGAGGATGAAATGACCTGAGTCACCTGTGTAGTTTATAGATGCCAGGGTGAAAGGACTCAGAGAAAAGAATACGTGATGATAAAGGTTCTTTGGAAGCACCATTAGTACGGTAAAGCCACGTAGGGGCCAATGATGGACATGGAAAAGTCTTATCCTGAATTGTTTGTTTGCTTGCCTGAATTTTGAGGGAAAAATTCCTATAAGGAGGGGAGGATGTTATAACCTCGATTTTTTCCAAAATAAGTAATGAAATTATAAATGTTCTTTTTAAAGATAAATGAAATCCATGGTTGATGTGATGAATTGTTTTAATGGATTGAATGGATTTTTGTGTTTGATAGCTTGTATGTCTTCTTATTGGGCCTTTGTGGCCATTGAGCCCAACTAAAGGATTAAAAGAAAAATAAAAAGAAATGAAAAAGGAATTTCATTTAATAAAGGAATATATGAGGAAAATAAAAAGAAATGATTTTAAGGCTAAAAGATATTTTCCCAAAATAAGATTTCGAGTTAAAAGGGTTCCTTGGGATTCAAGGGACTCAGGATAATTAGATAATGGCAAAAGAAATAAGGAATATGTGGAAAATACAATTAAATAAGAGATAACTTGAAACTGAAGTAAAGGGCTCGTTTCCTTTGGATAATGACTCCAATTTTTGCACAAGGAAAGATAAAAGTATAAACGAGTTTTCCACAAAATTTGAGAGAAAATGGAGTTAAGGATTGAGAGTTATTGAATTTCCAAGTTGTCTTTAAAATAAGGATTTTCCTTGTTTTATTGGGAATTCATTTCCTTTTCTGATTAAGCACGGGTAATGACGACCGTTGGATATTAATCCAACCGGTCAGGGATCATCATCAAAGTCCCAAGAGTCGGGGACTGTAGCGCAGGTTACAGGTGGATTTTCTCCACCTCTTTCCTCGTCATCTGATGGATGGGCCATCTTGGAAATCTTTCTATTGTGATCAGGAGAGGATTCTGAGCCACCCATACCCCGGTTTGGTAATCTTTGGGTGCTTCTAGACGAAACGCCCAATTGGGATATGGACCATGGCGGCATCAGGGTTGGGGAAACCCTAGAGGGGTCTCCACGCCCTATACATAGGGCCCCTACTAGTTCCTAACACCCTAACGCATCCAGGCAGCAGCTTCTTGACCCTCGAGTCTCTCTATCCCTCTCAATTGCCTTAGCTCCGGCGAGAAGGTCCTCGCGGCACCGCCGCTGGTTTTGTTTAGGAGTCGAGGGAGGATGACAAGCGAGGATCGTTGGATCCTGGACTATCGTGCGCCCGTCCAAGATCCGACGTTGTTGAGCGGCGCGTTGACTTGAATCAGCTGAGTGGAGCGGGTTGACCAGGACCCTAGGATCAAGGTCCACTGTGAGCCACGCGTCATCGACAACCGATAGAGGAGGCGCACCACTAGTGGAGGGAATCTGACGTGGAGCATTAGATCAAGGAAGGGAACAGCGGCACACTGGTCTAACGGCCGAGGTATTTCCAGTTAATTCCTCTCTCTATCCAATAATCAAATAAATGGCTTTTTCTTGCTAAAACCCTAGTAATTACTAGGAATCTTGTATAGGGAAAAGTGATATATGAAAGTTGGGTATAAAATTTCAAGGAATCTGTTAAAAATAATTGTAGCATCCAATTCCAGTTCGTTTTGCAAAAGTACTTTAATGGTTAGTAAAATGCATTCCAAATTAATTAGAAACCCTAATTATATGGAAAATGTTTCTGTGTAACCTAATAGGTTGAATAGAGGGATATTAACCTATTTATTAATAATATGAAAGTTTAATCCATTTAATTGCAAAAGTGTAAGATTTAGAGTTATAATGCCTAAAAGGAGGTTAATTTACATGGAAACCCTAATTTGGGATAAAAGGAGATAGAAAGCATGTTTTTGCGGAATAAGATAATTGGATGCTTAATAAAGGAAATTTACTGAGAAATTAGGGGTTTTATGTAGTTTAATGAATTAAGAATGATAATAAGGAAAGAAGAAGTGAAAATCCTAATTTCTAAAGGAACCATAAAATAGGAACTAAAACCCTAAGTAATATGATGAAAATTGGATAAATATTAATAAAAGGAAAATTGTCCTTTTATTTTAGGATATGCCTGATTGATTGTTTGGCTTGCTTGATTGGACATCTAGTTGGATTTGGATAATTTTTTGCTTGAGATCTCCAAGACAGGTATGTGGTTACTTATGAGTAACCACTTAGTTTTTCGATGGTTTCTCAGACGTTTAATCGCATTGAATGCAACTAAACTGTTTGGATGTTCATATTGCAAATATAAAGTGATTATGACTATCACTTAATGTATATGCCTATAAACTCAGATCCTGGTTCTCTCTGTGGCATAATAGCTAACCTAGTACATGGCTGTCTATGGATAGGTCCATCAGGTTAGAGAAAGGCCTAGTACATGGCTACCTATTGGGTAGGTCCATCAGGTCTATGGATGACCTAGTACATGGCTATCTATTGGGTAGGTCCATCAGGTCTATGGTTGACTTAGTACATGGCTACCATGGAGGTAGGACCATCAAGTCATAATGAGTTAGATATTGGGCTATCTTCAGATAGTGCCATGCGACTCTATTACCTAAAAGAGAGATGATATTCATGTCCACTGCAGGGACAGCCCAGAGTTCGAGAATATGTATGGATTGAGTTGTATGGCTTAAAATGTAATCTTGATTGTTAAATGAATAATTGAATGATTATATTGTTAATATAGTTGAACATTATCTGTTTCCTCCACATACCAGCTTCGGCTGACCGACGTTTTGTTTGTCGGCGTTTTAGGTACAATGAAAAGTACAAACAGTAAAGCGACACCTTGTGAATTCAAGAATTAAAGAATAAGGAGAAATTAGATAGAATAGTTTTGCTGAGGTTAGAAGTTAGTTTGTTCCTAACTTTTCAAAAGGTATGCAAAGAAAAATTTTATTACCATTTTTCAGTATAGTCTGTTAGAATTTAATAATTGTTTATGGTTATATGTCGAACCTTTGATTCGGAATTAATGGGTGCGGCTTTATCCACTTGGTCTCCCTTAATTGGGGGTTACTGAAAGGTGAGTTCGTAACATTACCCTTATTCTCAAGGTATATTAGCCTATGTTTGTCAAGGTATATCAACTCATTACATTTTGTTGTAACAATTTACATAACACACTTCATATGTTTCTTACCCAAATAGATTGGATTTGAAATGCATCAAGGTGTATCACTTTCCTCATCACCTCTAACTTCCTTGAGTTATCAGCCTATCTTGTATTAAGGCACTTCCCATCTTAATACTTTCATCCATTAACCTATCACTCTCATTATGAAGTGCATAGGTCACACACAAGAATGGTCCAACTACCTTTAATGGTATGGACTCATTTCAGGTTAAGGCATTTCCTACAATAAGGTTGCCTATACTTAATCATTTAAGGTATTTCACCGTTATAAGGTTTCACCCTCTATATTATTATCAGGGTTCTGGTTTTTCATCATATTACACAAGGTTAGGGCTTTAAATATTATAACTCCATTTAGAATTTCACCTACCTTTACCCTTTATTAGGAATTTGGAGTTTCACTTACTATTCATCCCAACTAGGGTTTCTCATGACATCACCCTCAATTAGGGTTTCTCATGGTATCACCCTTAATTAGGGTTTCTCATGGCATCGCCCTCAATTAGGGTTTCTCATGGCATCACCCTCACTTAGGGTTTCTCATGGCATCACCCTCAATTAGGGTTTCTCCTTTCCTATGAATTGGAGATACTCATCCCAATTAGGATTTCACTCTTTATTCCCATAATTGGGGTTTTACATTATGTTACCCTGAATTAGGGTTAAGGTTCATTAGCCTTCTAGATTAGGGTTTCATGATCTCTTTATTAAGGATCATAACCTAATCATCACATGATCAATACTCATATATGAATTCCTTTCTATCATCTTCCCAACTTGATTAGGTCACATCAACCCTTCAATCAAATACATACAACTATGGTTAACATAGTGTGCTAATACATTACTCTCATAACCTTTTAGGGTTAATTAATCTAAATGTATTGATCATCTAGGTACTTTAGGGTTTCAGCCTTTGTACCTAACCTTAATAATCATCATTGGAACAATGGATCAATCACCATCTTAATTCTCAAGAGATTCAATCACATTAAACCACCATTACATGAGGTATCCAAATGAATTGACCAATTGGATGTTCAATTACAATAGGTATCCAAGTGGATTGACCAATTGAGTCCTCAATTACATTAGGTATCCAAAAAGATTAACCATATTGATCCTCAAACAATTTTGATTACTTCGGCCCCAAACGGTCTTGGTCTTTCAAAGTTCAAATGGTTTGAAACCGTTTGGTAAAGGTGACTTTCAAGATCATTTGCTAAAGGTGACCTTCAAGATCGTTTTCTAAAGATGACCTTCAAGATCGTTTGCTAAAGGTGACCTTCAACATCGTTTGCTAAAGGTTACCTTCAAGATCGTTTGCTAAAGGTGACCTTCAAGATCGTTAGATAAAGGTGACCTTCAACATCGTTTGCTAAAGGTGACCTTCAAAATAGTTTGCTAAAGGTGACCTTCAAGATCGTTTGCTAATGGTGGCCTTCAAGATCATTTGCTAAAGGTGCCCTTCAAGATCGTTTTCTAAAGGTGACCTTCAAGATCATTTGCTAAAGTTAGTCACTTGAAACTGTTTGCTAAAGTACCTTTTTGAAACCGTATGAACTCAAACGGTTTGGGATCATTTGGTCCCAAACGGTCTTGAGACCGTTTGGTCCAAACCTCCTCAAAACCGCATGGACCAAAGATGGTCTCAACTACTCCAATCGGTTTAGGGTTCTCAATGTTGATTCCTTCAACCATTGTATTCATGTAACCAATCATCAATTGGACCTATCACCATACTTTGATTGATTTAAATAGGTCATCCTTCAACTGATTTGACCCTCAATTGACCCTCAATTGGTCATCAATTAGGGTTTGAACCAATTGGATTAGGGTTTGGAATCGATGATCCTTCAACATTAATCAATGTAAGATTAGTTACTTTGAAGCCATTGAACCATCATCCAAATTGAACATGACCTGAGACCAAATGGTCTTGAGGTCGTTTGGATGACTTCCAAACGGTCTTGAGACCATTTTCCCATGTCAACATCAAAATCCAAGTCAACCAATTAGGCTTTGGATCATTGGATTGATCATTAAATCAGCAATTGATTACACTTCAACTTAGTATCTTTGGATATTCAATTGCTCAACCATACCTAACCCTAGACCTCCAAACATTCTTGGGTGACCACCAAACGGTCTTGAGACCGTTTGGGTGATCCCCAAATGGTTTTGAAACCGTTTGGGTCAATCAACCCAAGTTTCAGACTCAAACGCTTATGAAATCAGCACTCAACCCGATTAGGTTTTGGTGATTTTTGGACCTTAAACTCATGAACCAATTAGAGTTAATCAATTATAATTGATGGGTCATTAAACTGGATTATTTTGAACAAATCCCCAAATTGTCAACCCTGATCAACCTCACCAAATGATTTGAAACCATTTCCCTCCATGCGGTTTGATGAAACTGTTTCATTCCAAACAGTTTGGGAAACCGTTTGAGCAACTAAGAAGACCGTTTGACCTGGGATTTTTCTTGGATAAACATCTAAGATGATGTCATCATCGTCCTCCTTAGAACAACCAAGAACAAAAACCATTTTTCATTGGAATTTCAGCAATGAACCAAAAGAGTATCAAATAGAAAAGAATAACCAACGATTATTATAGGAATGGATGAAATAACAATGATTAAGGGTTTGAGTTATAAAACCCACCTCTAGAACTGATCCCAAGATCCAACCTCCACGGATCTAATGGTGGATGGAGTTCCAGCAGCTGTCCAAGCTCCGTCCTTGAGCTTTTGGATGAACAAGATGGCTAGGATTGGAAATAGGGTGAAGAAAAGCAATAATCAAGCATTGCTTTAGGGTTTTCACCATGAATCCGAGGTAGAAGATTATCAAAACTTACCAACAGGTTAGAGTCGTCCCTCTCCTGATCCTGAGCTCTCCTTTGGTCGGCCAAAGCAAAGATGGGAAGAAGAAACTAACGAAACGATCCTTAGTTTATTGGAAAAAGGACATGTATAAGGGATTTTCAAGAAAAGAGAAAATGGATTATTTTCTTTTAATTCCAAAATAATTTTCATAAAATCCCCCTCCATTTCTTGGACACGAAACCATCTTCATTTTATTGCAAAACCTCTTCATTATCCAAGAATTAATGGAAAAGAAATTGAGCACCTTAAGGAGTTTTATATTAATATCCGTCCTTTTACTGGGTATTACTTTTTATTATTATATTGTGAGTGGCTTCCACTCAACCAAGATTGTTTTGTACCATGGAAAAGCACAAGCTCGTCCAAAACTATTTTAAACACATCCTTCAACTTTTGTCTAAAGGGCTCCTCAATTAATTTATTTATTTTTACATTAAATTAAATTAAAGTCCCATTTATGCTTAAATCTTGATTATTTTAATGTCAAGATTCTCTCTTCTCCAAGATAATTCAAATGAGGCGCCCCTCTCATTTTCTTTTCTCTAAATGATGTCAAGAAACATTAGGGACCCTATAGAGGTGATATTTTTCATATTGAACCCTAGGTTTTTGGTAAATTGCAAATTACACCAAAACTAGGTTTTAATGCACAAACATTGCTTTATCAGCTCTTCCTTGGTACTCAGGCTACCATAAGCCATACCTCTACATCATCTTCATTCTCATGATGCTTCAATGCATGAGGAACATATTATCATGCAACATTTGCATTTTAACCCCTCAACTTGGATAATTTACACTTTAGTCCCAAAATAAGCAAACGTTGCTTCAACATTGTTCAAATAGGACCAAAATTGAAACATAATTTTCTCATGAGCCCTAATTACTTTTCACAAGATAAGATTAAGCATATAATCATCTTTCATAATCAAAACACATAGGGTTAAAGCATAACCCAGGTCAGGGATGTTACACTAGAATAGGACCTGAGTAGTGTCTAATATGGTTAATGTGATGGTGACACTTTAGGATTTATATTTATGCAAACTAAAATGTGGATTTCTTGATTTTCTTGTTGATTGGGTAAGATGCTTGAGGTGTATTCTACATGATAATTTGAATGGATCACCATCAAGGTACATGGTTACAATTATGGCTATATGGAGTATATTTTTTTGAGGCTTTCCAAATGATTCTTGACAACTGAGTCGATAAATAAATTGTTGGTTGTTTATTTTTAATTCATGTTCAACTATAATGCCAATATGAGTATCACATAAGTAAATTATAATATTCTAAACCCTAGGATGTCATATATTAAGGGGTGATGTACTCGAGCCCTAGATGGGATAGTGATCACACCCAAGATAATATATCTTGTAAGGGTTAGGATATGTAAAGAATATGCCAGTTCTTATTTGCAACATTTGATATTTATTATGTGATCATGATAGTTGCACACATTATGGTTTCACATCACATACACAATATAGTAATATACTGACGACATTTTGTTTGTTAGTGATGTAGGTATATGTTTCGCATGATAAAAGACATGAAGAATAAGATAAATAGTTTATAATTTCAAGTAATATGTAGAAATAAGAGGGAATTATTATGATATTTTCTAAATATGATGGTGTCTAGAAGGGACCATGATTGAGGACTGGTAAAATTTTCCTCCACACCTCTAGTCATCTTATGAGGACTCCCAGACCTGTGCAGCCTCCCTAGCCAATTTCAGACAATTTTGCCTGAATTAAAATACCTTTACGGTTTCTTCTCATCTCTTTCATCGATTTCTCATCCTCTTGCTTAATAAACCCTAAAAGGAACTTCTCTCCTCATCTCAAGTTTTGATTTTTTTAATAAGAAGTAGGATTAAGGCATCCTTTGTCAATTAATGTGCATATAATGTGAAATAATAATACATTTAAATGTGGAAATAATAATGTACATGTAAATATGGATATAATAATTTACATGTAATGAGGAGATGATAATGAACATGAATTATGGATAAAGTGAAGAAAAAAAATGTTTTGTGGGTTTTCCTTATGTAGGTAACCTTTGATAGAAGTAGGGTTGAATTAGGAAAGCTCTAGGGGGTCAAGGGACATGGAAACTCTAAAAGGTAGGGTATAGTTCGTAACCATAACCCTAAAACACTAACCATAAGAAATAAGAGTAGTGTGGTGGTATGAAAACAATCTATATGAATCTAGAAAATGAATAAGGAAGATATAAGTAAATGAGTTAAGTGGCTCAGCCTCCCATGCATGTGTGCATGTGGAACAAGGCATTAGTTAGAAAAGTTTTAAGAAACTTAAGAACAACACATAATGTGAGAATAACTTGCTCAATTAACTCTGGTGGATGTCTGCAATACATGTGGGATGTATCATCGACCCTATCTAATCACCTCTGGTGAAGAGGGCCTATGTGTGGTCACTATGGTGGTCGGTGATCTGGCACAGAAAAGATAATCACCTCAAGCAAAGGCCTATGTATGATTTCCACTATAGTGATAGGTGATTAGGCCAAGGCTTATGTATGATGTCTTTTACATGGACTTACCCTAGAGAGTGGGTTCCCCACATGAATACTCCAGAGAGGGAGGGTTTCATAGAGATTTAGTTGAGAAGTTAGAAATAAAATGCATGAGTATATACATGAGAAAGATAAGTAACCAATATTCGTACATGAAAATGAAAATATGAATATAACTTGCTCATTGCCTTACTACTATCTCTAAAAGTATGGCCATTCTAAAAATGATTGTGAACCAAGCCCAGATGGGAAGGTTGATAAAGGGCCAAGCCCAGATAGGAAGGCCAATGGAATACCAAGCATGTATAAGAAGGTATATGAAGGGCCAAGCCCAGATGGGAAGGCCAATGGAATGCCAAGCCTGGATAGGAAGGTATATGATGTGTCAAGATTGGATGGGAAGGTATGAAAGTTCATTGGGACTAAATCCCCATGAGAGTGTATCCAAGAGATTGAATAAACAAGGGTTGAGAAGTTATAATAATTAAACAATGCATATTGATTAAAATGTAAAACCCATAGGGCTAACGTGCCAACCTGGGGTGAGTCAACCCAAGAGTGGGAAAATGACATATGGGGGAGGCAAAACCTTAAAAATTAGGGCAGGTTGTGGCTAGAGATGCCTAACTTCCTTCTAAGATCCATGAAGGCTTCCTAGGTTAGGACCTTCCCTAGAAAGGTAAGTTTACTAAATCAATTTAAAGATTGAGGTAGCGATGAATGTCACCTACTGTAAAAGATGAAAGCACATATATTGAGTATGATTCATGAACCCAAGTATGCCATCTTTGAAGAACATGAGGAAAATTCACTATGGAAGTGGTTGACCGTATGAGACCGATCTCGAAAAAGAAATGTTGCCACAAGTCCAATGAGGAGACATAAAGTGAATAATGAGCATTCCCAAGTATGCCATCTCTGAAGAACATGAGGAAAAGTCACTACAGATGTGGTTAGCCATATGAGATCGAGCCTAGAAAAGAAATGTTGCAATGAGACGAATGACGGGACATAAAGTGAATAATGAGCATTATAAGAGATGGAGGAATCCAGTTTAAAGAATTGCATACGAAAATAATGTGCTATTGGTGAACTCTTGGGAAGGATAGAGCCCAAAGTCAATCCTAAGGTCAAGTAGGGAGTATTAAAGGTACATGGACCGATGGGATTAGGAGTTTGATTGTTTCTTGAATTCACAAGACCATTTGGTCGTGAGGTAACAACTATGTTTGCCCTAGGCTCATGTCTCAGGAGATTAGCTACCTTCATGATGTTCATGTTTCCAATGGATGAATGTGAGGGGCACTTACTAGATGCATAAGGATGAGATAAATCCAAAAAGTACCTATACCCCTAGAGACCTCAAGGAAGTGGCTAAGGCTCATGGTAACTGAGGTGTAAAATGTAAAAGATACAAAGAAGTCATGTAATAATGAAATCTTAAGAGGAGTTGTGTACAAACTCAAGAGTGAAAAGGATTTTTGGTTTCATGAAATATAAGAATATTGTGGAGTCAAAAAGCATGTATGATTTAGATTCATGTTGGTAATGATCAAACCTAAAATGAGAAATTATGAGGTTATGTGTGGAGATACCATCTCTACTCTTGGAATGGGTGAACTTTATATTTGGGTTGCAGCCAAGTGTTTATTTCATCCCATTATGAGGGATAGATATTGAGTAGACACATGTTATGCTTAAAAATGACATAAGAGAATAAATACTTTAATTTGAACTTAATGACATGAGGTGGGGTTTGAGGAGTTGCCTCACCCTTATGTGGAAATTTTTGGATAATAGGTTGAAAACCTAGTTGAAAGAGTGAACACCAAGTGAAATTAGAATCATTAATGAAAAATATAATCATTAAGTGAAGTATGTGAATATACCTTGAATTGAGTTCAAGTACTAATTGTAATAATGAGGAGATGAATTTGCATATCAATAAAAGATGTGAAGGATATCTAAGAAGGGTCGTTGACCCAAAAGTGGAAACTAAGATGAGTGTCATTCACCTTTTACCTTACTAGGTTGAATTTTGGGGGAAAATTCCTTTTAGGGTGGAGGTGTGAATGAAATATCCTCAATTTTTGTAAAGATTGAATTATATAAATATAAAACCATGTTTGGATAAATAAATCCCCTAATGGTATTATCAGGGGAATAACAACATGGATCGCCTTTGTGGCATGGGTGCTTGTGGCACAAGTTAGATAAAGAAAAGGAATTTGTACATGAGTTAATAATAATGGCTTTTCTGTTATAATTGATGAAATAATTGTCAAGTGGCCTAAAGATATATGGTTTATGGTGTTTTAGATAATTGAAGGATAATCATCTAACTGAGTTTGGCAACACCATGGTTGAGGCACCAAAGAAGAATAATTCATATTGTCTTTTTGTATACTTGAAAATAATAAAAGAAAGAAAGAGAATTGTAGAAAATGGGAGGAAAAGGACATTCCCTAGGATAATGATAATTGTTTTAAATAAATGTCTATAAGGACATGTTTTGTATCAAAAAGATATCCCATAAACTCCACACACAAAATATATATTGGAAATATATTAATTGTTTTTCATTTTCACATCCAATGTTGCTAAATCCATATTTTGTAGAAGATGAGGTTTCATTCGCATAACAACAAGATTTATAGAATAAAAAGGCTTAAGAGTCAATAAATAAGGGGATATGGGAGGCATGCGATTAATTATTTCCTAAAGGTGTTGCCTTGCCAATCGTATACTAAAAGGAAATCAAATGATCCATGCACCTAAGACTACCCATAAAAGGACTACCCCTAGCCCATCTATCATGGAGGTGACTATTCCATGTAGCGAGGCTATCTTTCTTGCCACGCTAGGTCCTTCCTCGTCCAAGGTAGCATAAGGTTTTCTTTAGGACAAGATGCCCACTGAATTTACTAGCTAAGGTAGACGATGAAAATACTGCTTCAAGCTGCTCTTTCTTGGTCATTTTGACCTTCCATGGGAAGCAATCATGTCAACACATAGATAGACCGGCAAAGTGTCCGATGTGGTGTAGCCGAGGTCTCCGCCTATGAGCAAGTTGCAATGACATGATTGGTGAAGTGAGGCGGTGCCAAGGAGAGATGATGGATAGTGCCCGTCCCTAGAGAGGGCAGTAGTCGACACCTCTCCAGGGAGATCAGGGAGTCGAGCAACATCTGAAACAAGAATATGGGGTTGCCACCTGCAGGCGAGAAGAAGAAAGAGCGAGGGAGAGAGAGAATGGAAGGACAAAGGACAAGGACCGTGGATGGTAGCAAGAGCAGCAGACTAGACAGGCGATGCTATAAAACACGCCAGGATTGGTGCCTGAGGAATCACTGAGGAGTGACGCTGACGCCTGTAACCCCCAACAACCAACTCCTTGGTAATCGAGAAGATGGGCACTAGAGATGACCTTCGAACATTGCAACAATGATGGAGGGAGAGGGTGGAGCCCCAGAAGATGCCGCCCTCGATCACCTGGAAGTTGGGCTCTAAAGAGTGTTGCTTGCAGTGACGTGGATGCCATGATGGTGGTTTGCGTCTACACAGACAAACACTCCTAGGTGTGTGAGGAAGACACATGGCAGAGCCTGGGTGAGATTAGCCTTGAATCGGCCATTTCAGGCTCAGCCCAGAGACAAACCACAGTCTTAGTTGTGTAATGGATCCTGAGAGGCGCAAATCTCCTACCAATTAGGAGGTGCCATGGGGCCTCAGAACTAAGGTATAATGGCTATCTTGCTTTAATTATAGAAACTGTTAGGATGTTCAGAAAATAGTAAAATTATATATCAAAATGATCGGGAGAACAAGAGGAGTGTAAATAAAATATAATATAGACCCAATTATGTTTCCTGTTATGAAAGTAGTGTAATATGAATAAAAGTGATGATTAATGTATAAAAATTATAGTTTTGGTGATCATGATGCTTAAAATAGTAAATTTGATTATTTTGAGGCGTGATCTGATATTGTTGAGTAATTTGATGACATTGATAATAAAGATGATGACTAGAGTTAATAATGTGGATAGCTATGCATGTGAGTAATCAAGGTTATGAAATCAAATCCATGTCTTATTATGTTGGTTAATAAACTTGCTCTGATATAAATGTTCATGATGCAGTATTATGATAGATTTGATAATCATAACATGAATTAAAATTCCCGAGTCATCAAATTAATGAGCATGAAAATCGGGCTATCAAAACATGACTCTAAGGATAACTTGACACCAAGAGAACCTGAAACCTAGAATAGGACCTGGGTACTGTCTAATAGGGTTAATGTGATGGTGACACTTTAGGATTTATATTAATGCAGACTAAAATGTGGATCAATTGATTTATTTTTTGACTGGATAATATGTTTGAGTGGAATTCTACACGATAATTTTCATGGCTCACCATCAAGGTAAGTGATTACAATTATGGCTATCCGAAATATAATTTGTCGAGGTTTTCTGAATGATTCATGAGAACTAATTCAATAAATAATTAATTGTTGGTTGTTTATTTAATTCATGTTCAACTATAATGACAATATGAGTATCACACAAGTAAATGATAATATTCTAAACCCTAGGCTAACATATATTAAGGGGTGATGCACACGAGCCTTGGATGGGACAGTGATCACGCCCAAGATAATATATCCAGTAAGGGTTAGGATATGTAAAGAATATTCCAACTCTTGTTTGATATATTAGATGTTTATTATGTGATCATGTTAGTTGTACACATTCTGGTTACACCCCATGTACACAATATAGTAATATGTTGTCTGTGTTTTGTTTGTCAGCATTTTAGGTATATGTTTTCATTATAAAAGACATGAAGAATAAGATGAAAGATATCACAAGTATTAAATCTATACCAAGGAGGACTAGATAGATGGTACTTCTTCTCATTAGGTATTAGTTCCATGAGGTATATCATTTTACAATTTGTAAATAATATTTGAAATTGTTGTCTATTATTTGTTATGTGACTAATCTAAATCCTTGGGAATATAGGTAATGGCTCTCAACTTGAAGGTCTTTCCTTAATTGGGGGACACAAATAGTGAGGTCATTACATGATCAGTGTGGAAATTGTTGTGTATTTGGACACAAGAATGGAGCATGCCCCAGGAGCCCCCCCTCCTCCCCAACAACTGAAGCCACCCACCAGGAGTAGGTATTTCAGACCGAAAAGGGGGAAGGAGAATGCAAGTGATGTCCAACCAACTGAATCCTTGGATACACCTAATGTCACATTCTTCGTGGAGGTGACTACTCAGGCTGTAACGAAGGATGGTTCCTTTCATAGTAGTGATATTGGTACCAGTCTGGTTGTGAATCCACTACCCAAGAATGAGGGGATGGTGGTGAACCTAGTACATGATGAACCGATGGGCAATGATGGTAATGCATAGGAGGCAGACTAGAGAGACATTGTTGGGTTGCATAACTCCTTCATAGTGGTGTAGATCTGGATGGATGATGTGATCTTGGATTCCCTTGGGATCATTATAAGTGCCACAACTCTAAGGGGTAGAGGAGGAGGCACCACCCCACACCAGGATGGCCTTTAAAATAGTAACCATGTGCATCCTCACATGGAACGTGCAAGGTGCTTCCGGGTCACAGAAGCAAGTAAGGGTAAGGAAGTTTATCAAAGAGTGTAATGCCACTCTAGTAGTCTTCCTAGAGATGCATATTAGAAGGGAGTTGAAGAAGAGGATTCTTGTCTTGTTTCCAAATTGATTGGATGCAGATTTAAACCTTCTACAAGTCAAAGGGGGAAGGCTTTTCATTGGTTCGAACCCACCTATTCGGGATGTATAAGTTATCAACACCACGAACTAAATAGTCATGGCTAGCTGATGAGTTTATATTCATCATGAAATTCAATTATCACTTTGGGACCAATTCAACTCTATACATACTATTTCACTCAATATGAATCATAATGTGTAAAACTACTTAGTTGATTCGATTATCAAGGTTTTTACTAAATATTGTTCATTTAATGCAGGTTTTCACAAATTTGAACAAGTAGGCAGGGTCCGCCTTCATCTCTGGCTCTGATCAAGAAATCTAACCAAGCAATTCCACCCATGCGGTCTCAAGACCATTTGAGCCCATGCAGTCTCAAGACCGTTTGTGCCCATGTGGTCCCAAGACCGTTTGAGCCCATGTGGTCTCAAGACCATTTGTTCCCAAGCGGTCCCGAGACCGTTTGAGCCCATGCAATCTCAAGACCATATGACCAGCAGAGACCGATTGGAAGCATAATCCAGCCGTAGAGGATCGAGCAGTGCATGGATTCAAGAACTCATAGCAGAGTCATAACCACAGCCGTGGTCTGCTGCCATCACCACGATCGTGTGTTGGGGCCACGACCGTGGTGGATCATCCCCAATGCCTGAGCTCTAACTCGCCACGCCCATGCAAGGTAGCACGGCCGTGTGGCAGCTACCTCACCACGACTGTGGTGTCACGCCACGGCCGTGGCACAATGCCATCAGAGCCCATTTTCTCACCCAACATGCCCATGCAAGGCGGCACGGCCGTGGAACAACAACTTTACCATGACCGTGGTGTCTAACCACGGTCGTGGTGCGTCGTCTTCAACCTCCGACCAGCACACATTTCTAGCTCCTAAACAAGATCGATTGGAGGTGGTTCGCTTATCAAATGGGGTTGCCCCGAGGCTGTTACACCTGTAGATGAAGGTCGAGGATCATTTATAGATCAGAAAGCTACTAGATCGGTTTTACCCAGCTGGTGACGAATTCATTTACAGTTCGAATAAGTTGTAGAAAACCAAACGGTTTGTCCAAGACCGTTCGCCCTTCTTCGACGTGAGACCATTTGGCCCCTGTGGGGGTTTCAGATCGTTTGATCGACAAGCATAGAAGACTGGTTGGGCATCCGCTGACCTGAAGGCCATTTGGGCATTTGCTACTGCTGGAGACCGTTTGCCCCTTTTTCAAGACCGTTTGGAGGAGAGCAAATGGTCTTTGAGACCGTCTCATGCGTTCTCTCAAATCGTGAGAGCCAAGATCGTTTGTTGACCGAAGCGATGACCGTTTGATAGCAAATGGTTTACAAATTGTTTGCCTCTATCCAGGATCGTTTGCCCAGATCGTTTGGAGCAAACCACATGAAAAAGTCAAAGCAACAAAGACCATTTGGAGCCCAAGCGGTCCCAAGACCGTTTGAGCCCATGTGGTCTCAAGACTGTTTGAGCCCATGCGGTCTCAAGACTGTTTGACCAGCAGAGACTGATTGGATGCATAATCCAGCCGTAGAGGATCGAGCAGTGTCTGGATTCAAGAACTCATAGCAGAGTCCTAACCACGGCCGTGGTGGTCCAAAATGGCCATGGTCTGCTGCCATCACCACGACTGTGGTGGATCATCCCCAATGCCTGAGCTCTAACTCGCCACGCCCGTGCAAGGTAGCACGGCCGTGTGGCAGCTACCTCACCACGACTGTGGTTTCACGCCACGGCCGTGGCACAATGCCATCAGAGCCCATTTTCTCACCCAACACGCTCGTGCAAGGCGGCACGGTCGTGCAACAACAACTTTACCACAAACGTGGTGTCTAACCACGGCCGTGGTGCGTTGTCTTCAACCTCCGACCAGCACACGTTTGCAGCTCCTGAGCAAGATCGATTGGAGGTGGTTCGCTTATCAAATGGGGTCGCCCCGAGGCCGTTACACCTGCAGATGAAGGTCGAGGATCGTTTATAGATCGGAAAGCTACTAGATTGCTTTTACCCAGCTGGTGACGAATTCATTTACAGTTCAAATAAGTTGCAGAAAACCAAACGGTCTGTCTAAGACCGTTCCCCCTTCTTCAACGCGAGACCATTTGGCCCCTGTGGGGTTTCAGATCGTTTGATCGACAAGCATAGAAGACCGGTTGGGTATCCTCTGACCTGAAGACCGTTTGGGCGTTTGCTACTGCTGGAGACCGTTTGCCCCTTTTTCAAGACTGTTTGGAGGAGAGCAAACGGTCCGTGAGACCGTCTCATGCGTTCTATCAAACCGTGAGAGCCAAGATCGTTTGTTGACCGAAGCGACGACCATTTGCTAGCAAATGGTTTACAAACCGTTTGCCTCTATCCAGGATCGTTTGCTCAGACCTTTTGGAGAAAACCACATGAAAAAGTCAAAGCAACAAAGATCATTTGGAGAAGATTTTTTTGGCCAGACCGTTTGCCCATAACAGCAGCAGACCGTTTGGTCTCTTTTAATCCAAGACCATTTGGGGTCGGTCCCATGCCTATAAATAGGACCCCAAGGTTCCTTACTTGGACATCGGTTCCGGGATGCCGATAGGCTGCCTGTATACAGATCCGATCCGAAACCAGTCCAGTCCGCACCAGTTTCATTTCACCTACTACCCGTGTTGCAACCAAGGAGACTGAGGAGAGAAGAAAGACGGAGCAAGGGAGACTGTCCGATCTGTCTTGGCAACTCCCGTTCACGTCCAGATCTGCTCCGACTCGATGTAGGAGGACGTATCTACTTCATCGAGATGCGATTACTTTCTGCACCGAGTTCATGGTGGATTTCTCTCTCTTTCTCATTTTTCTTGTTTCTGGCATCATGAGCGAGTAGTACCTTTTCGCTGGGGTGCAGGGACTAGCCCCGCTGCCCATGCAAACATGTTATATTGTTAAACTTTCTATGGCAATGTATATAACTCTTCATTTCGTTGTTAATCGTTATGTTCGTAGTTTGATTAATTACTTGCTTTCATCTTGGTTCTTCCTATGTTGCGAGGACTTCTATATGTAGGATTGAATGTCGTTTAACAAGTTGACTCCCAAACTAGAAATAGAATGGGATTCCTTGAGGTAGTAAGTGTGTGATCCATGAGGGGACGAGCCATCTACCCTTCGGTGACGCTTCTGTGTACCTAACGCCTGTATAGGGGGTTCACAACCTTAGTTGGATTTTGTATCTTCTTGTTAATCATCGATGTCTGCTCATATATTAATCGCCTGCTTGCTTATCGATTAATGCGGTTGACTCCCAAACTAGAAATAGAATGGGATTTTTTCAAGGTAGTAAGTGTATGACCCACGAGGGGATGAGCCATCTAGCCTTCGGTGACGCTTCTGTGTGCCTAACGCATGTATAGGGGCCCCACAACCTTCATTAGATTTTTGTATCTTCAAAGCCGTAAGTAAGTAATCTAGATGGTGACGAGACATCTGATGCCTAAGGTGATGCTTACGCCAACCTAACGCACATATGGGGGGTTTTGCAGCAGCTCTATTTGGATTGCTATATCTTGCCTAGATTGTTCGCAACTGAATGTGTTTGCATGTGTAGTGGTGGTGAAACTCGATACCATCCTAGTGATTCCATATCATTGATCTAAAACCAACTTTAATTCAGTTTTTACTTTCTTGCAATTAGTCTAATTAACCTCAAATCAACCAATCGTTCTAAATATTAGTTTTACTTGAGTAAGATTTGATTGACAAAGATTCTTAAAAATGTTGTCCTTTGGGTTCGATCCTTAACTATACTGTGATAAGACTTGTCCGCTTGCGGGTGGTATTATTGCACTTTGGTTTTGGTAAAAACTCAGGGATTTCAACCCCGAGTGAGTTTGTTAATGCGTTCAAAATACCACATCAAATTTTGGCGCCGTTGCCGGGGACAACGGAATCAGTTAGTCAAATGTAGTTCTTTAAGACTAATCTAGGATTTTGCTTTTTCTTTTGAAACAATCGATCATCTACTTGAATTTGACTCTACTTTGTGGATCTCATTTTCAAAATCTTTCTAATTTTAGGTACAATCCAAGGCATAGTCTATGCACCATTCAGACAACCCCGGACTCACAACAAGCTTCGATCCCGAGATAGACAAAACTTTTCATCATCAAATCTGAGAAAATCAAGCAAGGATGGATCAGGAAGAGGAAGTAGCCCGAAGAGTGGCTCAAGCCATCAATGCACAAAGAGAGAAGCTCATGCAAGAAGCTAGGGCTGCGGTTCAACAAGAAATCCTAGCAGCACAAGCAGCAGCGCAAGCAGCTGAACTACAAAAGGATCTTAGAGAGTTCTCAATCCCGAAAGTTGTGAATGTTCATCATCCAGTACAACCTCCTCTTATCAATGCTACTAATTTCGAGATAAGAGCACATTGGATCACCCTGCTTCAGAATAACCCTTACTATGGCAAGCAAGGAGAAGATAGCCAAGAACATCTTCTGAGATTTATTGATCTATGTGCCATGACAAAACAAAATGGAGTCAGAGATGATGCCATTCAACTCCGTCTCTTCAAGTATTCCCTTGTTGATAGAGACATAAGTTGGTACAATTCATTGCAAAGTGAAATACCCATCACCACCTGGGAACAACTCCAAAATGTGTTTCTGGAAAAGTTCTATCCTCCATCTCTCACATACGAAATTAGGGGCCGGATAACAAATTTCACTCAAGTCCCTAGAGAAACTCTCGTTGAAGCATGGGATAGGTACAAAGAGCTTCTATGCAAGTGTCCACACCACAAAATTCCTAAGAATCAACTCATCAAAATTTTCTATAGGGGTGTGGATGATGATATTAAGAGGTTTCTAGATTCCTCATCTGGAGGAAACTTCATGTGTCAAAGTTATGACAGCAAATGGAGAGTCGTCACCCTAGGAGCAGAAAATCAAGCTAATTGGGGTAGATCTGTAGGTAAAGGAGTTTTAAAAGTTGCTATGGCCAAAGCTACTCCCGAGTACAAGTCTATCGCTGAAACCTTGAAGGTCTTAGTTGCCAAGCAAGACCATATTGAATCATCTCTAGCTGCTATTGGAAGAGGACGTTCACCCACTCGACAACCGGAACAGGTCAAGTCCACTTCCCTATTCTGTGAAGCATGTAAGAGCACCGATCATTCCACCTTATCATGCAATGTTCTCTATGACGTTGTACTGAGCAATGTATGTGGACAAGGAGATAATGGTCAGATGGAAAATCTTAATGCTATCAACACTATTCCTGGGCAAAGTTATTACAATCCGAATCAGAATAGGAATCACCCAAGTTTTCAATATGGAAACCCCTCTGGAGCAGTAAACTCACATTAATTTGGTTCAAACAGTCAACCAAGAGGCCCATCAGGATTCCAGTATAATCAACAACAGAATTTTAGGAATCAAGGAAATTTCAAGGGGAACTTTCATAATAGGAACTACAATAATTATCAAAACAACTCTAAGTATCAGAATCTTAATCAACAGCAAGGACAGCAAGCAGGACCCGTCTCTTTTGATGACAAGATATCAGCCATTGAAAAGATGTTGCAAACTCAGCAAACCATGATAGCTAACCAACAAGCTCAGCAGAAGGCTAGTGAATCTCAATTAGCTCAACTCGCAGCTAGCATAAAACCACCCGCTGGAGTCTTTGCTGGCCAACCTGAGAACAATCCTAAGCATCATGAACAGTTGAAGGCAGTCACCACCAGGTCAGGAAAAGACTATTCGGATCCCCCATTAAAGACACTTGTGGTTATTACAGACGAAGATGAACCTGTGATTGTCCAAAACTCAACAACACTAGAGTCTCAATCAAAAGATGATAAGACAGATAAGGGAAGTCCTGAGAAATCTAATGAAGAAGTTGAAACACCAGAACATGATATTCCTATATGTGAGCCTCGTATACCCTTCCCATCTCATCTAAGGCAAATCAAGCTTGATACCCGATTCAATAAGTTTAAAGAGGCTATGAAGAAACTTCATGTTGATATACCCTTCTTGGATGTAGCTGAGATACCAGCCTAGACCAAATACCTAAAGTCACTCCTAACCAGGAAGTATATAAGTGAGGAATATGAGATAGTAAAACTGGTAACAACTACATCAAATATCATATTGAGCAGGATGCCCAAGAAACAAAAAGACCCGGGATCCTTTAGAATCTCATGTCACATTGGCGATTCATCATGCAAGAAAGGATTGGCAGATCTAGGTGCAAGCATCTCTATTATGCCACTTAGCCTGTGCAAGAGACTAGGGTTTGCAGAATTTCTTCCTACTGGAATGACTATACAACTTGCAGACAATTCGATAAAACGTCTGTTAGGAATCCTCGAAGATGTCCCGATCAAGGTAGGCAAGGACACATATGTTCCATGTGACTTCATCATTATGGATATAAAAGAAGATGCCAGATATCCTCTCATTTTTGGTCGTCCGTTCCTCACCACTGCAAGAGCCCTGATTGATGTTGAATTAGGTACCTTATTGCTCAGATTAGGCAAAGAAACTCTCAAATTTAAAGTTTTTGAAAGTATGAGAAGACCAAGTATGTAGAAAGAAGTCTATATGATTGACTGCATTGAACAAATGTCACTGCTGACTCAAGAACATCATGAATCAGACGATCCTTTAGAAGTTTCTCTAACGAACCCATCAGTTGATGAACCAACTGAAGAACAAGTAAAAGATTGCATCGAGTCCCTCAACTCTGCTAAAGAAGACGTTGACGCCACTAGTGAAGAACTCAAAGCTATGGAAACTACAGAAGAACCAAGCGAAAAAATAGAGACTCCTGAAATGAAGCCTCTGCCCGAAGGACTGAAGTACGTGTTTTTAGATGATCTAAAGGCTTGCTCAGTTATTATAAATTCTGATCTAACAGCTGAACAAGAAGAGAAACTTCTGAAGGAATTGAGGGAAAGAAAGAAAGCCATCGGTTATAAAATGAGTGACCTCACTGGGGTCAGTCAAGCGTTGTGTATGCACAAGATCCCTATGATGGAAGATCACAAGCCTACTATTGAGCATCAACGGAAGTTGAATCAAAATATGAAGGAAGTGGTCCGTCGTGAGGTCATTAAACTGCTCACAGTCGGAATAATCTATCCGATATCAGATTCGCCATGGGTGAGCCCAGTGCATGTAGTCCCGAAGAAAGGTGGAACAACTATTATACGAAATGAAAACAATGAACTCATCCCAACTCGAACAGTCACAGGGTGGATGATGTGCATAGATTATAGAAAATTAAACAAGGCAACTCGAAAAGATCATTTTCCAATTCCTTTCCTTGATCAAGTCCTAGAAAGGTTGGCTCATCAAGAATATTTCTGTTATCTTGATGGTTACTCTGGATTCTATCAAATACCCATACATCCAGATGACCAAGAGAAAACAACCTTTACCTGCCCATTCAGAACATATGCGTTTAAAAGAATGCCGTTTGGTCTCTGTAATGCGCCCACAACTTTCCAACGTTGCATGGCTTCCATATTCGCTGGTCTTACTGAAACAATTATGGAGGTTTTCATGGATGATTTTTCTGTTTACGGAGATTCATTTGATTCATGTCTAAAGCACCTCTCCGTGGTCCTCAAACATTGTGAAGAAG
This sequence comes from Alisma plantago-aquatica, assembly GCA_963693085.1. Classification (NCBI taxonomy): domain Eukaryota; kingdom Viridiplantae; phylum Streptophyta; class Magnoliopsida; order Alismatales; family Alismataceae; genus Alisma; species Alisma plantago-aquatica. The sequence goes on from OY856409.1 coordinate 951,907,007, forward strand.
CACATCTTGTGCTAAATTGGGAAAAGTGCCATTTTATGGTAAGAGAAGGCATTGTCCTCGGTGATAGGGTCAACAATAGAGGAATTGAAGTAGATAAAGCCAAGATTGAAGTGATTTCTAAACTGGCTACCCCAACAAATGTAAAAGAAGTTCATGCTTTTCTAGGTCATGTAGGATTTTATAGAAGATTCATAAAGGATTTTTCCAAGATAATGAAGGCAATGATGAACCTATTACTAAAAGATACTAATTTCAATTTCAATGGAGAATGTGTCAAAAGCTTCAACAGACTGAAGCATGCCCTTACAACCACCCCCATCATTAGATCTCCCAACTGGGACCATCCTTTTGAAATTATGTATGATGCCACTGATTATGTTGTGGGTGCTATTTTAGGGCAATATATAGAGAAGAAATACTATGTGATCTATTATGCATCAAAAACTCTCGATGAAGCCCAGAGGAATTATGCAACTATCGAGAAAGAACTTCTAGCAGTCGTGTATGCCTTTGAGAAATTTAGATCCTACCTAATTGGTTTGCAAGTTATTGTCTACACAGACCACACTGCCATTTGTTACCTTCTGGCAAAGAAAGATGCAAAACCCAGGTTGATTAGATGGATCCTCCTGTTACAAGAATTTGATTTAGAGATAAGAGATAAAAAGGGTACAGAGAATGTTGTAGCAGACCACCTCAATCGCATCCACACTCCGGATGCTGAGAAAATTCCCATCAATGATTCCCTGCCAGATGATCAACTAATGAAGGCCTCAGAAGCTATACCATGGTACTCGGATTTTGTGAACTACCGTGCTGCTGGGGTTATCCATCCTCAATGAGAAATGCCCTGAAGAAGTTCATGCATGATGTGAAGCAATATCATTGGGATGAACCATATCTTTTTAAACTAGGTGTCGATGGTATGTATAGATGATGTATCGCCAAAGAAGAGGCTCAACTTATTTTGGAACAATGTCACTCAGGACCAGTGGGAGGACATACGAGCTCTAAAAAGACTTCTTTAAAGGTTTTGCAATGCGGATTATTCTGGCCAACCATATCCAAAGATTCCTATGATTTTGTCCTATCATGCGACAAATGTCAAAGAACAGGTAATATAACAAAGAGAGATGAGATGCCGCAGAATCTATGGCAAGAAGTAGATATATTCGATGTTTGGGGGGTGGACTACATGCGTCCATTCCCATCTTCTCATGGATTTTCATACATCCTAGTGGCGGTAGACTACGTCACAAAATGGGTTGAAGTTATACCAACTGTCACTAGTGATTCCAAACCCGTCATCAAATTATTCAAATATATTATGTTCTCCCGTTTTGGAGTGCTACAAACCGTGATATCTAACGGAGGGCCCACTTCCTTGAAAGAAGATTTGAAGCTTTACTGAGAAAATACGGTGTAACACATAAGGTAGCCTTGCCTTATCATACACAAACAAGTGGAAAAGTAGAGGTCTCTAACCGTCAACTAAAGGCTATTTTGGAAAGAACGGTAGGACGCAATCGAAAGGATTGGTCAACAAAAATCAACGACGCCTTACAGGCCTATCGAACTTCATATAAAACCCCTATTGGTACTACACCTTTTCGATTAATATATGGAAAGGCTTGCCACCTGTCAGTCAAACTAGAACACAAGGCATGGTGGGCAATTAAACAACTGAACTTTGATATGAAAGAAGTTGGCCAAGCCAGGACTCTGCAACTCCAAGAGCTGGATGAACTCAGGATGACAACTTATGAGAATGCACGAATCTACAAAGAACGCATAAAACTTTGGCACGATGGACATCTGAAAAGAAAAGACATACAAGTAGGAGACCAAGTTCTTCTATTCAACTCAAGGTTGAAGTTATTCCCAGGAAAACTCTGCTCACGCTGGTCTGGACCATATATCGTCAAGAGCATCTCCCCACATGGTGCCTTCTCATTATGGAGTGAAAAGTGAGGTGAATTTGTAACAAATGGTCACTGCTTAAAGAGATATTTCACCTCAACTGACATAGGCACTAAAGCAACGCTGGAACTCACCAATCTAAAAGATCCACCATAAAGACAAAGGGCTCAGTTGAGCCATCGACATTAAATAAAGGCGCTTGTCGGGAGGCAGCCCGATCAATAAATTTGTTTTACTTTTCTTTTCAAATTAGAATATTTCTTCAATATTGTTTTTACATTCTAGTTAATTCTTCATTAAATAAAATTCACATCGCAAGATGCTATTTTAAGATCTAATTTCTCTTTACCTTTGAGATTTTTAGATAAGATGATGCACGCTGATCGGAACACAACCACACCTGGCAGTCATTCTGGCATGCATTTTCCCCTCCATCTTGGATTTAGGGTTTTCTCGGGATGAGAAAATATCTAAGTTTAGGGATGAGGGTGGGTGGTACGTACCTCACTTTCCACCTACACCCATCCTTTTCATACTTATGTTTTCACTATCACATTCTTGATAAAAAAAATTCAAAATTTTCACAATTCTTTAATGATTTTGAAAGAAATTGAACAGATACTTGATGAATTTTTGACACTTTTTGACACTTTCTTGTTTCATTAAAAGTCACTAACTAACCTGCTATACATTTGAATCATTATATCCCCCTTATTCGAAGTAAATCCTCAAAAGGACCACTTTTTGAAACAAGCCCTTTGATTGAAATCATCTTGTGAAGCCTATGATTCCTAACATCGTGCTACTTTTGCGAAAGATGATAGGTGTCTGTCAAACTGATAGGGATCAAACATGTCGTGCTTCCTAACTAATTTGTGGAACAATAGCATGGAATCCAAACTGGATCCTCATCAAGTCATTATTTGAGCAGAGTTTGATAAAGAGAACAACCCGATGCATTGAATTGTAAATCAAGTTGCATTCTGATCTGAACTCTCTTCTACACCTCTTCTATCATCTTCGTACCCCTCCATTCATCAAAAAGAAACAAAATAGCTAAAATAGTGCCAAACCCTAAGTTCGGGGTGGCACGCCACTTCCCTCTTTATCTGCTTCTTCCATACCCCTCGCAAATAAATAGGGGCGTACCACCAAAAATGGAATCTCGAGTAGAATAGAGGAGATATTTGCAAACAAAAAGATGCCAAAGTGCACACAAAAAGAAATGCAATCTCGAGTCGAATAGAGGAGAGATTCGCACAAAAAATGCAATAAATGAAATTGTAAAGCAAACAAAAATCTCGAGTCGAATAGAGGATAGATTTACTTCTTCCTTGCATACCACCTTTCACTCCCTTTTCTACCTAATTGCACAATGATTGCCTACCCTACCCTGGAAAACACCAATGTTAGATCAAATGCACACTTGTTGTTCTGCTGGTGTCTCTGAACTCTTACAAAACTCTCTGACATGCTTGTTGCTGGAAAAGGTGAGGAGGAAGTGATTTTGGAAAACAAACTCAGGAACGAAGATATGGTAAGATGTGTTTTGTGGTCTCAGGAGGTTGAGATACTGAGTCGTGTGGAGCAAAAAGAAAACATTCGTGATGTGAAGATGAAGCAATCACATGAATTGAAAGTATTCATTTGGCGATTGTTTCAGATTTTGTGTTACTCGAGGACGAGCAACGTTTAAGTTCGGGGTATTTTGATGAGTGTATATTCATCATGAAATTCAATTATTACGTCGGGACCAATTCAACTCTATACATACTATTTCACTCAATATGAATCATAATGTGCACAACTACTTAGTTGATTCGATTATCAAGGTTTTTACTAAATATTGTTCATTTAATGCAGGTTTTGACAAAGCTGAACAAGTAGGCAGGGTCCGCCTTCATCTCTGGCTCTGATCAAGAAATCTAACCAAGCAATTCCACCCATGCGGTCTCAAGACCATTTGAGCCCATGTGGTCTTAAGATTGTTTGAGCCCATGCAGTCTCAAGACTGTTTGTGCCCATGCGGTCCCAAGACCGTTTGAGCCCATGCGGTCTCAAGACTGTTTGTGCCCATGCAGTCCCAAGACCATTTGAGCCCATGCGGTCTCAAGACCGTTTGAGCCCATGCGGTCTCAAGACTGTTTGAGCCCATGCGGTCTCAAGACTGTATGACCAACATAGATCGATTGGAAGCATAATCCATCCGCAGAGGATCGAGCAGTGCATAGATTCAAGACCTCATAGCAGAGTCTTAACCACGGTCGTGGTCTACTACCATCACCATGACCGTGTGGTGGGGCCACGATAGTGTGGTGGGGCCACAACCGTGGTGGATCATCCCCAATGCCTGAGCTCTAACTCGCCACGCCCGCGCAAGGTAGCATGGCCGTGTGGCAGCTACCTCACCACGACCATGGTGTCACGCCACGGCCGTGGCACAATGCCATCAGATCCTATTTTCTCACCCAGCATGCCCGTGCAAGGTGGCACAGTCGTGGAACAACAACTTTACCATGACCGTGGTGTCTAACCACGACCGTGGTGCGTCGTCTTCAACCTCCGACCAGCACACGTTTGCAGCTCCTGAGCAAGATTGATTAGAGGTGGTTCTCTTATCAAATGCGGTCGCCTCGAGGCCGTTACACCTGCAGATGAAGGCTGAGGATCGTTTATAGATAGGAAAGCTACTAGATAGGTTTTACCCAGTTGGTGACGAATTCATTTACAGTTCGAATAAGTTGCAGAAAACCAAACGGTCTGTCCAAGACCATTCGCCCTTCTTTGACGTGAGACCGTTTAGCCCCTGTGGGGGTTTTAGATCGTTTGATCGGCAAGCATAGAAGACCGTTTGGGCATCCGCTGACCTGAAGACCGTTTGGCGTTTGCTACTGCTGGAGACCATTTGCCCCTTTTTCAAGACTGTTTGGAGGAGAGCAAACGGTCTGTGAGACCATTTATTCTCATGCGTTCTCTCAAACCATGAGAGCCAAGATCGTTTGTTGATCGAAGCGACGACCGTTTTCTAGCAAATGGTTTACAAACCATTTGCCTCTGTCCAGGATCATTTGCCCAGACCGTTTGGAGCAAACCGCATGAAAAAGTGAAAACAGCAAAGACCGTTTGGAGAAGGTTTTTTTGCTATACCATTTGCCCATAACAGCAGCAGACTGTTTGGTCTCTTTTAATCCAAGACCGTTTGGGGTCAGTCCCATGCCTATAAATAGGACCCCAAGGGTCTTTACTTGGACATCGGTTCTAGGACGCCGATAGGCTGCCTATATACAGATCCGATCCGAAACTAGTCCTGTCCGCGCCAGTTTCATTTCACCTACTGCCCATGTTGCAACCAAGGAGGCTGAGGAGAGAAGAAAGACGGAGCAAGGGAGATTGTCCGGTCTATCTTGGCAACTCCCATTCGCATCCAGATCTTCTCCGACTCAACGTAGGAGGTCATATCTACTTCACCGAGATGTGACTACTTTCTGCATCGAGTTCATGGAGGATTTCTCTCTCTTTCTCATTTTTCTTATTTCTCACATCATGAGCGAGTAGTACCTTTTTGCTGGGGTGTGGCGACTAGCCTCGCTTCCCATGCAAACATGTTATATTGTTAAACTTTCCATGGAAATGCATATAACTCTTCATTTCGTTGTTAATCATTATGTTCGTAGTTTGATTAATTGCTTGCTTTCATCTTGGTTCTTCCTATGTTGCGAGGACTTCTATATGTAGGATTAAATGTTGTTTAACAAGTTGACTCCCAAACTAGAAATAGAATGGTATTCCTTGAGGTAGTAAGTGTGTGATCCGTGAGGGGATGAGCCATCTAGCCTTCGGTGATGCTTCTTTGTACCTAACACCTGTATAGGGGATTCACAACCTTAGTTGGATTTTATATCTTCTTGTTAATCGTCGATGTCTGCTCGTATATTAATCACATGCTTGCTTATCGATTAATGCGTTGACTCCCAAACTAGAAATAGAATGGGATTTTTTCGAGGTAGTAAGTGTATGACCCGTGAGGGGACGATCCATCTAGCCTTCGGTGTTGCTTCTGTGTGCCTAATGCCTGTATAGGGGGCCCACAACCTTCGTTGGATTTCTGTATCTTCAGAGCCGTAAGTAAGTGATCTGTATGGTGACGAGACATCTGATGCCTAAGGTGATGCTTACGCGAACCTAATGCCCGTATGGGGGGTTTTGCAGGAGCTCTATTTGGATTGCTATATCTTGCCTGGATTGTTCGCAATTGAATGTGTTTGCATGTGTAGTGGTGGTGAAACCCGATACCATCCAAACAATTCCATATCATTGATCTAAAACCAACTTTAATTCAGTTTTTACTTTCTTGCAAATAGTCTAATTAACCTCAAATCAACCAATCATTCTAAATATTAGTTTTACTTGAGCAATATTTGATTGACAAAGATTCTTAAAAACGTTGTCTGTTGGGTTCGATCCTTAACTATATTGCGATAAGACTTGTCTGCTTGCGGGTGGTATTATTGCACTTTGGTTTTGGTAAAAACTCGGGGATTTCAACCCCGAGTGAGTTTGTTAGTGCGTTCAAAATACCACGTCACTAGCTATATTAACCAAGGAGGATTTCACTACTTTCTGTCTAGTGTGTTTGGCCTCAACTTCAGAAGTTGTAGAAGAAGGTTTTGGGAGGTGTTAGCTCGATCCAACGAAGTTGAGCTCCCTCAACTAGTGATAGGTGATTTCAATGACCTCAGGAAGGTGAGCGAGAAGAAGGGTTGGAAACCTATACCTTACTCAATTATGGCTAGTTAAATGAGATGATCAATGTCGCTAATCTCAAGGAGTTGAACATGATTGAAGGGTATAACACCTAGAATAACTAAAAAGATAGACAAATTCCTAGTAACTTGGATTGGGGCTTGGTTAATGAAGCTTGGCCCAAGATCTTCCTAGAGTCAAAGATAGATTTGGGTAATCACCAAATAGAAACCATGCTTGGATCAAGGTGCACATGCTGAAGAACTCACGTAGAGCCAAACCCTACAAGTTCCTTAATCATTGGCTCTAATGGCCAAGTTGCAAAGTCATCATGAAGGAGGCATGTGTCGGTGCTGTGAGGGGAAACCTACTTTATGTGATTACTCAAAATATGAAGAGGACCAAACTTGCACTCAAGGTTTGGTCAAAAAAACTTGTAAATCTCAATAACTTACTGGTGAAGACCGGAGATGTTTATGACAAAGAAGCCTTAGACATGAGGTGTGAACCGCTTGATCTGGACATTATGCTAGCTAAGAAAGTGGCAACCGAATGTTGAAGTTTGTTGAGAAGGTAGAGGAAGTCATATAATAGCAGAGGAGCCATATTAGATGGATTAGGGGTGGCGACTCTAACACAAAAACATACCATGTTGTTGTTAGGAATCATGATATACATGATGTGATTGACTGCTTGATCAAGTAGGACATATCCTTGGCTAGAGGGTGCGATGAGTTTACAAAGGAAGCATCCCTATTCACAACAATCTTTATAACCATGGAAGGGTTTCTAAGGAGGACCTCTACACTTCTTGAGAGAAGAATGACAAATAAAATGAATCAGGATCTATGCAAGAATGCCTATAATGAAGATATTAAAGTTGTTGCTTTGAGCATCATGCCCTCCAAGGCTCTTGGTCCCGATGAACTTAATGGGAAGTTTTGCGGAGCAAGACCTTAGACACGCTTTATTGAATGTGAGGAACGATATACAAGATGAGAACTTTAGATGACATCAGAGTTGAAAATGTTGGTATTCTTCCTATTTTCAATTCCATGTGGCACATCAAGATGTTTGCAAAGTGGTACCCTAGTTCATGGAGGGAGGAAGAAAGGTGAGATCAATCAACCATTCATTCCTTAAGATAATCCCCACCAAATATATCTGAATGGCATGAACGATATCAGACCTATCACAAGTTTTTTTGTTATGTATAAAATCATGGCGAAGCTAATGGCCAAAATATTAGAAACTATTTTTCCAAAGAATGTCTCTCTACAACAATTGACTATCATTCAAGGTAGGAGTATATGTGATGGAGCTATCCTAGCTTCTGAGTTCCTTTTGAGGTTTAATGTCAAAAAAAATTCATGAAAGCTTGTGTGAAGCTTGATCTAACTAAAGCCCATGACAATGTAATTGGGAAGGCTATGCAGGATATGATGGAGGCCTTGGGTTTCTCAACGAGATTGATAGACTTACTCTAGCAATTCATGGAAACCACATCTTTCTCTATGTTGGTGAATGGCCTACCTTATGGGATGTACAAAGCCTCTAACTTCTTGAGGTAGGGAGACCCCTAATCACCCCTACTTTTCACCCTGGTGATGGATGTACTGTGGCAAGCTAGTCCCAAAGGAGGAGAACCTGAATAGGACCATTCCCTTGAAAGTGTATGGGATTAGGGTGATGGCATATCTAATTTTCACTAGTTGTGTTCCCTTCTTCCTTGGCGGAAAGACCAAGGTCTTTAGGTCCTTCAGGAAGAAGATGAAATGCATTGGGTAGATCACTAGTCTATTCATGAGTGATTTTAAATCAAGGGTGTAATTAAGACTGAAGAGGGTCATTAGGATATAGGAAGGATCCTTCCACACTCCATACCTCTGGTTATTCCCATCTCTGATAGTAGAGGGAAATGTTCTAACTATTTTGAGTTTGTAAACAATGCCATATATGTTGTTACCAAATGGATGGGGATAAACCATTACATGGTCAGGAAGGCCACCCTGGTCAGATCTGTACTGACTAGAAAGGTGAGGTTAGGGTGTGGTTAGGTGGGCATTCCTCCATTCCTGCTACTAAAGTTTAGATCAGACATGGTGGGGTTTCCTTTGGGTTGGTCACAACCATGTGGTCTATTGGTATACTATCACTAGACCATTCTATGAAGGAGGGTTGAATATCATTGACCCTGTGGACTTAGCTAAGGAATCCATTGTCTAAAGAATTGATAAGTTTTTGCAAACTTGGTACGTTTTGGAGCTCATGGATGAGGAGGAGATATGGAGAGGCTTTATAGTGCCTAGTTGCTAAAACCAAATGCTCTAGATCATGATATGAATGGTCTACCTATGGTGAGATGTGCAATTTGGTAGCAGTTCGTAGAGTCTCTACAATGATAAAAACCCTCCCAAGCTATTCTCCTTTTAGTAAGTGTAGGTACCCTGGCTCAATATGTTTTGCAGCATAACTCACACCCTGAAATGGGGCTTTTGTATGTATAGAGGGCTATTGAAAATGCTCCCCACCTAAGACAGGTTGCTAAAGTTTGTGTTAGATGTAGGCTCATTGTGTCTCCTTTGCAAGGTGGAGAAGGGAAGCCATAATCATTTGTTATTCAATAGTAGGCACTCCTATTATTTTTGGTGCAGGGGTAGTCTCAAGCTTGGGTGGAGTGGGTGCCCCTCAAAGACCCTTTTGATTCCATTCTTTGGATGGAGGATAGGTTACCTCAATACAGGATGACAAACCTGGCGAGCTCTTGTTTCACTTTGATATGTTTTTCCTTATGGAAAGAAAGAAACAATAGGTTGCATGGAAAACAACCTATTGACACTTTTGAGATCTTTGGGAATTTTGTACATAATAACTCCTTTGTGGTTAAGGATAAACCTAAGTTTGTGGCCAATGTGGACCAGTTGATCCTTAGACAGTGGGAATTTGTTGTGTAAGCCACCTATATAGTACATGTGATTCAATGCTATACTTGCCTTTTAGGAATGCAATTTACCTTATCCCAAAAAAAAGAGATATGCTCAAAAGAGATAAATTGCATGCTTTTTAGAAGTTAGAATCTAGAATTGAAATGATTATGTGCATCATGGAGAATATTTTTCCACCATCGTGTTTTGACATCGAGGAGCACCTGGTCATTCATTTTATCCAATGGAGTAGCCATTTTATCTTTGGATTTACCCAGTGGAGAGGTAGTATGTGTTTCTATTAGTCTTGATAAAACTATATAAAATTAATTTTATAATGTTAAACAACTTTTATTTCTCATTATCTATACTAAAAAACTTTGAAATAATATGTGAGGAATAAAAAAGCTACAGAAGCTTACCTAACAAAAGTTTATTTGGAAGATGAATGGTTCACATTTTTATCGAGGTATCACTTTGGGGTTGATAAAAGGTTCACGAGATTGTCTACAAATTGATGTTGAAGATGATGATATCATTACAGATGATGAGTGGTTTATATTTTCACATAAAGGACGTCTAGTAGGAAAGAACACTCCTATTTAGCTTGAAGATGTTACGATGAAAACTTCACATCAGTATATTTTATCCAATTGTATTACAGATGAACCGTTCATGGAGTGAGTTGATTACATTGTTATGATATAAGAAATTTCAGCTTTAAATATATCTACACATGACTTATGTATTTGTTAGAAGGAAAAACATTCTCTACGTGAAGAAATGATCTACGTCCAGGACAATGGGAAATTAGTAATATTCATATGAATACTTTCATTGATTGATTTAAGGAGCATGTAAATATACCAAAGTGATTTCATTTAAACATATTATAGTATATTTTTAATAGTTTCATTTGCAATGTATACAAATTGAAGAGAAGGCTAAGTAAAAAAATGTGTCACCAAATCTTTTAATTCTTGCTTGAGGACAAAAATATATGGCAATGAAATATGTTGCATATGTAATAAATAGATATAGATTTCGAACCAAGAAATGAGAACATGGTAGAAAAACATAGAAAAGTAGGTCAATAGTGAATGCCTATAGAACCCTTTACCAGTTTGAAGGACAAAAATATTATAATGGGCCAAGTTTTCTACTATGGGGGCACTAAGGGAGATTTTTGTCATAATTTACTATGAAAAATTGAAATTTGTATGATTCAGAGGTGAATGGGTCAATGCAAATAGGGGAATCATGAAGGATTAAAATGACTTAACCATGTTTAAATAACGCCTCCTTGATTTAATTGATAATAAATTTGCATTGTCCTCTTAAGTGCAACACGTCTATTATTTGACAAACATCAATCATCATAGGTGGAGTGTTGGTACTGTTGACTACACCATGTGATATTTATGGAATGGAGGAGATTCTGCACAAATATTTCATATGTTCTGACATGCGTATCTAAATATACTCATGAAGATTATTAAGAATCTATTTTTAATGATGTTTGTGATGGATCTGTTTTCCTTAGAGAAGATATGGTGGGTGTAACCTTTTGTGATGGAAAAAATGATGATCAACTTGAATAAGTTCATCATGACTTGTCATATTTATTTTTCTAAATTTTATAGCTTGATCTTTTTATATAATAAATTTATTTTTCATGTTTTCTTCTTAAGTATGCATAACTTTTTTGTTCTTTGATATGCGTGCCATTTTATGTTCTTACATATGAACACTTTTTTATTCTTAATAATAAAATCATTGGTTGTCTTACAATGGTTGTATCAAGTAATTCCTTCAACCATTATTATTGACTTATATTGCATGTGTTATGGTTGTAATTTATGGATTTTATTATGCACTCTATATTTCAGCATGATGAAAAGACAAAACCAATTGTTGTCTGCACTAGAAAATGATAATGCAAATAATGAGTTAATTAATGGGGAAATGATAAGCATTATGATAAATCATTTGTCTAGTATTTTTTTTACTTGTAACAATTCACCTAACTATTTATATTTGGAGGAATGTCCAAATGATTACAAAGGAAGGAATGCCATATTGGTCCAATTAATGATGATTCAAGAATGAGGAGAGAGCTACCTTGGTTAACTAAATGCTGATTTCGGAATGAATGGAGGCTATCTTTCCATGATTGAGATTTCATATTTCAACAATTGGAGAGATGCATCTTATTTTAACATTGTAATTTCATGCTCTAAATCGATGGAAGGGCCCACCCTAGTCCACATGGAGCTTAAGCCTAAGTCATAAATCGAGCGAGATGATGTAATAATCATTTCAAATTTTAGAGATTTGGGAATTGAAGGGCATAAATCTTATATCAAGAGTGATCTCAAGACCCAAATAGGGTAATCATAGGAGTCAAATCAAGATCGTTAATTGTGTATCAAGAATTTGTTATTCCATATTGAGAGTCATGTTTGGACAAGGTCATAGGTCTAAACATTTTGAATATAGGGTTTACATTGCTATTTAGACCGTATCAGTGATCATTCATCAATATACATAAATCGAGAAACGATCGACCAATGTTTTGTGGTATCAATGTCAATTTCATCATCGTGGTATTCGGCATTGATGAATGATCTAAATATAGGTCTTTCTAAGAAGTCAACCGCATTCTATAGTCAACATCATCATATTTCAAGGTCATCATTAAATTGACATTCAAAATCAAGTATCAATATTGTCATGAGTTTGACCTATAAGGGACTTAGGTCAAGAAATCACAATTGGGTGGAAGGGGTTACCTTTCCAAACTCTAAATAATTGACAAGATGAAAATTTAAAGGCAATCATAATAGGGATGTGACTGAGATTGGGGGATTAATAAATTTACTACCACTCACATTAGTCCTTATTAATCAAGAGTCATCAATCATATCCAAATAGGGCAAGTATCAAATGTAGAATTATATTCCATAAGATCATGAGCCAAGCATCAAGGTCGTTAATAGGACAACCATGTTTAAGATTTTGCAAGGTCAAGGTCATAATCATGCTCCCTCCCATTCAAGGTCAAGGTAAGGGTATATCTTATAAATCAAGAGGTCAAATTGAGAATTCTAGAGTATGAGTATAATAGTGCAAGCGTGATATCCATATCCATCTTGTCTATCCAAAATTGAGTTTACAAAGAGGTAGAGAAGTCAATAGCGAAATGCCTCTTGTATACAAGTCATTATATCATGATCTAGGGATTCCAAGACATGGTCATATCAGAGTGTGTGGCATGATGTATATCAATCAGGTGGGTTTTGCTTTTTTATGTTTGAGGTTTGATCAAAATAGGTCTGACATAGGAATAGTCAACATGGACCTCAACAAACACAAGGTATTAAAAATTGAGTTCCACCTTATTTCACCATATCAATAAATTACTTCAAAAATGGAAAGAACTTATGTCCAAACGAGTAACATTGAGTTTTAATAAACTTTGCACATGAGTCCAAAACTTTCAAGAGTGATTTCTTACATTTAATAGGGTTTCCAATTTAAAGTCCGGTCACGATATTAACATATTAATCAACTTTCATGATTTCAAGTGAATTTTACTTTTCCCATGCATAAGCTACCCAAAATCGAGATTTTATGTGATTAATAGTCATGAGAGAAGAATCACATGAGGAGACAAGAAGACTAACTAATCATCTACTTGTGTGGCTTAGGTGGTCCTTAAAGAAAAGATGATATGCTAGAAGACTCTCTAAACTTTAAAGGAAGGATTTTGGTCCTCCTTGGGTTCTTAAGATTGTTATGCCTTAAACATATATAGAGGCCTATGTGTATGGCTCTGATATCATTTGTAACAGAACTATTTGTTACCATAAGTCCATACTCCTAATGGCTACACAACCAAAGGCGAGTGGACTAGGGTGTCCGTCCCTTGAATGGATCTCATCACATGTATCACACAGGAAGTATATATGTAAAAGTAGTAACCACAAGATATAATAAGATACAAGAAGTGTGATAGAGAAACATGTACCAATTATATATTCAAGATACCCCATTGGTGTTCCATTTGAGATCTTAGAGGCTCAACAGATCTTCATTTGGGAACTACAAATTCAATAAACAAAACATATTAATGCTAAAGCATTAAGTATGCTATGAAACTATGTGACCACAGTTTAAGAGTAATATAAATGTTTCTTAGGTAGAATCATCATAATAAGCAAGAACTAGAAACAAGGTGATAACACTTAATGACTTTCATTTATACAAAGCATATTTTAGATTTCTTTATCCATTATATACCCCATATGCCTTTTAGACTAACTTCTCATGGAAGAGTATGTAAGTGCGCTTAATATTAGCTACCCAATCCCTAAGGGGCCTTAAGGTCATTGCCAAGAGGCAATACCTTGTATCATAATGGTTTGCCTTATCAAGTAAGATGCCCAACCTGGTGTCCTTACCCTAAAACTTCAGACAAGTGCACTAGGGTATATAACGGATTTCAGTAAATTATGTTCAAGGTTTGCCAATGTAGTATAATCAACATGAAAGTAGTATTCATAGGGAACAATAGCTCAAACAAGTAATTATCTATCCAAGCATTCCTACGAACATACATATAAACAAGTCAATACCCATAGTAGGGTCAAGATAGTAAGCGTACCTTAAGAGTTATGATTCTAGAGTAATATACCTAGGCATGGTCCAAACCAAGGGAACCTCTCAAAGAAAGATATATAAAGGTTTCTTAGATCACTAGGTTTGAGTAAATAATCAGCATATGAGTCATGTGGATGATTACCTAGATCTAGGTTCTGAGTATTTCCATCTCAGTTTCCAAACATCCAACGTGCATGTAATTATTCAATCATAGTCAAAGGATCAACATTAGGTCCCATATCTAGTGAACCATCCACATTAGTTTAGATATAAACATGAGGTCATTTCTGATTTGGAGTTAGGGAAGCATGCATATAAGTTATTAACAAAGTTAAATCATGTAAGATCACATTTAGTCAAGTAAGATCCATTTCAAGCACTAGCATCATATGTCCAAGTCTAATGATCATAGAAGAGCATAGGATTGATCATGCTAGTATTTAGTGTTTCAAGAATGATGAGTTTATTGATTTGGACAAGATAGCACATGGTATTAGCATAAGAGTCACATTTCATCCTATGCAAGTAAACTTGGTGTACTTGGTCAATTTAATGCACATAAAAGGTACTTGGGGTATCATGAGGCAAACATGGACTACTTAGCATGACATCTAAGTTCATTGTTTCAGACAACATAGGAAGTGTTACTAATTTAAGGATTCGACCACCCATATAGAACAATTAGGTCCATGACTTCACATAAGATCAAGTTACACCATTTAAGCACGTACATGGACCATTTTAAGTCATGGTAGACCAAAATGGCATTAGGGAGCATATAGATGTCCCAAGAGCTAAATCATAGTAAAAGTTAATTCAAATTACTGATTAGGGGATTCAGGTAGGCAGGGCTCATCAAGGACAAATGTAATACATGATTAAGGTTGGTTATTAGTCAAAATTTCATAAAGACACCCTCTTCATTAAAATAGGGACAAAAAATGCAAAACTAGTCAGAGACATTAGCATAATAAGAAAGAGGGCATTTGTTTGAGAAAAATGGTATATAACATTGGGGTATTTGGTTAAGGGGCTAAGAAGGTATAAGGATTTGAAAATTAATCCTTTATTAGGGTTAAAAGGAGGGTTTACCTCTTACTAGGACAAAATGGGGCCGTTGCCAAGCCACTTGTTGGATTTTGGTAAGGTGCGCACTGAGGTGTGAATCCTGGGCGAGGCTGGGGTCCTGCTTTATAGGTCAAAGGCATCAATGTGCATCCTAGGATAAGAAGGTACAAGTATTTGAAAATTAATCCTTTATTAGGGTTAAAAGGAGGGTTTACCTCTTACTAGTACAAAATTGGGCCACTGCCAAGCCACTCGTTGGCTTTTGGGAAGGCGCACATTGAGGTGTGCATCCTGGGTGAGGTTGGGGTCCTACTTTGCATGGTCAAAGGTATCAGGGAATGGTTGAGGGTGGTAGTGTGAGACTGGGAGCCTCAAATAGGGGCTCTATATGGGTGTGGGTGATTTTTGGCAAGGTACATCAGTTGTTGGCGGTGCATCATCGAGCGTGGGTGGTCCACAAGAAGTCATGCGCAGTGAGGGAAGCGACCAACTGGGATCGATCGAGGCCACTAGCCACAGATCCAACAGTGTGCATGTTATTCCTAACTCTGTGTTAGGACCCCTCAGCAGCCAGTGACCAGTTAAGAGGGGTGACATCGAGAGGGAAGAGCTAACAACCATGCTTGCATAGGGTAGGGATGATGAGCGGTAGAGAACACGGTGTTTGGTGGAGAGAGATTGTGTGGAAATGGATGACCTTGAGAGGTGGCTATCAGGATCCTCCCCGCCCTTACATTTTTCTCAATGGCACATAGGTAGCTAGGTTGGGCAGCTGTACCAGCAACGAGCTTCATCATGAGCTGACTGCTTCAGACTCTATCGCCTCATCCATGAAGAATGGATAGAGGAAGAAAAGAAAGGGGAGCATGAGAGGTAGGCAGTCGGGTTGGGTGGAGCGACCCTAGATGTCTTGTGCTTCTACAAACCCTAGCTAGAGTAGCAACAATGCGGGAGGTGAGATGCGAGTAAGGCAGTGCTGCCGCACGATGGGAAAGAGCCATCGTGTTGAGTGGTGAAGGTTGAAGGGTTTATGTAGGGAATGGGGGAAGCAACGGCAATATATTAGGGTTTGGATGGGCAAGTCGTGGAGGCGGACAACCCGGTTCATCCTCTTCATTAGTGCCCCTTCTGCCCAATGCAGCTGGTCATGCGACCAAAAGGGGAACGATGAGGATAAAGGTGGAAAAGAGGAGAAGGGGGTAGCAACATGAGATGCATTGGGTCTCGTATGACCCTGAGTGTACGTGAGGTGAAGGAGAGGAGGCGAGGAAAAGAAGGGTATGTGAGTGGGCTGACACTAATTCTTGGGCCTAAAATAGTTGGCCCAAGACCCAAGGAGGGTAGAAAAAGATTTAAAACAAGTTCAAAGGTCATGACCTCTAATTGGATATAACTTGCCCATCGTAGCTCCGAATGAAACAACATATATTGGAATTTTGAGTATGAGCTCTATAAGATGATCATGGGAAACTACATTTAGCCCACTATAATTGGAAATGATGGTGATTAGTGATAGAGTTGAGAACTACATTAGAGTCAATTGGGTGTCACCAATGTATCAATTTCACTCCGTAGTTATCAATTATACATGATATCATATTCAAACATGAAATCAAAGGTGAGGGAAGAGTTAGGTCTAATTTGGAAGTTACATAAAAGTGGTGAAGTTCCAGGTTATCACAGTGTCAACAAACACCTTCATGTCTAAGAATTTTGCCTCTATGCTAAATCTTGAAACAAGGGACTTAGGGTACATACTTGATGTAACTACCCCAAGTAGGAAGATGAAAGTCTCCTACTATATTGTCAAAAAAGTCCCTCTATCGTATGTTGGTCATAATTTTGAGTTAGATTTCATAATCTTAGACATGGAAGACTTTGACCTTATTTTGGGGATGGATTGGCTCCCTAAAATCATGCTCCGATGGATTGTCATGCCAAGAAAGTCATTATTTCCAAGACCAACCTCCCCATTCTAGTAATTCCTAGAAGGAAAGATCAAAATTGAACTACTATTATTTCTCTGATCAAAGATCAAAACTTAATAACCAAAGGTTGCAAAGAATACCTAGTATTTGTAACCGTAGTCAATCCTGATACAAGTTCCCTAGAAAACATTGATATATTGCGGGAATACCCGAGTGTCTTTCCTAAGGAGTTCCTTGGGGTACCACCTGATCGTGACATTGAATTTTCTATTGAATTAGCACATGGTACCACACCCATTTATCAGGCACCCTATTGGATGGCTCCTACTGAATTGACTGAATTGAAAAAGCAATTGCAAGAATTTCTAGACAAGTGTTTTGTCCACCCTAGTACCTCTCCTTGGGGAGCCCCCGTTCTATTTGTCAAGAAAAAGAATGGCTCCCTTTGCATGTGTATTAACTATTGTATGATCAATCAAGATATTGTGAAAAATAAGTATCTGCTTCCTAAAATTGACGACCTTTTTGATCAACTCCATTCTGCCCATGTCTTTTCAAAAATTGATCTTCGTTCTAGTTACCACCTACTAAAGGTTAAGGATGAAGACATGCCTAAGATTGCCTTTCAAACTCAATACGGGCATTACGAACTTCTAGTCATGCCATTTGGGTTGACCAATGCCCTGGCATGTTTATGAACTTGATGAATAGTGTCTTCCAACATTTCCTCAACAAATTTTTAGTGGTCTTTATTGATGACATATTGATATATTCAACTGCACATCATACTCATCTTCACAAATTTCTTGATATCCTTCAATCCCAGAAGTTCTATGCAAAGTTGTTAAAATGGGAATTGTGGATTTCTAAATTCATATTCATAGGCCACATAATTTCTGGTGGGAAAATTTATTTCGACCACGCCAAAGTCTCAGCTATTCTTGAGTGGTAAGCTCCCAAAAATGTTTTTGAGATTCAAAGTTTTCTGGGTATTGCAGGTTATTATTGATGTTTCATTCAGAACTTTAGCAAGGCTGCCTTGCCTCCCACAAAGATCACCAGGAAAGGAGAGTATTTTATCTGGTTGAAGGAGTGTGAGTCTAGTTTTCAAGAACTAAAGACAAAGCTGACAACTACACGTGTCTTGACTCATCCCTCGAGAAATGATGGGTTCTTCATCTTTAGTTACACATCAAAGTTTGGTCTGGGTTGTGTTCTCATGCAATAAAGAATTGTGTTTGCTTATTCCTCTCGACAATTGAAGCTAAATGAGGTCAACTACCCAACACATGACCTCGAGCTTGCCACCATCATATATGCTTTGTAGATATGGTGACATAACCTGTATGGTTCCACCTTCAACATCCTCACTTACCACAAGAGTATGAAGTACAACTTGACACAAAAGGATCTCAATCTCAGACAGAGGCGATGGCTTGAGTATCTTAAAGACTATGACTTCACCATTACCTACCACCCCAGTAAGGAAAATGTAGTGGTCGATGCACTCAGAAGGCTGCAAACTAAATATGCTACTATTTTCACAACTGAATGAAAAAACATGGAAGTCATGTCACCTTGGGCCCCAAGGCATATGGGAAATGTTCTCAGATTGGCCAACATCCATGCAAAACTAGGCCTCCAGTCTGAGATCATGTCATCCCAGAAGAGCAGCAAGAGCCTTGATGTAATGACTAAATTGCTAGAGAAACCCCAAACTCATCTGATAGTCAGTATGGGTGGTGGAATCCGGTACAAACAATGCATATGGGTCCCAGAGGATTCAGATATGACAGAAAAGGCATTATGAGAAGCTCACAGGCCGAAATATATTGTGCATCTTGGATCAACTAAAATGTACAAGGATCTGCAAATACATTTCTGGTGGAGGAATATGAAGACTGATACCACTTCTTTCATCTCTAGGTGTTTGACCTGCCACAAGATCAAGGCCAAACATCAACATCCAGGAGGTCTTCTACAACCCCTACCAATCCCCGAGTGGAAATGGGAAAACATCATCATGGATTTTGTGGTGGGTCTACCTAGAACCAGGAATGGGAGTGATGCCATTTGGGTTGTAGTTGATCATCTGACTAATTCAACCCATTTTATTCTAATAAAGACACAAACCAAGTCCCACAGTTACTAGAGATGTACATTCGGGAGATAGTCGGGCTGCATGAAATTCCTATATCTATTGTATCAGATCACGATGAAAAATTCACTTCTCACTTGTGGCGACAAGTATAGGATGAACTAGGGACTCAACTCAATTGCAGTACTTCATATCACCCACAAATTGACAGATAGTCTGAGAGGACAATCCAAGTTCAAGAAGACTTGCTGAGTTCATGTGTCCTTTATTAGGCTGGTTCATGGGACCACTACCTTCCTCTCATTAAATTCTCTTACAACAATACCTATCAGTCTAGTATATGGATGCCTCCTTATGAATCTTTGTATGGAAGACCGTGCACATCTCCACTTTACTGAGATGAAGTAGGCAAAAGACGAATTGTGAAATATGAGGAATTACAACTCTATTTTGATAATGTCAACCTTATCAAGCAAAGGTTGAAAAGGTCACATGATTGTCAGAAGTATTATGCTGATACACATAGGACTAATACTCAGTTCTTAGTAGGTGATCATCTTTTCCTAAAGATTTGATGGATTCGAGCCATTGCAAAGAATAAAGGAAAACATAACCCTAGATATGTGGGTCCATTTGAATTTTTGGACCATATTGGGGAATGTGCTTATAGGTTGGCTTTACCTCCAAAATATAATGTGATGCATAATGTCTTTCATGTGTCAAACCTGAAGTGGTATGTCAAAGACCCTAGCCATGTCCTTAATCATGAACCAATTGAATTAAAAGACACCCTTGTATACCAAGAAGTTCCAGTCAAGATACATGAAACTCACACCAAGGAGCTAAGAAATAAGAAGATTGAGATGGTTAAGGTGCAGTGGAAGCACCATGATAGTGATGATGCTACCTGGGAGTTGAAGATACACATGGAGGAAAGATTTCCTAACCTTTTAAAGGAAGTCTGAATTTGGAGGAAAAAATTCCTAATAAGGAGGGGAGGATGTGATAAAGTGAGTTTTACCTTTACTTTTGTCCAATTCCAAATTTTTTCCTTTTTATGTTCACTCATGGTCCTAATTATTTTTCTTAGCTAAACAATCTATGTTGAGACTCAAATACAAAATTTGGCGACCAATGTGGCTTGTTACACTTTATGACATTACAAATTAGGTTAAATAATCACTTTATTCAAAGAAATAAATTCATCAATAAAATTTTGTCATCTTGTCCTCAAACTTTTTCTATATATTCTTCACATTTTTGTGAACGAATGTTCCAAATTTCACTCAAAATCGGATAGTCCTACTATTTTCTATGATTTTTCAAAGTTTAATGCTAAAAGCCCTTTTTATTTTGCTTTCTATTTGCCCTAAACAAAGTTAGTAATGCACTGAGAGGCTTGGAGTGATCCATGACCCTCAGATTAGGCCCCTAATCGAGAAGTTATAGGGTCATCCCCTACCTCCCACAATCAGCGGAGAGGAGGACATATAACCGAAATGCAATGGGCTCTCTTTTGACCCGTTTAAAAAATCAAACGTACTGGAATGTTCCCCCCCACCGATTCGAATGCGACTAGCCCCTTTTTCTCTCTTGAATCAATTGGATTTGAGAACAATTGAGGAGCCCCCTTTTGCCGCCACCATGGCTCTATGACCCCCTCGTCTAACCCTAAACCTAGCCCTCTTCTGCTATAAAAACCCGACCATCACCTTTAGTGAGCCCCCACTACTTCAACCGGAACCGCTATGCCCTCCCTCTCTGTCTCCTCCACTTTTCCCTCTTTTCCACCACCGGTGCTCCACCATGGCACCACCACCTGTGAAGAACTCCTACTCTGGTTGGGCAAGCAAGCTACGAATGTAGGATCACGATCAAGCCTTAACCAAGACCCAGATGGATGGTCGTGAGATCCCAGACATCTCTCCCTATCTACTCCTATCAGTCACACATGCCTGGGAGTCCATGCATTCTTAGTCACGAGATATTGGCTATAGTCAAAGGATGACTAGCCGATCATTGGCCTGTGTTTTCTCGGCCTTTTCTTTTTCATGGTAAATTCTTCTCCTCTCTGCTTGAAATTTCGATAGGTAGCCAGATATTTCTTAAATCATAAAAATGCATCCTAGCTCCAAATAATTTGAGTAGATAGTAAATATTAATCACAAAAACCCAAGTAATTCATTACAAATATTTGCATAGTCTAATTCTATATGGATATAATTGATATCCCTAGTTTTATCTCTCTTGCTCATAATATTTTAGTTAATGACTCTATTTTGAGTTTAAGCTGTGAGAAACCCTAATTCTAGACTCTAAGGATCATATTGAGATCCTAAATCTAACTTGACTAAATAAGAGTTATATCTAATCATTTAAACTCATCTACCCTAGAATATGAATCATGCACATTGAAATAAGGATTAATCTTGACATGATGATGCTTAATCTTAATCTTGCAAATCCCTTAATCATATGCCTAACCCATGACTCTACCTGATATAAACTTGAGTTCTAATTATACTATTTGATCTTGATAATGATCTAGAGATTTGATGGTAACTTGAATAATGATGATAATATTTAGGGTTGACGTGTGTTCCTAAATATACCTAGGTAGGTCATTCATTCTTGAAACATGTTTGATACTTGAATAAAGTTGGAAATTTGGAAATATTGTTTATTATAAATGGATGAGCTAACCCTAAGGTAGAAACAGGAAAATTTAACCCTAATATGGAATAGTGAAACATGATTATTTAAATCCATGATCTTGACCCTTGACCCAATATTGTTGATCTAGAATCTGACGCAAGGGGTTGATCTACTCTTTTTTGGAATCCATTCTCTGAATACTCATTTAGAAAGGTATGATATCGTATCTCCTCCTTGATTGTATTCAAGATACTTTTATGTATATCTTGGCTATGTACTTGGATATATACTTGGTTGAACACTATTCCCTATGATTTGTCTTCCGTTTTTTCTATATATATTTTAATAAAAACATGAAAACATAAATGGCATTACCCATTATGCTTCCTGTATATTGATGATGATGATGTTGATAATATTGATATTGAGTACAAGCGACCTCCTCATTTGGAGGGTGGAATTTCATACATTGACCTCCTATCTTCTATACTGAGAAGGAGCATGGTCACCTCCCCCATCTTGATGGGGCGATGGAGCCAAATATAATATAAGTGTACTTTTTTATTATAGCATAATGGGAAATTGTAATAAAATTCTTGTGCAACAATTATTGATTTTTGGAAGATTGGTTGATTACTTTTTGAAATATAAGTCCTGTCAAGTATACCAATTTTTCTATAAACTATTTTACTTGTTTTTTCATAGCGTACCGTGCAAATGCATTGACTTTGTGTCTTGATTTTCTTGATTCTAGGTAATGCAAGGAACTAGAGACTATGTACATGCTATCTACTCTTTTATCATCTACTGAAATAAAGACTACTACATCAAATCTAGACTCTACATGGGAGCTAATTTGTTAAAGGGATGTAGTTGTTGACTAGTCTCTTATATATTTTTCTTTCCATGTCACCTACGAGCTTTATGTATTAAACACTTTGGTTCATTTCAATAAAAGAAACATTGTTATTTCCTTTTTACATATTATTAGTGTGTGATTTTGGGGCCACTCAGAGACAGCTGCTCGAATCCCTTTATCACTACCCATTTTGACAGTGGGATTGGGACTAGGGTAAGAATGGTTCTGTGACAACTATTCAACAATTTCCTACCACTACAGAGTAAAACTGCCTTGACTTCTTGATTTCTCGAAGGCACATTGGTGTTGGCTGGGAACCCCGACTGGCTTGGCTACTTCAATGTGACCACTTCCGCTTCTATTTGAGAAATCTATGTCTCAATATTGTGGATATGTTCCCCTTTCTTTCGGAGTTCTCTTTGGGTCTAACTGATAATAACTTCATTTTGGCTAACCAACTTCCCAAACATTTCTTCAATAAGGTCAATCTAAGTGGGACCCCTATCCTATTGATCTTGTGATTGGCCACTACCCTATTGCGGCTTGGACTATTGCGCTTGAGACGGGTCTTGTTGAAAATTGTTGGGATCCTTCAAGGAGAACTTATGATCCATCCTCCAGGAATATTCATTGTTCCTGTACCGTTGTTGTTGGCATGCAAATTTGCATTCCTCCTCTCCTTCCCAAGAATGTCCATCCTTAGCACACAACTTTTTGGCAATTAAGTCTAGTTTTTCATTCAATGCAGAAATGAACTTAGACTCCCCAACACTCTTGAGGGTTGTCGGTATCTCTCTCATCTCCCTATGTCTGATTCTTGGACATGTTCTTTTAGATCTCATGACAGTGGGTAGGTTTATTGTTGAGAAATAAACCTACTCCTACACTATCAAGTGTAGTCCTCTCTTCCTTGTATAGACCGTAGTAGGAAATCTTTGCCTATCCTAACAAATCAATGTTGTGATCGGGGGCCTTTCGTGACATATTTTGGAATCTATCCCTTGCTTTAGAATATAATTTGTCAGTCTGATATCTAAAATTGAGGATCTTATTTACCAGGTGATTCATCTTTTGTGGAGGAAAGTAGCACTCGAAGAAGACATCAATAATTTCTCCCACATATAAATGCACTCATCATCAAGGTTGTGAAACCAATACTTGACATTGTCTATCAAAGATGATGGGAACAACTTCAAGCATATGATAGTCGTAGGTACCCTGCCTATCTTATCATATCACAACTTTTGACGAAGTTACTAATGTGTGTCATAGGGTCTTCAAAACTATGGCCATGGAAGGATTGTGATTTGACTAATGAGACCAATCTTGGATTGATCTTGTTGCTGTTGACATTGATTGCTTGCCTTTTTATTGGCCCTTTCTGAGCAGTAGAAGAAGAAGCCTTGATCCTCTCCCAGATCGTCTGTTCCTCTACTTGATTTCCCATGTATAGTGGTTCAGGCTCCTCAGGTGGATCAAGTCCTTCAGGAAGAGGTGTTGGTGGTGGGGTTCGATTAAATCTGTTTATAGATCTTCTGTACTCCCTTTCTCTGTGAAGTAATTCTACTTGACCAAAACCCAATGAAGATGGTTCTCTGTAATCATGAACTTAGGTGTGCACCATGCACTAGTACCTGAATGTAGTAAAAATAGCTGTAAGAGCATGGTACTAATCTTAGAGATAATACATATATTATAATTAAACTTTGGATGAATTAATAAATAAAATAAATAAAAATAAAATAAATAAAAGAAAAAGGTTTGGCTAAGAATAGCTAACCACAACACTCGTAGTGATGGATGTTATTGTTTCCCCAGCAATGACGCCAAAAAATTGACACAATAAAATCGTGTGTTAAACGTAAGTGAATGTATCGAGTAATATAGGCCTTGTAAGGACCGAGTCGAACACAGGGAAATGAAATCCAGAGACTACTACTAACTATGATATATTCATCTAGGTCATTACGAATGGTTGAAATTGATTTCAAGTAACTAAAAGCTATGCAAAAAAGAAACAAGAGTGATAATTAGGTGAATCAAAATAGAATGAATTCCTTAGGATGGTGGTTTCACCACATACAACATGAAACTAACCTCTAAACACTAACATGCATCACTCCTACCCCTGCATAATGAGCATGTAGAAAGAACTACCCTCACTCGCAACATATTTAACTACCTAATCTAATGCCAATTCCATTTTCGTATCAATTTGTTGATTAGTTAGGTGATTTATGATAAAACTTTAGGTTTCTCTATCCGTTTATGCTCCAACTTTCTCAAAGAGCATGGTAAACGTGGGAAACATTAAAAATATAAAGTAACCCCTAGATAATAGCTGGTTCTAATGATCCTATTCTATATACATGCGATCTACTATTTTTTAGCTGCATAATCACCCACTGGAGGTGCTCAAATTGTCCCAGACGTAGCCTTCGGCTCCGTTCTCTCCTCCCCTCGCTCTCTGGTGTTGTGCAATGGAAAATGGGTGAATGTTTAGGTCCGGATGCACTCTTATTAAGTCATAAGAGCCACTTAGGGTGCGAAATAATGTCAGCCGTCAGATTAGAGTGGTTTCATCAGATTGTCTGATTGGGAAGACTCAGTAGTACCGACCTTGTAGTCGGTAGTATCGAGTACTTAGGGTGGCCATGCACGATCTGCATTGTCGGTACTACCGAATAGTATTGATAGTACCAAGTCTCAATTTCGAGCCAAATCTATCTCTCTGATGTCATTTTGGTACTACCGACTCAAGGTACTCAGTACTACCAAGATTGCTCACTTCCTTTGATGCGCCTTTCTGACATGATTTTGGTACTACTGACTAGACAAGTCAAAAGTATTGAGTCTGTGCAATTCCTTGGGTATTCTACTAATGTGATGCTGGTACTACCCACTTGTGTACTCAGTAGTAATGAGTCTGTGGGACTCTTGTGGTATCTGAAAGGCAACAAAAACGTACATAAATACTTGAGATGATCTCCAACTATTCAAAAATAATAGAATTGCATAAGTTTGATGCATCTAAGTGAAACAGGCTAACATTAATATTTTGTGCATAATTAATCATGTAATTGACAAATAGATGCACAAAATCACATAAAATATGCTTATAAAAGCGAATAAAAACCAATGCATCAATGATGAGTAATTAAACCTAGATACAAGAAAATTTTTAAGTGAATGCTTGATCTAAATCTCAAAATTGTCTTCTCTTTTTTATCCTCCATAATGAGAGTAACATGGGGATGAAGTGATAAGGAAATGAATTGTAAATGATGCATAACCACCACGGTAGACACATATACCACATGTATTAATGACACATAATATGATGGTGAAACCCTAGTAAGGTAATTAAAATAAGTGACCTATCAAAGAGGTCAAGTAAGAGAAAAGAAATTCAAGTGAAAAGATAAGGAAAAATTCAATAAACTTCAATAGAGATAAGGTTTTACTATCATAATAATGTACTAAAATCGTGTCACAATAAAATCATTTTGTTGATAAGGATCAACATCTTAGAAAATTCAGAGTTGTAGTAGTCTAGGGGATACCAGTCATGATTTGTCCTTGAATACTAACATTTATATAAAACAAAATCCCGAGATCATTAATATGAGAAGAAAATAGAAGTAGGGTTGTACATATATCGATCTAGATCGGTGGATTGGACCAGACTAATTATTCACTCTGGTCTGGTCTTGGACTGACTTGACTCATGGTATGGTCCTTGGTCCACTATTTGTCTTGATCCCAGTCCTTGGTCCGCTCCAGTCTAAAACCGGTAGAAACCATTTTGGATCATTTTGACTAGTTGATACAAAAAAATCTTATATATATTAACTAGAACTAATATTTATGCAGGTTATGGGGATGTGAAATACATATTTAATGACTCTAGATATTACTAATAGGTATATTATTATTGTGGTCTACACAGAGAAGTCATTATATCAATAAATGTCAATATCATTAGCCATTGCACTTATACAAGCACCAAGTAGTGACAAATTTGAATATTGCAGTACATTGTGGCAATGAAAATCTAAAAAGAAGTTTCACATGGAATTGAATTCTTAATCAATTATATATTATGAATTAACTATCATATAATTCAATTTTATAATAATTCTACGTGTTTGGTTTTTATTTGCTACAAATTTATGATAGTTAGTATCCTATGTATTATATGTGTAACTATTATATTAGTAATGTTCCCAATTGTCACATAACAATTCACTCTCTCAGGTTGTAAGAATTTAATTGTGTAACTTGGCTTATGTTACCCAACTCAAAAAACTTATCAACTCTTTTATATTAGTTATAACATAGTTCTTCTATATTTTATAGTCAAGATGTATGGATATAGGTTATCCAGTTCGGTCTCAGTCTGGTCCCAGTTTGACCCTAAATTTTTCCATTCCGATCCAGGACCAGACCGGTTCTTATTGGTCAGGTCCTCGCTCCATGAATTTTCTATTAACTGGGTCTCGATCTGGTATGTGTTTGGACCGATGTACAACCCTAACTAGAAGTAATAGTAATCCAAGATTTGAAGGTAGACCATGAGAAAGGTAGATAAACAACACGGAAATGAATAAGCATGAAGCTTAAAAAATATATTTGAGATGTAAAAAGTATGATTTGAACAAAAAGAGAAGTACAACATGAGCAAAGTGTGATCTAAAATAAATTCATGCAGTGTTTGCAAGAATGATGAATAATGCATTCTTACCTCAAATATTTTAATCGTTAGAGATGTTTAATCTATATGATTAAAATGAGAAAGATAAGTAAGAAGAAATAAGTGGTAATGAATAAGAAAGAGATCAGAGAAACTAATTGGCTTTCAGTAATACGTGAATTTATTTTTAGAAGTATAATTTATTGAAGGTACATGAAGGGGTAAATTTTTTACACATACGATTTTAGTTATACATATGCAAGCAATATTTTAAATTGAAAAAGGTGCGATGGTTTTTGTCATTCATACCAATAGTCCATCTCAACATTGTACAATTACTTCTCAATGTATTCTTGCAACTTATGAGTATTTTTCTATTAGAGCAACACAATACTAAACTTCAGAACAACAAGGTGAACTCCTCTTTAGTAACTCTGATGTGATAGAAAATGATAGTATAGATTGAATTGAATTGAGATAGTTGGATCAGATTACCAGTGTTGAGGTAACGCCTCAAGAGAGTATGAAAATTTTGAAAATGGTTGATTTCTTTTTCTCTTTCCTAGTAATTGATTGTGACATAGAAAATTCTTCTATTGTAACTAAGATTCCATGTTCTAAATTTGTTGTGGTTGGAAGCAAAATAAATGATTCAATGTTAAAGACACTATTTAAATATGAAATACAAGAAAATAGTAACATATAAAATCACAAAAGTGTAGAAGAAGCCTTAAATGTGCTTTTCCTACATATCTATATTTTGAGATCAAAACCTCTTTAAGGGGGGGATTATTATGAAAATGTCTGAGCTTAGTTGCTAAATTAGGATTTTCTTAGATGATTACATGTGCAATTAGATTGATTATCACCAAAACCTAATAATTAATGATGGTATCATAGTTATGATGTCTTAAACCTAATAAAAAACTCTATGAGCTTCTGATATGAAGAATTGGGCTTTGCTAAGTGTAAACCCCAGTCACAAAAATTAGGGTTTTGATAGTATATGAATATGGAATTTGATCAACACAGAAGTACAATGAATGATTTTTAACATTTTCTACAAATCTGATTTATTAGTAATCTGGAAATAGTTTGTATAACTCAAAATTAAGTGATTTTGGAAAATATCAGAATTTTTGGACATGTGATGGACCTATTGGTCGGCTGAATTTCCTCAGGACAAACTCAACTGACCCGACATTCGGATGGCAGTACAATAGTGTAGTGTTTGATTCTTAATTATTTACTGGTAGCTCAGAATGATCTGATATTTTTAATGAAGCTCTAAAACTATGTGTTGGATAACATTCTATTTTTAAATATTTTTTTGAGATGTATAACATATTCAATAGTGATTTACATTAACATTTTTATGAGAGAAAATTTTGTTTAAATATAAGAAAGTGTGATGAAGGGTGAATTTGTAATTGACCCAAGCACCTTAATTGCTCTATATGATCGACCTAACACACTAGGAGATCCCATATTTTGTGATGCAATATATAGAAATGAAATTCTAGAGAGAGAGGGAGAGAGTTAGGGTTTGGATGGAGAAAGTGGTGAAGATAGCGATCTAAGTTTTTCTCTTCCTAGAGTTGATGAAATCAAGTAAGTTTGTCATATCTAGATAGCTTTTCTTGATGATTATCCTCTCACATGTAAAGATTTTGTCTCTCCTATGATTTGATTCAAAATGAAATCAAATCTCCTTCTTTTCTAACTCGTTCTCTTTAATTCTTCATTCCTAGGGTTTCTGAGTTTGAAGGTAGAAGAAAAAATGGATAACTATGAGTTTGATATGGATTCTAGAATTTTAGATCTTGGGATACCTTTTTAAGGTGTTTTTACACATTTGGTGAGTGGTTACTTCCATTAAATAGTAGTGTAACGTCCCAAGATTTGATATTTAGGATACAATGATCTTAAAAGGAATTATTAGACCACCCATATGACCAATGTGAACCTCCTTTTCGGGGTACTCATCACTAAAAAAACTTTGTGATTTAGCATGTTCAACTCAAACTAGCACCAGGATGGGTGACCAGTTGGGAAGTTTATCCTTCCTTGTACATGAGTGAGGAAAAAGCACACTATTAAGGCTAGTAGTGGTATGTAGGGCCCAATCATCATTCCTAAAACTCTATTAGAGAGTTGGGCAGTTGACCCGGGCATTACAAATGGTATCAGAGTGAGTTTGCCTCCAGTAGGTGGGACCCACATGGGCATGTGGCATGCTAGTCTTAAGACGTGCGGTTCAAGCAAGTTGGAAATGGCTATCAACTGAGAGGAGACGGGGCCACCCTTGTGTTGGTAGCCTTGGACGGGAGTTGGGTGTCCATGGGCCATTCTGGGTCTGCACTGAAATGAGAAAGAGATTATAAAACTATATGGTTGAGCCTTAATGAGGACGTCAAGAGTCTAAGTGGGGGGTATTATAATGTCCAAGGATTTGAGGCCTATGATACAATGATCTTAAAATAAATTATTGGACTACCCATATGAACAAGGTACACCTCCTTTTCAGGGATACCATCACTAAAGAACTCTTTGGTTAAGCTTGCTCATCCAAGATTAGTACTAGGATGGGTGACCACTTAGGAAGTTTATCCTGGCTTGCGTGTGAGTGAGGACAAAGTGTGTAGTTAAGGCAAGTGGTGGTTTGTGGGGCCATTCGTCATTCCTAAAATTATATTGGAGCCTAGTTGACCCAGGAATTACAAATTTCTCAAACCATCTACCTTCTATCCACCTCTGATCAAGTCAAATGAGACTGATGTTGGATTCTGAATGAAATTTTCTGTCACTAATGTCAAGAAATCAACAACTAGTTTGATGGTTATCAGTGAGAACAACCAAATTGTAAGTCAGTTCTCTCCTACTACTTTCATATTTAGAAAAAATAACTAGTAACTAATGACAAGTATGAATAATATTCACAACATTTAGGGGTTATGAAACTTAATCAAATTATTACATTAAAAGACTAAAATTTAGAACAACTTATGGTCTAGTTTGATGTTGGCATAGGTATATGGTGCATGTAATTATGCAATCTGTGCACATACATCTACCTTAATTTCCAGCTAGAAAGCCTTAGTTAAGGCCATTCAGAGTAAAAATACATGATTCTTAATTATTTTAAGTGCAGTATATATGTATACATGTATCAATTAATTTGTATTAGTAAGATAGTTGTTTGTTTCAGTACGTCTACAATATTCATAGTAGTTGACTAGAAGATCATATAACCTGTTGAATATGAAATGAATTATGATATTAAGCTAAGCTTAGTGATCATTTCTAATTTATTATCCTACTAATACACAGAAAAGTATGGATACATATTGATGTATTGGTACTAATAGATATAATAAATGTGTGAATTAAGTCTTGGAATTAATGGTAAACCGTGATTCCAGAATCATACCAATACTGATATGCTACTAAAAGACAATTAATATCTAAGTTATCTTTGCATTTAAGACATGGAAACAATGATAACTTGTACTATTAAATCAATTCACTTAGTACTAGATCATGTTGATCCCACATTGCTACGTGTATAAATGTGTTAAGTACAAGGATATAGTAGCTTTGTAAATATAGTTACCTTATTCATGGAATTTAAGAACAACCTTATAATATACCATTATTATTTTAAATAATAAATACAATCACTTAAGTTTTAAACCAATGCATAATAGTAAATACAATCTATTTGATCAATGGAACTATGATTTTATTATATTAACATATTTTGGTGCATTAATAATAGTTGAAAAGAAGTATGCAATCTTTTTTAGCAATGAATGAGGATAACCCCGAATAAATAGTGTTATTCTATGTTAAAAGCCTTGAAATGGATACAAAAGATATTAGGGACAACTACATAGACATCAATGAGCAACACAAAATTATAGGGAGATATTCATGTGGAAATCATCTAAGGACTAATAAAGTGGATAAGCTTATACCAAATTTCATTTATAATTACATGTATTGTTTTACATGATAATGGTTGAATTAAATGAATGAATGAGTGAATGTCTAGTAAGTAATTAGATTGGAAAGTATAGTACAAACAAAATGTAGACTACGAGTATGACCTAGTAAATAGAAAGTAAGTCCAAAATATGACTATTGGCAGTGGAATATGTAACCATGTGGATGGAATACACATCTAACCTCATAGTCCATAACTGAATATTGATATGTATGTGATCATGGATGACTATGCATGAAAATGGATTTGCCAAGGTTATAACTGCCATATGTATATAATGAACATTCCAAAGATCTTATTCTCACTTTAAAATATTAAAAACAAAGAGAGAGAAGATGATGAAATGATTGGTAAACATAATGTGGTAGTTATCTATATGATAAGATAAATGTATAAATCAAATTCATAATATGGGAAATCCAACTAGAAATATAATATGGAAACATAATTAGAGAACTATAAAATATTAATAAACCTAGATTGAAAGAAAAGGAAAATATAAAGAAAAAGACATTGGACAAGTAATTGAGTTCAATCTTAGTGGTAACAACATTATATTACTTTGTATGTTTTTTTAATATTTGTCCAATATTAATGTTGTTACCACTAAGATTGGACAAATAATCGAGTCTAATCTTAGTGGTGACAACATTAATATTGGACAAATATTAATAAACCTTAAAACATCACTAGTTGGTAGTCTATTTAGGAGGGCTTTCCAGAGTATCAAAGAGAATCTTTTAGGGATCATACTAGTCTAAATCCACTGCCCCCAAGGCACTTCAGGGGATGTATTTCTACTAATATTCCAGCCATCTTTCAACGTAAAACTTTGTTTGCCTTTGAAGAATATGTAGTCATTTCCAGAAGTAGGTTTAGTTAGTTGTGATAGAACGTCTTCCAATTCTTTACAGCCACGCACAGCTGGGCATTTCCAATCGCCATTTACAATATCAAATTTGACAGGACAATTTGCACAACCACCAATTCGATGTATAAGTTGTTTGTCCACCACATCAACTAACTTTCCACCTATAGGGAGCCAAGGGTCTTGCTAGAGTTTGAAATTAGTGCCATCACCTACATTGAGTTTAATATTTCTTTGCAATACATCCCTTTTCTTCAAAAGTTTTCTCCACATCCATGATGCATTGGAACGTTTAGCAACCGACCAGATGGATTCATTTTTTAGGTACTTTCTGTGCATCCATTTGACCCATAAATAGTTCTTGTTATTTTCTAGGTCCCAAAGATTTTTGAGTAAGCATGCGTCATCCCAGTCTTTGATGCGCCTAATGCCCAAGCCACCCTCATTTTTGGGTTTGCATATTGTGCTCCATGAGATGGTATGAACATGTTTTTTATCTTTGTCATTGTTCCAAATGAAGTTGCACATCAGCTTCTCAAGCTCGTCAATAACTGATTTAGGAATGGGGAATATGGCAGACCAGAAAATATTATATGACGATAGTGTGGAAATGAAGAGCTCTATTCTATCGACGCATAACATAAGTTACCCTTTGTAGGAATCTAGTTTCTTTTTTACTTTGTCGATAATAGGTGAACATATTCTCTTTGTTAGTCTGCCGGTGAATAAGGGGAGCCCTTGATAACAGACATGTAGATGCAATATAGCAATGTGTAGAATAGAGCTGATATTATCACTGTTGCAAGCTCTGCTAAGGAACAATTGGCTTTTTTCATTGTTAAGTTTTAACCCAGATATGTGTTGAAAGGTTTCCAGGGCCTTCTTCACGCCTTCAACATTCTTCTCATTGGCTTTGGAGAATACTAGGAAGTCGTATGCAAAGATGATGTGGGAAACTTGATTAACTCTGTCGCCTTTGATATGGTCAAGTTTCTTCTTTGCAATCAGGTCGTGCATGATAGTAGAAAAACCCTGCATAGAAAGGACAAATAAGTATGGTGCAAGGGGATCACCCATCTGAACACCATTGTTAGCTTGAAATGGTGTGGAAGGTGAGCCATTTATGAGGACCGGAAAGGAAGATGAGCAAAAAAAATCATCTATCCATCTAAGCCAGCATTGGGTAAATCCCATTCTCTCCATGATGAAAATGATGTAATCTCTTCTGTCTGTATCACATGCCTTTGACAAATCAGCCTTGAGACACATATGCTTCGGGCCTTGAGCATTAGAGAAATTACTAGGACTTCATTGGCTAGAAGGATCGCTTCCCCGATGGATCTCCCTTTAACAAAAGCCACTTGATTCATGCCAACTATCTCCTCCAAGATTGGAGGGAGCCTGTTTGCCAAAATTTTAGTAATGAGTTTGTACAACATGTTGTAAAGGGAGATGGGCCGAAATTCTTTCACACTAGCTGCATTTTGGACTTTTGGAATAAGAGTTATGAATGTTTTGTTGCATTCCTTGAGCATTTTACCATTTTGAAAGAAGTTGAGGACAACTTTCGTGACATCTGCGCCAATAATATCCCAACATTTTTTAAAGAAGTATGGGTTGAAGCCATCAGGCCTAGGAGCTTTATCATCTTTTAACCCTTTGATAACTTTTTCAATTTCGGCTACAGTGACCCATCTACTAAGGCTGAGATGGCTTTCTCTCCTGAGACGGGGTAGTTTCCAATCTTTCTCCCACTTCACGACATTAGTGTTGGTTGAGTTGAATAAGTTCTTATAGTAGCCAACAATCTCATCATGAATCATAGTTTTATCGTATGTCATCTGGCCCTCGACTTCCAGGGAATGAATGATGTTTCAAAGTCTCCTAGTTTTCAAAGGCACGTAGAAGAAGGTTGTGTTTCTATCCCCTGTTTTGAGCCACTGGATTCTCAATTTTTTCTTGATAAAGTTCTCCTCCTCTTCTTTAGCTTTCATGGCTTTATCCCTAGCTGTATGCAGTTCTTTTTGTAGGAATTCATTGGTGGGGTCACCATCTACCTTCCTTTGTAGAGATATGGCCTCTTCTTCTAGTTCGGAAGCCTTTGACATGTAGTTCTTAACTTTCGTTCTGTTCCATTCATAGAGTTTGAATCGCAGCTTGTTCAACTTACAGTATAATCTGAACATCGGGGCTTCGTTGTATTCTTGTTTAACCCAGATTTTTCTCACTAGGTCAAAGAAGCTATCTTCCTTAGTCCAGTTGTTGATGAATCTAAAAGGGGTGATTCTTCTGCCTCCCTTGACAATGTGCACACCGATCATACGATGATCACTGACAATGGTGTCAATTACCTCCGCCCAAGCACTAGGGAAATCATCAAGCAGAGTCATATTTGAGAGAACTCGATCAATTTTAGAGAATGTGTTGTTGCCTTTTTTGCTCCTGCTGTCCCACATAAATAATTGTCCCTTGGTAGTGAGTTCAACCAGCCCTGTTTGATAGATTGAGTTAATAAAATCAAGCATACTCCTTACTGACGGGGGTTGCTTCCCAAGCTTCTCTGAGTTGAACCTGACGACATTGAAATCTCCAACAACGCACCAGGACGTAGTCATAGTTTTATTGATTGTATTTAGGCCATACCAAAGTAAAGTTTTGTCAGTATCGCCATTATCCCATACACATCAGTCAGGTGAAATTTATGGTTGTCGTTGTCTACATAGCATTGTAATATTTGTTCATTTTCCCAAATCTTCCTGATGCTTATATTAAAATCTTTCCATATGACAAGGGCACGCGTGTAGGAATAACACTCACTGTTAGAGATAAAATTAGCATCTTCCCAGATCTGCTTGACCACGTCACCTATATCTCTATCATGTAGTCTAGATTCCAAGATGATATAAAGTTCAACATTGTTTCTTT
This sequence comes from Alisma plantago-aquatica, assembly GCA_963693085.1. NCBI lineage: Eukaryota > Viridiplantae > Streptophyta > Magnoliopsida > Alismatales > Alismataceae > Alisma > Alisma plantago-aquatica. The sequence goes on from OY856409.1 coordinate 951,942,356, forward strand.
CAACCTCCTCCTTGACATGTGAGAGTTTGTTCATGATGCCTCTCACATTCCATGAGATTATTAGGAGAGTTATATCCATTTGACCGCGGGGGGACGGGATTTATTGGCCTTTCCACCACCTCCATTGCTACCTTACACATCTTTATCCAGTAAGGAGAACTTGTTTGTGATTTCCACATTTCTTGCAGTGCTGTTGCTTTTGCTTGTCACCTTTGGCCTGTGAGGTGATCTAGACTTCTTTGCTTGCATATTCCATTTATTTTCTATTTCCTGTGTTGAATTAGATGGGTTGAAGTTGGGTTTTTCACTTGCACCAGTGATCACCACCTCCTGGGGTTCCTGTGTATTATCTGCAAAATTGTCGCCATCACTTCTAGCATCAATAAATTCAACATCATCTTCCCTCTCAGTACTCTGCCTGGGAATCCATACCTTCTTCTTTGGGATGGTTTTCTTCGGGGCTCGATCAGAACAGAGGTTGGATTTGTGCCCATAGGTTCCGCAGTGTTCGCATTTGCTAGGCTTCCAGTCATATTTGAACTGGACAATGTCAGCCTCACCATCTTCATTCTCAATTTGAATCTGCTCCGGGAAATCAAAGTCGACTGATATGAGGACCTACAGCCTGGCATACTCTAATCTTGTGAACTCCACCATGGGTTGATCAGGGCAGATATGTTTGCCCAGGAAAGAGCCCAGGTGATTGAACATCTCTTTGTCCCAGAGCTCCAGGGGAAGGTCGAGAACTTTTACCCAAATAGGGATTTCAGCTAGCTTGAGTTTTTCCATCGGTTCGCCCCTCTGCCATTTTTTCAGAATCAATGGTTGCCCGACGATGAACCATGGGCCTCCCTCCACATCATTGTTTAGATCTTCATCATTTGAGAATAGTATTAGGAAATAGCCATTACCTCTGGATGTGATGTCAATGGAGCCCTTGACGTTCCAAACATTTGCTAGATGAATGACGAGGGTCTGCTAGTGCGGCTGCAGACCAATAATGTAGCCGACCGCCGTACGACTCCACCAGGGTGCGTTCCTTGCCATGATGGCTTTTGGGTAGATCAGCTTGCCATCTTTCATGACAATCTTCATTTTGGAAAGGGGTGTTGGGTTTGCCGATGGCTTCTCAGTGAACGTTTTGGACCAGTGGAAAATCTCCTTAACAATCGAGACTCCATTAGTCGGTTGAGGTTGATTTTCGCTTCTAGACATCGCCACATTGGGGTAGGAGGATGGGTAGTCAGCCTTCGCCCCGCCTCCATCCAGGGTAGCACCGCCGGTCACCCTAGGGATCACCTCCTGAGTCTCCCCCTCTGTCACCCCCTCTGTTGTGCCAACCATTCAAAAAGCTATCTATTACTTTGTATGTTCTTCTTATTGGAGCCTTGTAGTGATTGAGAAAACTATGGAGCTTTGAAATATTTAAGGTACTAGATTCTCTATTTCAATATTGAGTTCTTAATTTCCCTCTTGAATTCAATGTACATTGTTTAGCGGTGAACTCTATACTTTTGTAAGCCTTTCATGCCTCATTAAAAGTTCACCACATCACATTAATTATTGTTGGATTGCATTGGATATTATGGTAGTGCTTGACTTGATCTATTTGTAGTTTTGACTCCCTGGAGTCTGGTCCCATTGGGATTTGGCCCCACTAGAGCTTTCACTTACTTGAGGTAGGCTACATCTCGCCTCCATGTGCACCCATTGTAATAATTTATCCAACCCCAGTTGATTGGCTAAAATAGTAATTAGGCTCAACATTGTTCTTTCATAGATGATTGGACATAAGGTAGTGTAGCCCTTGAAGGAAATGATTGGATGGTGATCAACCTTAATTTCAAAAGTTGATCACTGCAAGTATTTTGATAATTTGATAAATTGAACTATTTTGCATAGCCTTGTGGAATTTTTCTCTTAAAATGAAAATATTGGAATATTTATATCCTTACTTTGATTAATTTAGTCCACCAAATATTACTTGTCTATATTTGAAATTACCTTTAATCATATTTAGTACCTACATTTTGCAAACAACTTTATATAAGACTTTCGTACCAACCATGCTATCCTAAGTTTCCCTATATGGGGTTATGCATGGTTTCGTTCCCTCTGGGAACTCATGGAGAGGTGGTAGATGGAAGAGCTTGAAGAGGCATGCATGGATAGTCATCCGTGGAAGACTAGAAGGAAACAATACTTATTCTTAAACTTTGTAATCATATGGTAAGATTCCATGACTCTGATGTAAGAACGTGATTGTAATAAAGGTTGTTTATAATTATGACATTGTTGTTGAGTCTTTACAAGAAGATTGCACAAATCTAGATAAATACACTATAATCTTCAACTCCTCCTATATGCGACCTTAAAACCCTCATATGCCTTCCAGTTCTAACTTTTGCAAGATGATACAAAATTATATTATTTTCCGATTGTGATGAATTTAAGATGATAAATCATATTACAAATTGATATGAATCATCTAAAATTGAATTCCTAAAGTTATTATAGAAGTTATAAGATATATTCTAATTAAGGGTTTTTGGGTATGTATGAAATTGTTTTATATCTGAATGAATAACTTTTCCTATTTGAATCTACTTATTTATAAATGATCATTTTATCTGAATATTTAGTACATATATGTTAGATATTATCCTAGAATTCATTTGATATTATCATTGTTTGCTTAGTATCTTAGTTAAGAGGGTGAAACACCCCTATATGAGTGGAAAGTCATAAGTTTGTGAATAGACATAATGAAAACCAATAGAAATCATATATCTTAATTTTATAGATTTATTTATTCAACGTTATTCTTCATGCATGATTGTTGAATGAATAGCATGGGAATACTAGTTCAATTCATTCTAGGGCTTCAATATAAATTTGGCAGTATGTGAACTGTTGAAAGCAATCTTTTATCAGTGAAAGTTTATGATGCATAAAATCCTTATGCAAATCATGTGATATGTGAATGAGGCAAATGAAACCCTAAGGGTAAGGTATTTAGTGAACCAAGTATTTTCAATTCAGTGTACTTAAATATGATAAGTGGTGTTGTTTGGTTGCCCAATTTATACCAAAAATTGTTGATAATTTATGACATGAAATGTTGATTTGTTGATTGAACTATGAATCTAAAGAATGAATTAGACATTTATATGCCATGAACACTATATAATATTTCATAGGTGGGATGCACTATGGGGAGGATAGATGCTTTCTGACTAGAGGTATTTTGTCCAGATCAAGGCCTGGAGCGTACTAGTTGGGTGCGGGGTTCTAGTCCAATGAGGGTAGATTCCTTATGATTCTGAGGTACCCAACTTCAACTAGGGATGTAGGCGATACCTATGTTTTTAGTTAGTTGATAGGCCCTTGTGGGACACTGATGCAAAGTTGTGTTGATCAGTGGACATCTATGGTGGGTTAATTGATGCACAACAAGCTAGAGTGCATTGACTCTTTGGCTGAGTACCCAGGTTTAGAGGAGGATTTCAAATACATGGACGCTCCCATTAGTCGTCAAGAGCTAGATGTGGTGAGGCATGCTACAGATGAGGTCTTACTCAAGATTACAAACTTAAGAACCCAAACATGCTTCTAAGTCTTGTATAGAGAAATTTTAGCTTGCAATGATGTGTTCACATGTCATGGTACACTTTATGTGGGTTCAGGGCATAATAAAATGAATGAGAGATGGATCAAGTGTATGTTGTTATTGATTTATTCTTTATAGTATTCTTGAGTAACTTGCTATTTGTATGTTTTAAATTAGTAGTTTCCATTGTGATTTTTTAAGAATGTTTATAGATTGATTTATTCTTTGTAGTCATTAGGAGTAATATGACATACATATGTTTATGAATGACTAGTTTCTTTATAGATCACTACTATTCTAATTTATATTCTGTTGCCAAATAACATATCTATGATTATTCAAGTACTGTAAACTATTTCTTTGAAGTACTCATTCACTGAGCAAGTAGGCTCACCCCTCTACTCATAAGTTTTTGGGAAAAATATGTGGATCTGAAGAATGTCAATGCAAGAGTAGATCTACCATGAGAGCTAAGTATCATATTAGTTAAGTTTATTCAGTCCATGCTACTCTAGGTCCTTGTATAGAAGTGAGAGAGTTGTAAATGATGATGTATAACTTTGTTTCCTTAACAATAGAGAATGTATTAGATTATCATGCCGTATGTACATGGAAGTGTGAGAAACACAATGAATGTTTAGATATGTATCTTTATTGTTGAAGTTATATTAGAGTAATAAAATTTTAAATATCATTGTATAGTTAGTTTATGTTATTGAATGTGAGAAAACAAAGAGTTTAAATCAAAGAAAAAAGGTTGAGAGTGATCTTTGTATTATGTTTAATCCTAAACTTATGTCCTAATCTCTTGATTGTGGTTATCATGAGATGTGGGTGTAACAATAAGGCTATAGTTTGGAAATCAAGAATTGAAATTGGAAACTCAAGAGATTGAACATAATAGTTAAAGACTAAGGTTCATGTCCATAATATTGTTAAAAGTCAGAATCACAAAGGCAAATATAATTAATTGGGGAAATGCCTCTTGTATTAGAGTATTTAATCATTATTTTGAAAGTCCAAAAGCATAGTCAGTTTCTAGCATGATCGAGGTAATGATCAAAATAGGGGAATAGTTTGCTTAATCCTATTTGAGGTTTAATCCAAAATAGGGAAACTTGGACTTAATCAAATAGGAACCTCGTCAACCATGAGGTATAAGGTATAAGTCATCCTTATATCATCATATTAATATTAGTATCATTTACCTCAACATAAGAAGCATATACTCTAGATGTGGTAAAGTTGATTTTACTTCATCTAAGGGGTTACACATGTTGGGTTTTAGGGGAGGCAGAGAAGGTAGTGGAAACAAAAATTTTCTCCCAAAACTCAGAACAAGGAAACACGTCAACGTCTATATAATAGGAAAGGATGGTTTGTGGAATCATACCTTGTCCCGAGGCTTTCTCGGCGACAATACCTCGTGCCTTGCACAGTCTTCAAAGCCAGTCTTGGACAGTGTCTGTGCAGCTCCTGGTCACACCGGGACTGAAGACTCCTCTCACCGGGACTGTCGGGGTGGACAATTGTCCTCCTGAGTAGAAGAAACCTCTCGCCTCTGAAGTAGTCCACACAGACCACCTGGAACTCCAATCTCCTTGTCCCACAAGGAATGGGAAGGAGTCGCACCCTCCTGTTGACGTACTAGTCACCAACACACTCTCCTACCTCCAGTTGCAACTACAGTTGTCTTTCCCTTGCTGCACCTCCCTTTGAGGGAAACACTTGCTCGGGCTCTCTCTCGGTTACCAAAACCAGAGAGAAGGACAACTTTGCAGAGCAACTAGTTGCACTGAGTTGTGCCTTGAGAAGCCCTCAATACCCCTATATATATAGGAGGGTCATGGGATAGGGTTCTCTATCTCGGGCAATGCGGGACTAAAAGCAGGAGTAGAAGGGTTCGAGATTTTCCACAAAAGCAACCAACTCGCAACCTGAACCGATCGTTTCACAACTGATATGGTCGGTTGGGGACCTGAACCGGTCGGTTGACACCTCAACCGATCGGTTGGGACACCTCAACCGATCGGTTCACAAGTGAACCGGTCGGTTGGTGGTCCTAGTCGGTTCCCGATTGACTTTCCAACTTTTGTTTCTAATTGGTATCAAATACCAATCCTTGTTCCAATCAAATTGGGCAAGTGAAACGAAAGGAAAATTCTCACCAATCCTACTTTCCCAACTTGCCCGGTTGCAACAGTTGAACCGATCATTTCAACACTTCAAGCAATCGTTCACCCTGTCCTTGAGCCGATCGACTCAACACTTGAGCCGACTGGTTCACCAAGCTCAGCCGATCGGTTCATCACATGAGCCAATCGGTTTGGAGTGCAGATCGTGCAGAATCAGTCAATTGTGATTTCAATCAATCTGATACTCCAATCAATGTGTCCAACACCTTGAACATTATGATATTGAGCTATCAATTAATTGAGTGTTTAATTGAACTACTAAACTCCTTTAGTAATCAATCTAAACATTGCTTGTGGACAAAACTCCTCTTCTAGGTTAAATCCTATGTGTGTGACCCTGCAGGTCCATTTCACGTTGGCAGTGAAAGTCCATAACACTTATGACTTCACAAGCAAAGAGCGGTGCCTAGTCACACATCAGTGCTACACAAGTGAAAGTAGAAAGTTGGAGAACAACTTTCAATCCTACAATCTGTGAATGGTGTTACAATGAATGTATTATTCCTTTGTCGTTGATATCCCGAATGAACTCGAGGCATGGAACAGTCATCCTGTCAATGTTCATTCACTTTCTTGATCTCAGAGCAGATTGAACGAGATATGTATGACATCAATATCAAATACTAATTCACACATGCGTGTGCACGCCTATCTCAATCCTACTCATCAAGTGGAAATGCATATCAAACTCCCTCAGGAGGGACAAATCCCATATCTATCACTCACCCCTCAAAAGCCCCATGTGTCAAAGCCACCCAATCATCACCTTTATAACAACCCATGTTTCGGGACTGTGTTTGATGATGTCAAAGTGTGCCCAATGACATGTGTTGAGTGTTGTGATTTCAGGTCAAAGAATCACACTCACCACCATCACTGTGAGTACTGACTATGACTACCATGTCATGGTTCCATGTGTCAAACTCACGGTGGGTCTGTCTGGTACACTTGTTCTCTAACAAGTACCTATGTGTTTGGTTTGATATCTCTATATCATGACTAATGAGATTCTGTCATCAACCAACACCACAATCTAGTCTTGTGTGTCATTGATGTCTATCTACCTTCCACAATGACATCCGACTAGGGACATAACAAGAATGTACAAACTCTTAGCATCCGTATGATCTCATCGTTTAGGTCCTCAACCTGAAAGCATACGTCATTGAGTATTGACATTCTCTAGACATTGAATCTGTTCTATCACTATCTCATATGACTGGACCAGAAAGAATTGGAAGCTTGCCTTTGATGTTTATCAAATCAATCTTAATGTATCCCACCAATCATCCCATGATTGTCTCTCAGGGCATACATACCAACAATACAAGAGTTCTTAAGTTCAACAGTTCTTTCATTAATCATAATCAGGTTTTGGATTTAAGGTCATATCAGGGAATCATCATTATCTTACTCAAGTTTACCAATTCATTCAAAATTTTTGTTTTCCCATACATAAGCTACCCATAATGGAGAGATTATGCGATCAATTTTCATGGAAAGGATCACATGTGTTTCTTAGGGTAGTCCTTAAAGAAGAGATGAGATTCTAGAAGATTCTCTGATCCTCATGGGAATAAACCTAATCCAGATCTTCAATACACTATGGGTAGGTAGGTGCTTAAAGGAGCCTCAACGACCACAATTAGGTAGACATAAGGTGACTACTAGGCAGAACATCAATGTTTAGCACCATAGATATTTCCTTAGTTTCATTATTATGGATATTGGTTCCCCTAGGGTCGTATGAATGATTGGGTTAAGAAACATGCATAGATGATATGTGATTGCTCTGATACTATTTGTCATAGAACCATTTATTAATCCAAGTCCACACTCCTAATGGATATAGAAACAAAAGAAAGTGGACCTGTGTGCATGTCCCTAGAAATAATCAAATAGCATATGCATGAATAAAACAACAACCAACATGATAGATAACTAAAATATGAGCAACATGGCATCAAAAATATTGCTAAACTAGTAACTTTCACCAAATCTAAGTCTATATGCCAATGGGAATGTACATTTGAATGTGACCAGATGGCTCTAGTAGAGTAAAACAAATATCATAATAGAGAAGAAGGAATGATCACATTAAGAACTCATAATGCACATGTTACCTAAAATCATAAAATGGGTACACATCACCACAATTGTTCTGAGTATGCCATAGAAGACATAAACTCATAGGTTTAAGAGAAAATATATGCTTGAAAAAACTTAAGGTTATAGAAAGAAAGAAAACAACAACATTAAAGATTTTCTTATTAACATGTAGCATGTTTTATGTGTATTTTGATTAGCTAAACAAAACTTTATGGCCATTGACCAGATTCCCACATTAAAAGTCCATCAAGGGAATGTGAGTCTCAAAGCCTAAATGTCACCCTATTTCTACATGAGGATCCTCAAGACCAACATCAATGAGTGAAACTTGTTTCAACATGCCTTGTGCCCTTACCTTATAAATACAGGAAGGTACACACTATTTGTATAATGGATAGTTTAGTTATGTTCAGCGTTTGTTCAACATAAGCATAGTAATTTTAGGGAACATGTAGCCCAATCAAGTATAATAAATTCAACCATTTTAAGAATACATACATAAACGTTCAGTACCACTACTCTGGATAGTAGGTAGATAAAGTGTACCTTGATTAGAGAACAAGATTAAACATCTATATTAGAAAACCATAACTAGAAACTTGACTAGATCTTGGACATTAAGTCTATGAATTGATCCTGAGATTACAAACAAGCACAATTTGATTAATATCACCAAGCTTTGGTATCATTCTAGAACTTATGGTGAAACATCACAACTAATATTAGGTATGCATGATCAAAGTTTCATGAACATAGATGGAGTGATTATAAGATTCAACCAACATGAGAAACATAAAAATTAACATAGTCAAAATAGTCAATTTGAGTCATATATTATCATGCAAGATCATCACCATTAGAGTATAGGTGGGGTCTACTTGAGTTAGGTCTCATAAACACCACCAAGATACTGGTTTGAAGTAATTGAATAACATGGATGATCAATAGGGAAAAATTTGCATTATAATTGGGACTTAGTTATATACATGCATACTAGATCATATGTTTATGTTAACAAGTGATATTAGGGCGCAAGAATTATTTACTAAGAATTTTGGCATATAAAGTATGATAAGTTACTGATTGGATGGTCACATAATAAATTCAAGTTGTATGAAGCCAACATTTGATTAAAGTTGAATATTTAACATTAAGGTATCCATATTAAGAATGTTTTAAGGTTCAAAGCACAATACAAAACAAAATAGGCTACAAATGTGCACAAGTTAGGATCTTGGTATAACATGCATCAAAATTTATTGATCCAGGATGCTAATGAGGATTGATTCATTAATAGATCTCTTTTAGCATAAAGTTCAAGGGTCCATCATAAGATGCCCATATGTGACATATCCATTGCATAAAAGCATCATTTAGCATATAAGAGTGATCAACCTTGGATCTTAGGTCATTAGGGGTCAAACCCAACTGATCATAAATGAATATGAAGATTTGAAGTCAAAAGAATCTTACTGATCATGAAATATCATTAGTCATTTAAGAGAGAGATCAAAAGATTTATTTTTTATCATAACATCATGTACAAATGGAGTTATGTCTTGAAACTAGGGTCATTGTATATATCTCTTTCTCTAGATCAATGTTCTTTTATCATATGACCCGTTTGTATAAAGAATGGATTTTGAAAGAATTTTCAAAGATTTAACACTAGATTTAGGAAAAAGAGAGATATGGATGGATTTACTTGGTAATGGGTTGCATGAGCTATAGGCCTTTGGTTTTGCCCAACTGGGTGCATACTCTAACTTTCTAGGGCTTTGATTGCTACTTACTACCACCAGAAACCTAATTGGGCCACAAATGTCATTAATTACTCTAACCGATGACACCCCTCTCGTGCAAAAATGCCTAACAGTGCCCAATTCTGGTGGTGCTAGCTGGAGCCAGAAGGGTTGGGCATTGCAACCTCGAAAAGGGGTCAAACATCTTTGATGGATATTTTCAAAGCCAACTCTAGGTTAGATTTTTGTTTTGATTTTGTGTGGGCAGAGAAACTCATGTTAGGGTTTGCGGTGCCACCATGGTGGTCGCCACAGTTGGTGGTTGAAGTGAAGTGGGAAAGGATCTACATTCCTTTAAAATGCACAACCAAGGTTGCAAAACAAAGGTGGGAATAATGAGAAAGAAAGGAAGTGAAATGGATCATTATATACGTGAAAAATTAGCTGTATATGTGATGGAGCTTTTGCTCCAACAACTTACTCCCATCAATGGGATCCATGGGGGGATGAACTCATGGCCTTCATATCTTGGTTAGATCCATGGACACCCGATCTAAGGGATGTGGTTGGCTGAGGGAATCAAGGGGGAAGCACTGACATGGGAAATCTAAGGCTATTCAAAGAAACATTTTCATTGATCGAGAGTGCATTGGTTGGATTGATGATGTGGCACATTAAAGTATCAAAAAGATATAAATTGGGTTTCTTCAGCAATCTTATAAAAATAATATTTTTGAAATCATATATATATATATATATATATATATATGTATAAATCATACACATTGACTTTTGAAAGTATGTTTTGTTTGGTGGAAGATTGCATTGTTATGGCCAATGACCATTTTGTATATGCATGTGGTTTTGGATGGATGACACATGAAATTTTATAAGCATAGAATGTATCTTTCATGTTGAGCCTCATCTTCTTTTATTTCATAATTTTATGGTTTCTATTCCTTCTTATTTCACTTCAAATTTAATTGAGGTTTTGTAGTTATCGTGTAATATTAGACATGAATATAATTATTTTTGAGGATTTGGTATGATGAGAAAACTATGAAGATCCAAGGAGCATCCATGGAGACATTGATCATGGTACAACACAACTACATGTTATGTAGGAATTCACAAGTTGATAATGTATGAGATACAAATATTTCATGTTTGTAGTTTGTGTATATAATGTGTGTGTGTGTATATATATATATATATATATATATACATACATACACACACATATATATATATTCTATATATATATATATATATATATATATATATATGGTATACTAATAAAACCTCTGAAATGAAATATTAAATCTTACATGATTATGAATATGCACAACACATGAAAACCTTGATCGGTTATGGATGGGCATACCCAAGTGTGGTGCACTATCTATCTTGGGGAAGTGTGGGAATAGATATGTGAGTCTGCCAAAGAAGGGTCCATATTCTATTGTCCTTTGGGCTAGACATAACTAGGTGATCTAAGTAGAATTAAGAAAACAGACGCATCTACATTGTTATGAAAAAGGGTCGTGCATCGATCTACCTAGTGTTGCATTAGATTCAGTTAGAAAAAGTTGTCTACCTAAGTAATCAAGTTGTGGATGATCATCCGTGGCTAACTCATGACTTGTAAAGTACATATCTTGACACAATAGAAGATCATTTTGTGCAATCTTTCAATTTAATAAAAAAATTTAAAAATAGTATAAGTGGTATTTATTTTAAATTCAAATGAATATCGATAATACTTTTCTAGTCAAGACATTAACTCTATGAACCTTTTTTGAGATCAAATGGCAAACAATAAAACCTTCAATTCGTCATGATCACTCTATGAGAAGGAAAAAAGTAATAGAAATAACTTCTATTATTAGTTGAAGACTTTGAGAATTGTTCCCACACATGGTTGTATGATCTATATCCTGGATACACTTGTACCACATGAACCGACTCTGAAGGTGCCTAGGGAGGAAAGTGAAGCTTACTGTAAGAATTCTGATGATAGTATGGACATCGAGTCTTTATTTTATTCTCCATGAACGCGAGCATCATAAGCAACATGAGAAAATGTAATTTGTTGAGATGATAAGATAAATCAAGAACATGTACCAAGAACTATGAAGACAAGTGACGTATGGTGTCACCATGGCATTATTTCAGTGCAATATGGCAGAAGGTGATCCACTTGTCCCTATGCGCTCAAGTATATTGGGAATGTGGAAAACCTAGAGAGATTGGGATTTCCTTTAGGGTAAGAGATGGCTACATATTTGATCCTACAATCATTTTAGGAATCATATAAATGATTTATCATGAATTATAACATGAACAATTTTATCGAACTATTGTTGGACCTAATTGTCATGTTAAGAGCAAGTAAGGGGAAAATGAACAACGACAAGCCCAAATATTTATTGATGGTTAACAAAGGAAAACAAAAGTCTAATTGAAAAGCTAAATCCAAGAAATTTTCTAAGGCTTACATGAAGTCTACACTATATTTTCTACACTTAAGGAAAATGGAGGAATTAGTAAAGATGCCAATTGTCACCATCATCATTAGACAAGACATTGCAAAAGAAATTGTCCTCTCTCCCTTGAGAAACTAGTAATGCCCAAGGCTCTAGTAGAGTTTCATAAATGATGAGAGGAACCACAGACCACCACTGGCCCTAACTGTGTGCTTTGTCCTCACTCACACACAAGTCGAGATCAACTTTATTACTGGTCATCTATCCTAGTATTACACTCAATTGAGCATACTTAACCACATAGTTCTTTGTAATGGAATCCCTAAAAATGAGGTGCACCTTGATGATATGGGTAGTCCAATAATTAATTCCAAGATCATTTTATCCTAGGCCTCAAATCATGGGATGTTAAAATCACCCACACATACACTCCCGACATCCTCAAAAAGGCTCAACTAAATGGCTTCATATCATTTCCCCATTTTAGTGCAGATCTAGAATGGCACATGGACACCTAGATCCAGATCACGGCTACAAGGAACCTCCACATCACGGCTAACAGGAAAGGGTGGATACATAACCATGTAAAGACCTTTCCAACACGTCTACACCACATAGATCAAGACTGGCATGTAACATACCCATTGGGCCCCACTTACTAGATGAGTTATTCTTCTGATACCATTTGTGATGCCCGGGCCCACCACCCAAGGATCTAGAAGAGTTTTAGAAGTGATGAATAGCCCCACACACCACCATTGGACTTAATTACAAACTTTGTCCTCACTCACATACAAGCTGAAATCAACTTCCCAACTAGTCATCCATCCTAGTACAATTCTAGGTTGGACACATTTAAACAAATAGTTCTTAGTGATGGGATCCATAAAAGGGAGGTGCATCTTTGTAATATTAGTAGTCCAATCACTTCTTCTAAAATCATTTTATCCAAGGCCTCAAATATTAGTATTCTATAGAATTAAAGAACAAGAAGAATGGGATATAGATCTTCAATTTAGGTAAATATGTTATATTTATAAACTTATCTACTTCATCATCTGTATTAGATACATGATGTAGATATGTAAAATTTGAAAAGTAGTACACCCTTGATGAAAGGAGAGGTGGAACTATGTTAATACTGTAGGAGTTGCTTCTACTTTCGTAGACCCTTGAAGAATTGCTATTATGTACTTTCCATAAACAAGGACATCATTTTTGTTACATTTCTAGACAAGAATGGTAATGAACTTCATATCAAGAATGGTTGATACTTTATTTATGAAGATGAGATATTTTATGGTAGTTCCCCTATGTCCTATAATATTTATTTATTACTGTTGGATCCTAGATGGGTGATTAGATGCTCTAGAGGGGGGTGAATAGAGTTGAATGCATGTAAATAAAATTCATTAGACCTTCAAGATATATGATAAGATAAGGTTTCTAAATAGGTAATTTGAGTGCAACTAAAACATGGATAGCAAGGATGAGAGAGATTTAGCAAACACATGTAGACAAGCTATTTAGAGTGGTTCCACACTTCAAACTAGAAGTATGTCAGTCCACTTACCTAGAGAGGTCAATCTCTAAGATTTCCTAACCATTGCATTCTTATATTCATTCATAAGACTTACAATACATGACCAAACAAAGGACTTACCTATCCAATACAAAGAGTCTTCAACCTTACCAAAGACTTACCCACTTTGTAAGAGTCTTCCGCCTTCTTCCAAGGACTTACCTACTCTTGCACAAGTCTTCAGCCTTCAAGGAATTACCCACTCTTCTTGGATCTTCCGCCTTTAACTTCACCTTCACTCGGAGAAGCTTCCACCAAGGACTTACCCACTTGAACAAGGAGTCTTCTGCCTTCACCAAGGGCTTACTCACTCTAGCTCCAAGTCTTCAGCCTTGATCTTCACTAAGGGATGCCTTCCCTTGTTCTTCTTCACCTCTCTTAGAGAGAGAAAACCTTCATCTTCATGATTGAAATGAGAGATGGGGAGGTGGTGGAAGTGAGAGCCTCACAAGATATACATGTAGTACTAGCTCTCTTACAAATCTCCTACTCACTCGAATGGATGTAGCAAGTGATTAAGCTTAGAGAGAGAAAGGAGGCTGTAGGAAGCACTCAACTATAGAATAGGAACCTCACATAGAGTTTTGCAATGAATGATCAACCTTGGAATGAAGCCCAAGGGGTCCTATTTATAGCTGGGGATGCCTATTAGCCTTTGGGAACACTTGAGAACAAAAACTAGCCGTTTTGTGGCTTGCAGCATATATATTTTCACTTGTTGCAACTCCACAACGTCTAGAAGCACTTTTCTACACTTCTTCGTGCAGTGCAATCAGTCGAGTTTCTATAAGGGTAACTCGACCGATAGAGTAAAAGACAAAGCCGATATTCAGACCATCGGTCGAGTTTGTCTTGGGGAAACTCGACCGACCAATGAAAATCGAATTGGTCTGGTACTCCATCGGTCGATTTTTGTGTACTGTAAACTCAACCGATCAAAAGTCATTTTCAAGATCCAATCAGGATCGGTCGCGTTTGCAACTCACAGAACTCGACCGATGAACAACCTAATGTGAATTTTGAAAAATTGCTTTTGAGTGCTTAAACATTCGATCTAAGTGCTCCTGATTTTTTCTAAGCTTAATTACAAGTCATACAATCATTACAAGTGATTACAACATGATTCTAATAGATTTACATCATATTACAAAAATGTGTACTTGTATTGACTTTGACTTGTCTTTTCTCCAATTTGATATGCGCAAGTTAGGGCATTTGGAGTGTGTCTATACCTAATCTGAAATCACTCAAATAGAGACATTAGACACCAATATGTGGAATGGTTAGTCATCATTAAAACATAGGTTTAGTCAATTTAGACGTGAGTCAACATTGACCTAATTGACCTTGAGTCAACAATCTCCCCCTTTTTAAAGATGACAAACCATTCCATAAATGTATTGAAAGAATTTAAGTAAAGTCATACCTATGGAGAAACATAGGGGTTTCAATAGAATTGAGTTCATATGCTCCCCCTCAATTGATGCTAATGGAGTTCTCATACTCCCCCTCAATTGATGTTATTTCTCCTACATGATTAGCTTTCATAACATTTATAGAATACTATGTCTTCTAGTAATATATGTTCTACACATATATGTCTTCTCCCATTTACCGTCTCCCTTTACATGAACATACTTCTCTTCTTCATGTAAGACATGCCTTCTTCCTCTTTTAAAAGAAGACATACCTTTCTCCTCCTTTGTCATTTCAAAAAGTGGGGTTATGAAGAAATAACAAACATCACTTGTTAAAGAGAAAGGAGATACCACAAATATATATAAGGAGAGTAGAAGAGCACATATAGGGGCTTATCCAAGCATACAAAGAAAAGCAAGTTAAAGCATATACTTGAACAACCCAAAATGCAAGATAAAGTTCTAAAAAAAAATAATAAATTGCAATTTTGACCCTCAAGATGAAAGAATTTGCCCAAAAAGTGCCAGGGCTCATGGCAAAGCGACAAGCCTTGCTC
Organism: Alisma plantago-aquatica; assembly: GCA_963693085.1. NCBI lineage: Eukaryota > Viridiplantae > Streptophyta > Magnoliopsida > Alismatales > Alismataceae > Alisma > Alisma plantago-aquatica. The sequence continues at coordinate 951,958,055 of OY856409.1, forward strand.
AGAAGGTCGTTTCTGCATGAAAAACACTAGTCTTGCACCAAAAACTGAAACTGGAGCAAAAGCTGCATGAAAATCCAAAAATACTCCAATTTCTACATATAATGTAGATCTCAGTACCCTACATCACAATGTTATGCAAGGAACTCAAGATAGTAGATATGCAATTCAAGGAACAAGCTTGAGCATGTATGAGACAAGATACAAGCATAGAATATAGTGAAATACCACTAGATGAGCAAAGATACCAATTATAAACAAGGATAGAACTACATGTATATGAACTACTAGTAGATGTTTTCACAAGTTAGGACTACTAGTAGGATCTAGATCATAGCGAAAGATGCACAAGATAAAGCATGGCTATGAGTAGATGAAGAGATATATCCAAACAAAGAGGTATGCAATTTTAGAAGAATGAAAGGATATAACTCACATACAAATATGCATCCTTACCAAAAGATGATTACCACTAAGAACCTCAAGGTTGTATCAAAACAAGATATACACCTAGATAGATGTAGCAAGTTAGAGTACAATGGAAGCAATTTTAGACACAACCAAGAGATCCAAAGAGATCATCATCAAAACCATCAAAACAACTCAAAGCAAGTAATTGCAAGATATAGATCTACCAATTTAGAGCAATTAGAGAGATAGAGTTGCATGCAAGATAGACAATTTAAAGCATGGAAATATGCATATATAAAGGTGCCAAATGAGAGTGCCAAAGAATAAGGCTATTGGTTGAGAAAATCTAGTTGAGAGGGAGATTCTCATTCAATAAGCCAAATGTATATTCTATGCACAGTGTTATCGGTCGAGTTCTATGCATTGACAACTCGACCGATGAAAGCTACTGGCAACACCCATTGGTGCCTATCGGTCGAGTTTCAAATAGGGCAAACTTGACCGACATATCAGTTGTCAAAAAGCACATATATTTCATAAAAACATATTTAGAGGCATGATAAATACATAAACCATATCCAAACATGTCTAATCAAGTTAGTAATGCACTATAGAAGCATTAGAAACAATTTTTGAGCAAGAGTGTGAAGAGAAACACAAAATACCACTTTTGACTCAAAAACCATATGCATAGTGCACACTAACTTGACAAAAACAAGTTAGAAAATGTTATAAGCAAGAAAATTTTACCTTTGTTCTTACCATTCCTTTTTCCACTTGTTGTCACCCCATACCCATCTCAACTTTCTTCTTTCATGAGGATTGAGAAGTCAATTTACAATTCAATGGCTCGAGTCAATCCATTTGCAAGTACCTACAAGAAGAAAGATGAAATGGTCCCAAATCATATTTTTGGGTGCGGAGGGGTTAGTTTAGCAACCCAAATCCTATTGCTCTTGGGTGTTCTCCTAAAAGGACAACAAGTAGAATAATGACCAATTTCATTGCAATAGTTGCATGTGCCCATAGTCTTGAAACTAGAGGATTCTCCATGGAATATTGGAGGTCCTTTATCTTTATTGTTCCCTTGACTACTATCATATCCTAAACCATGTCTACCAATTTGTTTGGTAGTATGATGTAGGATGTCATTAAGAATCTTTTACCAACTAAGAATCTTTGCAAAGAGGATCTCAAACTGTCATTATCATGCTTAAGAGAAGCAATAGTAGAAGACAAATTATTGATATTATCTCTAGCATGCAAAAGATCATTTTCTAAGAAAAGAGCTTTAGTTAAATAAGAATCTCTATCAATATGAAGAGAAGAAACATCATTCTCTCTACTAGTAGAACTAGAACAAGATTCATGCACATTGATTTTAGCAAGCAAGGAGGCATTTTCTATTTCTAATTCTTGCAAAACAAAATCTTTGTCCTTGTTTTCAGATTTAAGAACATCAATAGCATGCATGAGAGAATCAACAATTAAAGTATGCTCTTCATTAGAACTAGGCATGAGAGGTTGAGCTTCTAGAAATCTAATCTTATCAAGCAAACTAGCATTTTCAAGTTTAAGAGAATCTACTTCACTAAGACAATCATTTTTATCATCAAGCAAGCAAGAATTAGCATGTTCAAGATCATCTAGTTCTACATGCAAATTATCAACAATTCTAGCAAGCTTTTTCCTTTTCCTTTTAAAAGACTTAAGAGAGGCACATGTATCATGAATAATAGAAATCAAAGATTCTTTATCTAAAGATTTTAGATTTACCTCACTTGAGTCCTTACTTGTTGATGCCATAAGAACAAAATGGCATTCTCCTTCATCACTAGAGATTGAGCTTGATCCTTCACTTGAGCTTGAGTTGGAGGAGACACTTGAGCTTGAGTGACATTTCTCCTCCTTATTGTGAAGATGGGTCTTTTTGCCTTGTGGGCAATCTTCCTTGCAGTGACCCTTCTTTCCACATGTGAAGCACCGGATGGAGGAGGACTTGCCTTTGTTGACTCTACCCTTGGAGTACATGGCATCTTCTTCAACTTGAGAGGATGGAGAAGCTTGACCAATAATAGCCTTGATTTGAGCTTTGATTTCATCTTTCTTCATTCTCTTGAGTTCTTTCTCCTCTTGTCTTTCTACTTCCTCCCTCTTATCAAGTGTGGCTTCATGTGCTTCTAGATTTCCAATGATCACTTTTAATAGGGACATCCTTAAGAGACCTTACTTCTTCAATGGAAGTCTCCTTGGGTTCCCATCTCTTGGGGAGAGTTCTAAGGATCTTAGAGTTGATCTCTCCGCTACTCATAGGATGTCCTAGAATAGCAAGACCATTCACAATGGTGTTGAGCCTTGAGTACATGTTGGCTATCCTCTCCTCCTTTCCCATCTTAAAGTTCTCAAGCAACCCTTTGAGCATGTAGACTTTTATTTCCTTCACTTGATATGTCCCCTCATAAGTGATGCATAGCTTTCTCCATACCTCATAGGCTGTTTCACATTAAGAAATCTGATTGAACTCGGTGGGGGTCATGGAGGCATAGAGGATGTTCATGGCTCTAGCATTCAAGGTTGCTTTCTTCAAGGTAGCTTCATCTCATTCTTCAATCTTTGTCTTTGGTAGCATGTATGGGCTGTTCACCATTTGCCACATCTCAAGACTTGATCCTTGGATGTAGAATTGAAGCCTTCTTCTCCAATAGAGGAAATTTCTCCCATCAAAGATTGGTAGGTTGATCAAGTATCTCCCTCGTTGGTAGTCACCCATCTTCTCCTACTTGTTGAAGAATGCTTGGCGAAGTCCCACTCAGATATCAATTTTTGGATCCTAGTTGGGTGATTAGATGCTCTAGAGGGGGGGTGAATAGAGCTGAATGCACTTAAACAAAATTCATTAGACCTTCAAGATATATGATAAGATAAGGTTGCTAAATAGGTAATTTGAGTGCAACTAAAATATGCATAGCAAGGATGAGAGAGATTTAGCAAACACAAGTAGACAAGCTATTTAAAGTGGTTCCACACTTCAAACTAGAAGTATGTCAGTCCACTTACCTAGAGAGGTCAACCTCTAGGATTTCCTAACCATTGCATTCTTATATTCATTCATAAGACTTACAATATATGACCAAACAAAGGACTTACCTATCCAATACAAAGAGTCTTCAACCTTACCAAGGACTTACTCACATTGCAAGAGTCTTCTGCCTTCTTCTAAGGACTTACCTACTCTTGCACAAGTCTTCAACCTTCAAGGAATTACCCACTCTTCTTGGTTCGTCAACCTTTGACTTCACCTTCACTCAGAGAAGCTTCCACCAAGGACTTACCCACTTGAGAAAGGATTCTTCTGCCTTCACCAAGGGCTTACCCACTCTAGCTCCAAGTCTTCATCCTTGATCTTCACCAAGAGACCCTTCCCTTGTTCTTCTTCACCTCTCTTAGCCAAGAGAGAGAACCTTCATTTTCATGATTGAAATGAGAGATGGGGAGGTGGTGGAAGTGAGAGCCTCACAAGATATACATGTAGGACTAGCTTTCTTACAAATCTCCTACTCACTCTAATGGATGTAGCAAGTGATTTAGCTTAGAGAGAGGAGGCTGTAGGAAGCACTCAACTATAGAATAGGAACCTCACATAGAGTTTTGCAATGAATGATCAACCTTGGAATGAAGCCCAAGGGGTCCTATTTATAGCTGGGGATGCCTCTTAGCCTTTGGGAACACTTGAGAAAAAAAACTAGCCGTTTGTGTGGCTTGCAACAGATATATTTTCAGTTGTTGCAACTCCACAATGGCTAGAAGCACTTTTCTGCACTTTTCTGTACAGTGCAATCGGTCGAGTTTCTATAAGGGTAACTCGACCAATAGAGTAAAAGACAAAGTTGATATTCAGACCATCGGTCGAGTTTGTCCTGGGGAAACTCGACCGACCAATGAAAATCGAATTGGTTTGGTACTCCATCGGTCGAGTTTTGTGTAGTGTAAACTCGACCGATCATAAGTCATTTTCAAGATCCAATCAGGACCGGTCGAGTTTGCAACTCATAGAACTCGACCGATGAACAACCTGATGTAAATTTTGGAAAATGGATTTTGAGTTCTTAAACATTCAATCTAAGTGCTCCTGATTTTTTCTAAGCTTAATTACAAGTCATACAATCATTACAAGTGATTTACAACATGATTCTAATGGATTTACATCATATTACAAAAACATACACTTGTATTGACTTTGACTTGTCTTTTCTCCAATTTGATATGCGCAAGTTAGGGCATTTGGAGTGTTTCTATACCTAATCTAAAATCACTCAAATAGAGACATTAGACACCAATATGTGGAATGGTTAGTCATCATCAAAACACGGGTTTAGTCAATTTAGATGTGAGTCAACATTGTCCTAATTAACCTTGAGTCAACAATTACATCTTGAGACAAGTCTCTACAACATAAATTTTAAGAAACTTAAACTTGATGACTCAAGCAAACCTAATTTGTAGCACTTTTTTGTGGGCCACATAATGGGAAACAAAATTCTGGTCTCCATAAAGATGGATGTTAAACTCAATTTATTTTGAATCAATTGAGATAGGTAAATGATGTTTCTTAGGCAAGATGACAAAAGAACCAATTACTAGAAAAATTGTGGAAGGATAAGTGACTTATTAGGACTCATATATTTTGATGTATGTGGATCTTTTAGAACAAATGCCAGAGGTTGGTATCAATACTTAATAATATTTAATGATGAATTTAGTAGTCATATATATGTGTATCTAATGAAAGATAAATTGGAATCTATTGTAAACTCAAGGAATTCATGATTGATGTACAACATAAACTTGGCAAGAGTAATAAAGCACTTCAATCGGGTTCGGGCGGTGAATATTTAAGGTAATAGTTTGAGGACCTTCTAAGATATTATGCTAATGTATCACAATGACTTCACATGGAACTCCATAACATAATGATGTATGAAAAAGGAATCACATGCAGTTGGACATCATATGATCACTGATGAGTTTTTCTTCTCTTTCTAGGGATATGATCTAGAAATCGCATCATTCATTCTTAACCACATACCTTCCAAGTTAGTTCAAAAGACACCATGCATGATATAGATTGGTAAATCTTCTAATATGTGACTTATGAGGATTGGGAAATGTGAAACATATGTTAAGAAATAGTACTAAAAATCTTTGATCGAAATCCGAAAAAATGTCATTTTGTTCAATATCCTAAGAAAATAAAGGGACATTACTTTTATGTTCCAGTTAATAAAAAAATGATTATTTCCACTACTACTATATTTCTTGAAAGTAATTTTTTTTTAAGGAACTAGTGGAAGGAAAATAGACTCAAAGAACATCCAGAACAACAATATAACATTGAATCTATGGAGGTCAATATGGAATAAAAGGAATCACAAACTATTCTGGAGTCTCAAGTTATGCATGTAAGGAAAGAACCCAAAAGCTCCATTAGGGCCCATCTTAAGATAGAGAAATTTGGATTTCTCATCACTCAACAAGATGATGTGTTGTTCATTGATGATGGTGAACCAACAACTAACAATGAAGCTATTGAGGGTCTGTTTGATGCCAAATTGCTTTAAGAGATGACATCAGTGATCAACTCCATGTATTCCAACAAGGTATGGACCTTGGTGGATCCGCCTGAAGGGACAAAACATATTAGGTGCATATGGGTATTCAAGAATAATACCTACATGGTTGGTAATGCACAAGCCTACAACGAGGGATTGGTTGTAAAAGGTTCCAAGAAAAATCAAGGCATTAAATATGATGAAACCTTCTCACCCATTGCCATGGTTAAATCCATCTGGATCGTGCTTGTTATTGAAACTTACAATGACTATGAAATCTAGAAAATGGACTTTAAAATTGCATTCCTTAATTGGAATCTTATTGAGGATGTAAATGTGTCACAATCCAAAGGTTTTATTTCTCCAAATGAATCTTGAAATGTATGTAAGCTACAAAGCTGAATCTATGGATTGAAGCAAGCATCCCAGACCTAAAATATTCATTTTGATGATCAATCCAAGCAAATTGACTTTATACAAAATTAAGATGGACCCTTTTTCACATGAAGGTTAGTGGAAGCATAATCATATTCCTTATGTAGTGTAGACAACATACTATTTATGGGTAATGACATCCCTACTACATGGTTGGAAAATACCTTCTCTATGTAGGGATTAAGAGAATCATCCTATATTCTAGGAATTAAGATCTATAGAGATAGACCAAGGAGTCTTATTTGTCTAAGTCAAAGTACATACGTCGTGAAAGTTTTGAAAAGGTTCATCATGCAAGAGTGTAAGAGAGGTAACTTGTCCATGTGTCATGGAATACACTCTTGCAGATCATGACCATGTCCTGTATCTTTTGAAGAGAGGGAACGCATGACCATGTCCTAGATCTTTTGAAGAGAGGGCACATATGATTGCTATTTTATATAAATGAAGAGAGACATCATACATTGAGGAGATATTGAGGATTTATAAAATTCCAATACAAAGCAATGTTTTTGATCCTCTGCCAAAAGCAATTTCACCACAAAAGCATGATGTTCATGTTACTACTTGGACTTAGGCTCATAAATGATTGGATCTAGTGCAAGTGAGAAGCTGCTAGTAGTATTCCATGAGATCCAACCATATGATGGTTATAATGACTCACTTTGTAATTGATTTGATTAATAACAAAGGCAATTTCTTTTATTATGTTCACTTCAATATGATATAATGAATATGATAATTTCCTAAGAATGTATTACTTAATGATATGTGATTACAGATTGAAGACCTAAACATGAGATCATGTGTATGCTAAGAGTGTTCATTCATGTCCAAGTGCCTAGTCAGATATTATTATGGACATTACGGTGACAATAATAATATAAGACTAGTATGTGTATTGATTGATGACTATGTCTCATTAGTCATTATATTAGATATCAAGTAAAAAACATTGGTACTTGTTATGAATGAGTGTATCGGATAGCCCAACTTGAGTATGATAGATTGAAGATAGAAATGGAAATCAGAATCTTATCTTAATGTGATAGTGTTGATGTGGTCCTTAGACCTAAAGTCACTACAATGATCACATGTTGTTCAATGTATTTTGACACTACTCAATGTGACCTTTAATAAGTGTTTCCACACAAGTTCTCATGAGTTTACTATGATACATGTATTATAGTGAGTGACATCAATGGAATTAGTACCTCCTATTTGAGCAATATCCTAACCACTTATTGAATGAGACTATAAAATGTATGGCCATTCTCATGTGAGTTAATATATAATAAATGACCTCAAGTGAATCTCAAATGCCCACTCTAGACCAATGAAAAAAGATTGAATATTTAGAGGATGATATTTTCGTTCCTCACATTCAACTGAGGTACCAATGATAACGGGATTATATAATAACTTTAACTATAGTCATAACTATGTTGAAGTTGTTCTCCCACTTATCCAATTACTTGGTTGGCAAGGAAGTCTTGCTAGATACCAATAATTGTTTGTGAAAGTCATAGTATGATTGATAGACATCACTACTAATGTAATGTGGATCCTATAGGGTCGCATGCAAGGATGCACGGGGGAGAGAAATATAATCATGGAAATGAGATCAATTGGTTATGAAATATGTGTCGGAATGTATTCCCAGAGAGTCAGTCATATGATGGTTAGAATGTCATATCTTGTAAATGATTTGATTAACAGTAAAGGCAATCTTCCAATTTATTATGTTTCATTCTATTATGAGATAATGATGTAACTTTAATAAAGGTCTAAAGAATTATATTACTCAATGACGCATGTCTTTGGGTTGAGGTCCTGAATGATGAGATCATATGGATGTCAAGAGTAGATATGTTCTTGTTATGTCCCAAGTCAGATGTTATTGCAGAAGCTGATAGACAACAATAATACACAAGACTAGAGTGTGTGTTGGTTGATGACAAAATCTCATTGAGTCATAATATATAATATCAAACCAAACACATAGATTCATGTTAGAGAATAGTGTATCAGACAGACCCACCTTAAGAGTGATACATGGAAACCATGATTAATAGTTATAGAATCATCTCTTTATAGTGATGGTGGTGATTATGGTTCTTAGACCTAAAATCACTACACTCATCACATTTCATTTGATGTACTTAGACATCATCCACCCTGGCCTTGAATAAGGTTTCCAAAAAGGTGATGCTCAGGTGTATCATAAGACATGGGGATGATTGTAAGTGATTTAGATGGGATTTGTCCCTCCTATAGGAGTTTGATATCCAAGACACATGATAAGAGAGACTAATATAAGAATGTACATGTACATGTGATTAAAAATATGATATTGGTCCCATATATCTCAGACAGTCTACTCTACTTCAAGGAACATGGATTGAATGTTGAACAGGATGACCATTTGTGCCTCGAGCTCAATATGGATATCATAGACAAAGGAACTGTATGATTAATGTAACACCAATTATCGATTGTAGGTTGAAGTTGTCCTCCAAATTTCCAATTACCTAGGTAGCAATGATTTCTTGCTAGATACCAATCATTGCTTGTGATGTCATAAATTAGTTATGGACATTCACTGCCAACATAACTTGGAACCTATACGGTCACACACATAGGTAGGAGTTTATTCATGAATGTATATTAAAATTGATTACTAAAGAGTTAGGTATTCAATTTAAACAACATTGGTTAAATGTTGAATGACTGGATTGTGGACCGACTACTTCAAGTGTTGAACCTATCAATTCAAAATGTCAGGTCCATTGAACCAAAATTGGCGATCAGAACCATTAGACAACCGATTCAGCAACTGAACTCATCATATCAAGTATGTGAACCAACCAGTTTAGGTTGTGAACCAATCAGTTCAGGTTGTAGACTGACCAATTGGTTGATCAATTTAATTGGATCAATTATTAGTGCTGATGTCATTTGTGCATTAATTGAATAATAATTTCCAATTTAATTGCAATTGAAAAACATAGTGAAATGATCAGTTCAAGGGTTGAACTGATTGGCTCACATGCCAACCGATTGGTTCACTGTTCCACCAATCATTTCGTCATTTGTAGGTTACAAAAATTCATGAAATTTTGTCCCCTTTGACTCCCACTCAGAATAGTACTCATGACCTTGACCGTCCTATAAATAGAGGCGTAGTCGAGGCTTTCTAGAGACAACAATAAGTTATAAAAATTGTTGTATTCTCTGGTTGTGGAAACCAAGACAATTTGAGAAAGTGCTACCTGTCAAAGGGATATATATCAAGGGAGAGACAATTGAGAGAGCATGTCTGTGCTAGCACACTGACTAGAAAGGATAACTCCTTCTCATCTGCTCATCTAGAATGCCAGGACTTCTCGGTGGTCCACGTGGATGACTATAGAGGTGAGGAGGCTAATGCCTACCTCTATGAGGATGAGTTCAACTTCTATCTTTGGTGATCAACCAGGATGCCATTACTGACATTGTCTAGGTGCAACTTAAAAAAAGGTGCACGCTACAACAAGGGAATTGTAACTAGACTTATTCCAAGACTAGGTATAACCTTGAAAACCATCCTTCCCATTACATAGTTATTGATGCAATCTACTGTTCATAGGAGAATATGCCAGTTAAACTTTTGTTTCCGCTGCCTTAGGCGATGCCATATTTTTCAACAAAGATATCAGATCCGTGCCAATGTACTATGCATTAAGATTTTACTGATATGATCAGATTTTGGTTTCCATCATTTATTTATTGCATGCGATGCAAATAATTAAAATGATTAATGTGCATATTTGATTTGATATCACATACAATCCCAACTAAAATATATATGTATATATATGTATGTATGTATATATATGTATATATGCATATAAATGTATATATATACATATATGATATATATGCAATTTACACACATCATCCTAAAAATTAGTTTTGATGGTGGACATGCAGCATGGTTGTGGCCAACAACCTTAGTTATATGTACTTTCTTGATTGTGTTTGTTTATTTCTATTTATCTTGATTTGCCAACTGAGCCTCTATCTTCTCTTCCATATGTAAAAGTATAAATTCTCTTATTCCTATGCTCCCTCGATTGTAACTCAAGGTTTCCCTATTATATTGCAACATGTTAGGATAGTTTTCATTCTTGTTATGGTAAAGAAGACATTTAACACCAGACAAACCACCTGATTTAGAAGACGAGATGATTGATTGGAAGACCGAGGAGGACATACAATAGGAGGAGATGAATCGATTAGATCGTGGCCCAAATGAGTGACTAGTGGTGTCCAGACGTCATTTCGATCGGAGGTTAGACGATCAATCTGACAAACCAACTAACTGGCCAGGAGGTGACTCGACCGGTTCAAGTGTCAGACTGATTGACCCAGATTGGTTCAAGAACATATCTTCATCAACAATAGGTTGTTGCATGTGATGTTGAGCATAGGTGGTAGTATTCCTTGCGGCTCCAAGGAATTACAATAATATGACCATAACCGTCACTTATCTTTTAAGTGCATGTTTTCATTTGTGGGATATAACATGTATATGATACATACAATAAGTATGTGGTGCTTAGATATGTATATGCATTTATAAATATAAAATCCATGAATCAAACAAATTAATCCTAATATGTTTTCCATTGGAAACACACATGAAAATCTTGATCAAATAAGCTTGGGCATTCCAAGCGTGGTGTGTTGTTAATCTCATGGAAGTATGATGGTAGTTATGTGGGTTTGCCAAGTAGGGTGCATCACTATCGTGTTGGCTTATGGGTCAGACTTAACTAAGTGATCTTGATAAGATTAAGCACTTAGAATCTTGCAAATGAGCATGTATAAGAGTTGGACCTACCATCTATCCAATAATTACATAAGATACAATTGGCAAAAGTTGCCTACCTTAATGATTGATTTAGATGATGGCGTCAGCCGGGTAATAACTCAATTGTTTTGGATCTTAGCTCACTAGAAGTTTGTACATAGAAATCTTATGAATTGATATATGACGTCTATCAATTTGAACAAAATAGTGGGAGCGATAATTAATTAAAATCCTAATTAAACATAATAAAATTTAATCAAAATCAAATCAAAAGTGTTTTAGAAAATTGCAAAGTTCTCTTGTAGGATCAAATGGAAACCAATAGCATGTTTTCCTTGTGATCACAACTTGAGAAGGAGAAATTAAATGGGAATCATTTGAACAACTAGTTCAAGATGTTGAGAATTGTTCTCACACAATAGTTGAAGCTCTAAGTCATGGAAACACCAGAACTTGATGAACGTGCTCCCACTGCACCTAAGGTTGACATGGATTCTTACAAGAAGAATTCAAAATATGTCGTTGATGTCAAATGCCTAATGTTGTGCTTCACGGACTATGAGTTGTAGAAATAACATGATAAAATGGATTTTACTGAGGTGGTAATAGATCTTAAAAACATGTACCAAGATCAGGAAAGATAGGAGAGATATGATGTCTCCAAGGCACTTTTTCAAATGTAATTAACATAGTAGACGGAGATCCAATAGGTCCTCATGTGCTCGAGCTTATTGGGTATGTGGAGAACCTTTCTAGACTTGTATTTCCCTTGGGTCAAGAGTTGGCCAGTGATATGATTCTACAGTCACTGCTAGAGTAATATAGTCAGTTTGTCATGAACTACAACATGAATGACTTTGACAAGCCATTGATAGAGTTACTTGGCATGCTAAGAACAACTGAGGCACAAATGAAGAAAGACAAACCTAAGTCTTTGATGATGATCAGTAGATCTAAGGGGGAAGTCTAAGGGAAAAGGAAAAGATAACAAGAGTTATAAGGCTGGCCAGAAGCTCAAGTCTTCAATTCTTAAAGAAAAGGGAGGGGTGAACAAGGGAGGCAATTGTCACCACTGTCACCATCCTAGACTCTGGAAGAGGGATTTTCCTCTCTACTTGGAGTAACTAAATAAGGAGGGGAAATAGATCTCCACTTCAACTATATACATTATTGAGATAAATTTGACTACTTCTTCATCTTGGGTACTGGATACTAGATGTAGATCTCACATATGTTCGAATATACCAGATCAAAAAAGCAATAAGCCTTTAAGGAAGGTTGAGATCAAACTATGTGTTAAAAATGGACCAAGAGTTGTTGTCACTATAGTAAAAACCTATAATTTACCTCAGCCCATAGGGCATGTAATAGAATTAATGAACTACTATTTTATATATGTCAATAATAGAAACATTTTACTTTTTGCATCTTGTATGGACAATGATGAATATGGAAATTATACAAATAATAGTCAATGTTCTATTTTAAAAGATGATATATTTTATGGTAGTGCCTCAAATATCTAATGGTCTTTGTTTTCTAGATCCAAAGATACATGTTCATAATGCAAATACCACAATATCAAAATGAGATAACTCAAACAATGAAAACTTGTAGCATTGTCATCTACAACAAATAAATAAAAAAATAATTTATAGGATCCATAATGATGGTTGTCTATATGATTTTGGTTATTGAACCAATAGACACATGCAAATATTATCTATTTGGAAATATGACAAAATCACCTTTAACTAGATGTAGGCGGAGAACGAGCATTCTATTTGGGCATGTACATATTGATGTATATAGATCTTTTATAATAAATGCTAGAGGTAAGTATTAGTACCTCATTATATCTACATATGATTTCAGTAGATATAATGATTTATATTTAGTGAAACACAAATATGAATCTCTTGAAATGTTCAAGAAGAACATGAATGAAGTAGATAACCATCTTGGTAAAATTATTTTACAAATAAGACACTTCACTATGATTGATGTTGAAATATTTTACAGTAAGAGTTTGAGGACCTTCTTGAGAGGTCGTGATAGTGTATCACAATGAACTCCACCTGAAACATAATTATGTATCAAAAAGAAGGAATTACATCCTATTAAGTCATGGTGTGGTTATCAATAAATCTATCTAATCTTCCAATTCCTTTTGGGAACCTACTTCATGCTAAAACAATGTTCCGTCTTAAATGGTTAAAAAGGCACCATATGATATATGGCATGGGAGGTGTCCCCATATATCTTTTATACGGATTATGATTGAAAGCTTGTGTAAAAAAATAATTTCTTGAAAATCTTTATCCACAAATCACATAAATGTTAGTTTGTTGCATACTACTTTTATCTCAATCCAACAACAAAAGTATTTGTTATTAGGATGGATGACTTCCTTAAGAGGAATTTAAAGTTTAAATAAATCTGTGGGAGTGAAGTAGAACTCAAAAAGTTCAAAACCAACAAATAATTGAATGTAAATAGGCACAAAAAGAATAAGGAGAATCTTATATTGTTGTGAAATCTCATGTTCCTCACAATTCTAGTATAGCACGCCACGAGCTTGAAACATTTTGATAGCTTATGACTCAGAAAGGTTGTGAGTTGGTCATAAGGTGACAAGCCAATAACCTATCTAGAATCTATTGGGGAACCAAAATCTAAAAAATGGCTTGAGGTCATGGAATAAATTATGGATTCCATGTACACCAACAAGGTATGACCTTGGTGGATCCACCTAAAGGGATAAAATCTATAGGATGCAACTGGGTTTTCAAGGAAATGACCAACATAGATGTTATTGCAAATCAGTTGTAAAGGTTTTAAACAAGTTCACGATGTTGATCATGATGAAATATTTTCACCGGTTGTCATCCATTAGGATCATGCTTACTATTGCATCTTATTACGAGTGTGATATTTGGCATATGGATATTGAAACTGTATTCCTTAATAGGAATATTGTAGAGGATGTGTACATGACACAATCTGAAGGTTTTATAAATCCATACAATGCAAATAAAGTATACAAGCTATAAAAGTCAATCTACAAATTAAAGCAAGTATCTCAGAGCTGGAATCTTTGATTTGACAAGATAGTCAAAGAGTTTTATTTTAGTCAAAATGAAGATGAAATTTGTGATTACAAATTATTTAGCAGGAGAATATTTATTGTAACATCCCTGACCTAGGTTAAGAACTAACCCTAGGTGTTTTTCTTAAATTATGTGATTATACACTTGAGGTTATCTTATGAGATGTCATTAAAGCTTTTGACGAATCTATATTTCCATTTCTTTCCCTTTTGAACAAAGTTACAATATGGATTTGATAATATGGACTAATATGCAAATTACCCAATTAGAGGGGTTAACTTACAAATTGTACATGTTAAAATGTTCCTATGATGTTGAAACATCATAAGAATGAATATGATGTGGTGGAATGGATTCCACAATCTTGGCCACCAAGATATAGCTTGTAGATCAATCCTTGTTCTTAAAAACCTAGTTTTGGTGTAAAATGTAATTTACCCAAAATCTAGGGTGCAACATGTAAAATATACCCTCTAGGGTATCTCTTATGACTCTTGAAATAAATTAGAGCAAAGATAATGAGGAGGGCGCCTCATTTGAATGATCAAATAAGAAAGATAACCTTTATAATTAAATAACCAAGTTTTATACAAAATGACCCTTTTATGTATGCAACTTAGTAAGGTGTTTGGTTCCTTTTTCCTATAAACCTTGGTTGAGAGAGGGGTTTTTCATGTGATATGTAGGAAGGGACGTGGCCAAGGAGGGGAGAAGGACCTAGTTGAGAAATAAAGGAAAAAATCCTCCTTGTCTTGAAAATATACCCAAAATATATAAGTACATCTTTTTTCACAAAGCAAGGGATCGTTTCCCTTCATCCCTTCACTTATATCTTTGCTTTGGCCGACTAAGAGGAATCTCAGGAGCAGAGGAGGACTACCAAACTGAATTGGGTAAGTTTTGATTTCCATATAGCTTGAATTCATGGAGGAAATCTTGCTATGAGGTTGGTTTAGTAGTCTTCCTTACATAACTCTTCTTTCTAGCCATCTTCTCCATCCATATCTTGACAAACGGACCTTGGACGACCTATGGAGCTCAAGCCACCATTAAATATACAAAGGTTGGAGCTCTAGATCTGATCCTAAGGCGGGTTTTATAACTCCAACCCTTTAAGTTTTGTTATTCATCTTCTTTCTATGAAAATGTAGCTTAATCTCCTTCCTTAGACACTTCTATGTGTTCTTGCTACCAAAACCGTGAAGAACAGTCCATGTTCTTGAGGTAGAAGAAGGAGGCGTTATTTCCAAAGTTCATCCTAATATTACTTTAGCAAATGGTCCTCCACCTCTTGCCCAAATGGTTTGCAAAACCATTTGGAAGCAAACGGTTTCAAAATTGTTTGAAGGGCAAATGGTTTCACAAGAATGTTTGAGAACAACCTATCCAAGACCGTTTGGATGAGTTGACCAAGCGTTGACCATTTGGAGATCTTCTGTACACATTATGGATTAATTACCCACCAAGAATCATCAACTAATTCCAAGTAAATCATCAATTGAAGGCACTTTACTCACCTAAACCCTAATCGGGTCTATTGCTGATTTCAATAGTGCAATCATGTTGAAGTTTGGGTTGAGTGGCCCAAATGGTTTCAAAACCATTTGGGGATCACCCAAACGGTCTCAAGACCGTTTGGTGACCACCCAAGACCGTTTGTAGGTCTAGGGTCAAGTTGGGTTGATCAATTGAGGGTTCAATCATATCAAGTTGTTGAATAATTAAATGCTGATTTTGTAACCAAATCTAGGGTTCAACCCTTGAGTGAATGACTTGATTTTTTATAAAATAATGGGAAAACGGTCTCAAGACCGTTTGGAGGATGTCCAAACGATCCCAAGACCGTTTGGGGTCAGGTCATGACCCAAATGAATGATGGTTCAATGGGTTCAACATCAATTAGGCTCATGTTGATACTTGTTGAAGGATGATCGATTCCAAACCCTAATCCAATCAATACAAACCCTAATTGGTGACCAATTGAGGATCAATTGAAGGTCACATCAGTAAGGATTAATTTAATTGACTCAATTGATGAGTGGCTAAACTTTGCATGATCGATTGAAGGGTTCAACCTTGGAAACCCTAATTCAATTGGATAAGTTGAGGCACTTTTTGGTCCATGCGGTTTTGAGGGTGTTTGGACCAAACGGTCTCAAGACCGTTTGGGTCCAAACAGTCTCAAGACCATTTGAGGCCAAACGATCCCAAGAGGCCAAATGATCCCAAGACCATTTGGGACCAAACGATCCCAAACCGTTTGGTGGCCATGCGGTTTCAAGATAGATTTGTCCATGCGATTTCAAAGTCAAAGTTGGCCCAAACGGTCAACGAGACCAAACAGTCTTCACCTCACCTAGGGAAAATGGTCTTGATGGTGTACTTTGCCATGTGATCTTGAAAGTCAAAGGGACCAAATGGTCAACAACTCCATGCGGTTTCAAAACCATTTGGAGGTTGAAAGTGCAAAACCAATTGAGGTCTATTAAGGTCAAAAATGTTTGATGCTTTAGTGGTCAAGATGGTTTAGTGGTTGATGAACCTAAACCCTAAAAGTATCTAAAGTGATTAATGAGACAATTAATTAGTTAATTGATGCATGTTATGACCAATGGTGAACATTACCATAGTACCCTTGAAGGGATAGTATGACTTATACCCTTTGATCAAGCAAACCCTAATGACCATAATAGTGATGACATGACTTATGTTATCAAGGTTGAATTGACCTTAACCTAATCAAGAATTATGTAAACATCATCCAATAGTTAGAGGAGAGATAAGACTCCCTATATGCATGAGAATCAAGTAAAATACTTACAACATGTATGAATACACATCATTAGGGTATGATCCTTCATAGTGAGATCATGGAAACCCTAATTATGATGATTAATGAATCTTAACATCATTAAGGGCATTAATGGAAGTAACCTTCATGCATAATGATTTTATGATCTCAATATCATGTAATGTGAATAGTAAACCCTAATTCTAGGGGAATGTCATGATTTGAAATAGTAATCCCTAATGGTGAGATATTAATCATAAACCTAATCTAGAGGAGACGTGATATGAATAGAAACCCTAATTGGAAGTGATGTCATGGGAAACCCCTATTAGGACGATTAGTAAGCTTAATTATGGCTTATTAAATATGAAACCCTAGAGATGGTTTATTAGATAGTACATTAAAGAGAGGTGTGGCTAAATCAATTAAATAGGATGATTATGTCATAAACATATAGAATAGAGTTAATGAACCCTGTGATTGATAAATGTGGTAATTTCAATAAATAAGGATTTAAGAGGTAAGATGATGCCTAGATCCAAACATCTCTATGAATGAGTAATAGCTTTTACACCTTACAATAATGATGGGCATGAAACTCTTAGAAATGATGTATATTAAAGCATGATGTAGATAACATCCTGAATATGGAGATACCTAGAATAGTTGACGATGGTTTATCCTATATCAACAATGTTTATCAAATAAATAAGCCTATATCATTAAAGATAATTGGACAATTCTGATATATGATACATGCACCATATGAGGAAAGTAACAAGTTAGTGGATAAAGTATTGAAAGAGAAATATCTTAATACAAAGTTAGTCAATTAACTCAAGTAAGATGGAAATGAGAAGAAAGTGATACATCAAGATATGATAGATATCATATTCAACAGTTCAGGGTAACATACCTTGAAGAACCTCTAAACCATTATACTTAAACAAGAGACACAAAGAGTATATGATAAGTAGTTTTTTATGATAGAGATATAACAGACTCAATGTACTCAATAAGTGTAGATTAATACATCTTGAGAGTGGGGTAAGCCAAATCAATGAGTATGATGTAATCATACCATGATATGAATGAGAAATGGGCTAATACTTAGAATTGATGATCATTAATGATATATGATGAGTATAGTAATCAAAATCAAACACTTATAATATCTTTGAATGCTCCCAATAGTGGTGGAGTAATATATTAGGGTTGAACTGATAATGTGAATAGGAAACCCTAATTAATGAAAGGTGGGGTACACTAACCCTAAGTTTGGGTTATGCTTTTAAGCATGGAACCCTATGCATGAATCATGTAATAAAGAATCACTATACCTTCTTAAAGGTAAAAAGGGGCTGAATAACCCTAATTGAATCAAATAGGGAAACTCTAACCCTAGAAACCAACTGTGGTGAAGTAACACGGTCGTGGTAGTTTATCACTAGCATGACCGTTCAAGGTAGCACTGCCGTGGTGTTCTATGATTAAATTGAAAAGAACTTGTATTGTGCTGATACAAATATAATGTGCATGTTTTCAATTATACTAGTCATGCAGGTTGTTATCAAAAAGTAATCATAACCAGGTAAGGGTTATGATGCCACATTCATTGAAAGTATTCTTTAAGCTTTGAAAACAATGATATGTTATGTTTCCTATTAAAAGGTAACTTTTGAGATGGATAGGCTGTATGAGCCATGAAGATCATCTGTATTGTTACAATCAAGGTCATGTTGTTAAATGACTTATGATGATCTAAGGGTTTGAAAACCCATGTTCCTGAAATCATAATGATGAGATGGTTAGAGATTGACATCCCAATGATAACTGGATGTGAAATGAACTTGATACTTTTTTTTGAAGTTTGAACTTGATACATTTAGTATTCTTTCTTTATAGCAGTTGTTTGAATGGTTTATGTTTGAAAACATGCCTGGTGCTAAAAGAATGCTATAATGTACTTAAATAATCAAGTATAATGATATCATGTAGGGCCCTGACCATAGATCCATCATTGTCAGAGACCATATGATGGTGAAACAAGTTTTCCTAAGGGAACTCCTGGAGCACATACTTTTGAGTATGTGGGGGATTATGGACGTGAATATCCTTACGTACTAATGTAGGACTTGATGTAAGATGTACCTTTAATCCATCAATCCTTCATTATATTTTTATGCTGGGATGATGTATCACTAATCTCCCGAGGATATCGTTAATTCTGCATCGATGAGAGATAAACAAGAGATCCCTCGATGACGAAGAGAGTACAAAATGCCACTGTGACTCTAATAGCGAAGTTGCGAGAATACCCTGGAAAGCTATTATAGCAGAGACACAAGATGTCCTGCATGTCAATCCTCACACTGACTGAGGAAGATGAGGTCATAGGAATCCGGTCCTTCTGATGACCTATGTATGGTACCGATGCGATTTCATAATGGTCGGTTGGAGTATGAGTGGTATACCTCATCTCCTCAGGGCATAATATTGTTTGAAAAACATAATCAGTCGCGTAGCATAACTGCTTAGGTTGAACTACAAGAAACAATGATTGATGATACATTGTTTATAATGTTCTAGTCAAGTAACTAGTATACATGTTCCTCATATTCCTTATTGGGATATGCTTTGATATTCAATTAATTATAATTGAAATGATTGTCCAAGAGAATGTTGCTTTACTTAGTTTATACAATGTTAAACCTGCCATTGAACGTTTAAAGTTTTATTGCTTATTGCTATTCCTTTATTGAAATAACAAAGCTTCTGGTGGAGAGTTATAACTCTCGCTGGGACAATTATTCAATTGTCTCACCCCCGTGGGATTCAACATTTTAGGTAGACGCCGAAGACAAAAGAATCCATCTAAGGATGAGAAACAATAGCAGCAGCAACATCAGGGATAGCAGTGATTCTTAGGTGGAGACACTGTCTGTTAAGTCTTATAGATAGTATGTCCTAAGTGTCGTCTCTATACTCTCAGGTCCTAGGAGTCAGTAGATCTGAGGTTTTTGGCTTAACGCCTCGAGATTTTTGTATCTTGCCTTGTACAGATAACAGGGCAGTTGATGTATGTAATCACTCGAGATGTGATTTTTCAGAGATGTAATGATGGATCATGTTGTAAACAACTTACCTTGTTTTCTTATAAAAGAGTTTTATTATTTAAAGATCTCTTTCTAAAAAGTTTTAATTTTTTAGTGATTTTTCATAATTCCGCTACTAGTTAATCGCTTCCGCATTCGTTGATCTTGTTTTTCCGATACAGACGTCACATTTATATTCCACATAATTATGGAGAATAATATACTCATACTGTAAGTATTAAAACTTATCAAGGAAAGTAACTTCACTATGAAAGGTTTAGGTGAAGCATCATATGTGATAGGAATTGAGATCTATAGAGATAGATTTGGAAATCTTGTTAACCTAAGTAAGAACACATACATTGGCAAGATGCTAAAGGGGTTTAGCATACTAGACTCAGTGAGAAAAAATCTATCCATGTTCCATGGGATTAGTATCTCAAGAGCCATGTGTTCCAATTCTTTTGAAGAATGGGAAAACATGAGTAAGATGTCAAATGCATTCACATTTGGATCCATCATGTATGTAATATAATGTACTCATCCCATTATCTTTTATGTATTGGACATGAAGAGATGATATAAGTTAGATTCCATTGAAGGTCATTGGAATACCACAAAGAATGTCCATAATTACTAGAGAAGCCCTAAAAATCATTTCCTAGATTATGGCAATAAGGAAGAGTTGGGTGTAAAGGGTTAGACTGATGCAAGCTTCCAAAATGACAAACAAAATTAATGATCACAATCTAAATTCATGTTTGACCTTAAAATGTGGACTGTTGGCTGGAAAAATTCCAAGAAAGAATTTAGTTATTTAATTCTACAATAAATTTTGGGTATCTAGGTGTTATGAATATGACAAAGGATATTGTATGGATCAAGAAGTTCATGTAGATGAACTTATGGGATGTTATAACCATTGATGACACATTATAAATACTATGACAACAATGGAGCTATTGGATATGCAAGGAATCTTATATAACATACTATGATAGTTCCATCTCATATGAGAAGTTGTACAATGAAGAGATGTGAAAATTACAAAATACATACTAGAGAAAAATGTTGCTGAACCGCTGGATAAGTACTTGGGAAGTATAAACATGATGAACATGTTTAAGATCATTTGTAATAATATTCATAAATGATTGACTCTAAGTGCAAGTGGGAGTCTATTAGTACGTATATCTAGAGAGACAATCATATGATTATTACAATAGCAAATCTTGTAAATTATTGGATTAATAATAAAGGCAATCTTCTGATTTATTCTATTTCATTCAGTTATGAGATAATGATGTAACATAATAAATGTCTAAAGAATGATATTAGTCAATGACGTATGTCTTTGGGTTGATGACCTGAACGATGAGATCATACAAATGTCAAGAGTAGATGCATTCTTGTTATGTTCCTAGCCGGATGTTATTGTTGACGTTGATAGACAACAATAAAACATAACACTAGAGTGTGTGTTGGTTGATGTCAAAATCTCATTGAGTCATGATATATGATATCAAACCAAACACATACATGCTTGTTAGAGAATAGTGTATCAGACAAACCCACCTTAACAATGATACTTGGAAATAATGATTGGTAGTCAAAATCATCTCTTATAGTGATGGTGGTGATTATGGTTCTTTGACCTAAAATTACTAAACTCATCACATGTCACTTGATGTACTTAGACATCATCCACCATAACATTGAATAAGGGTTTCCATAAAGGTGATGCTTTGGTGCATCATAACACATGGGGATGAGTGTGAGTGATGTAGATGGGATTTGTCCATCCTATAAGAGTTTGATATCCAGGCCACTTGATAAGCAAGACTGAGCTAATATATGATATTTGGTTCACATATATCTCAGAAAACCTACTTTAGGTAAAGGAACATGCATTGAACATTGTGGATGATGACAATGGATGCCTCGAGTTCAATCTAGATATAAAAAACAAAGGAAATATATGATTATTGTTACACCAATTACATATTGTAGGTTGAAGTTGTTCTCCAACTTTTTGATAAATTGGGTAGCAATGATGTCTTTCTAGATACCAATCATTGCTTGTGATGTCATAAATTAGTTATGGACATTCATTTCCAATGTAAATTGGAACCTAAAGGGTCACACACGTAAAATACACTTGGAATAGGAGTTTTTTCATGAATTAGCTTAAAGTTAATTATTAAGGATTTAGATATTCAATTTGAACATCATTGGTTAAATGTTTAGTAACTGGACTGTGAACTAGATGGGTTCAAGTGTTGAACATATCGATTCAAAGTGACATGGCTATTGAACCAAAATTGGAGATCAGAACCATGAGACGACCGATTTAGCAAGTGAACGATCAGTACACGTTTGTGAACCAAGCGGTTTGGGTTATGAATCGACTAATTGGTTGATCAATACAATTGGATCGATGATTATCACTAACATCATTTTATGTATTAATTGAATATTAATTTCTACTTGAATTGTGATTGGGAACATAGTGAAATGATCAGTTCAAGGGTTGAGGTGATTGGCTCACATGCCAACCGTTCAGTTCACTATTGAACCGAATGTTTTGATGTTTGTAGGTTACTAAAATTCATAAAATTTTGTCCCCTTCGACTCTCAATGACACTAGAACTCCTGACCCTGACCCTCCTATAAATAGAGGGGTAATCTAGGCTTTCTAGATATACAACAATAAATTCTGACAATTTTTGTTTCTCTATAGTTGTGGTAACAGAGAGAACATGAGTATGTTCTACCCATCAACGAGAGGTATACCAAGGGAGAGACAATTGGGAGAGGAATCTGGTGCTAGCACACTAACTAGAAGGGATAACTCCTTATATGTTCATATAGAATGACAGGTGTTCCCGATGGTCTGTGTTTACTACTACAGAGGCGAGGAGGTTGTTGCCTGCCACTAGGAGGATGATGTAAATTGTTGTCCATGGTGATCAACTAGGAGTCTATTACTAACGTTTTCCATATGAAACTTGAAGAAAGGAACATTTTACAACAAGGAAATTGTTGTTGGACTTCCTCCTGGACCAAGAATAGCCTTCCAAACCATCCTTCCCATTACATAGTTGTTGACACATTCTACTCTTAGAAGCGGAATATGGAAGTTAAATTTCTATTTCTACTTCCCAATCTGATGCCATATTTCCCAACAAAAGGTCTAGGTAATCAATTAGACAATCGAAGGTTAACTAGAAGCCTAATTTAATGGTTGGAAAGTCCAATCGACTAATTGCACAAACTAGTCTATCAATAAAAAGTTTAATTGGATGATTTTGTAAAGAACATCACAATCAGTTGACTAAACATCATAGATGACCAATCAGAAGAGATCAGCCCACTCGGTCGGACTAAACATCATAGACGACCAATAAAAAAAGATCAACCCACTCGGTCAACTAGGTAGTCTAGTCAACTGATTGGATAAGAATCACTGAGTTGGTCGACTATTTCTAGAAAATTCGAATGACCTCAATTCATCAAACTAGGCTATGGACAATTGAACTGTTTGCTTGTGAGTAGGCCACTTAAAACACATTCTCTATCTTTTCTTGTGCTAGAGTTTTAGAAATCCTACTTCCTTGCCTCTCCTATTTAAAGAAGTGTGATTTCTAGGGTTTTTGTTACACCATTTTGGCACATGAATCCTAGACATAATTACCTTCAAGAAGAGAGATAAGGATCAAGAATGCAATGCTATCACATTGCCAATGGAAAGCATGCTCCTTCCCTACTATCTATTACAATGTGATGTTAATTTCCTTCCACTCTTATAGATTATGTAGAGACAAATGTGTTATATTACTATGTAGGAAGGATGTCGTCAACTACCATTAGTTCACTCTTGTGTGCTCCTATATCTCCAACTAACGGACATCACTATATCTACCCCATGAAAAGTTTTATCTCACATCCCTCCTTTATGATATATCATTATTGATGAAATCTTTTGATGGCAAACTTAGAAGTTTTTTATTGCTTCCACTGCGCATGGTGCCTCCATAGTTTTCAATACAAAAGTAATTAGTGCCAATTAGAAATATGCAATTCTTGGATCTTGTATCAAGATTACCATAATTTTCTTCATCATAATATAGACAAAAAATAATCCAGTCCACGTTGTTAGTCTCCACCTCAATTAGAATTTTTAGATTCATTCATTGTTGAAGGATTCCTTGCAAGCTATTTGATTGTGTTGTTACACTTCCACCAAAAAATCATTATAAGTTCCAAATGTGAGAGAAGAAAATTTGATCACTATAGTAGAACCCTATTCATTTATTAAGACCAAAGACTTTTGTTGTTTCACCCATAGGATTCCTCCGCATTGCATGATTTGATGCTCACTGTAGACACAATTGGATTTACTTACCTCTTGGTTTGATTTGAATTAATGTACTTTATGTATGAACTTTCCAAGAACTTTTTTATTGTTAACGTTTTTTCTCTCTTCCAATATTGCTCATCGTCAATTCTTAAAAGGTACCATGTTGGGACCAAAATGTACAAATGAATATATTAAAATATGTCCTTAGTTTAGTGAATCTTCATGTTCCACTACACCTAATGTTGACCAAGTGTTTTCTTAAATTAAAACTATAATCATGTATGTAAAAGCTAACTTCTTAAATAAAATCATTATGAAAAACTCAAAATCAACCAACTACAGTGGAAAATTATTGTAAATAATGTCCCAGTAATAAGTGTGATCAAATTAGTTATGAATGTTATGCTTAATTTGGATATTTTAGAGTAAGTTTATTTCGCGAATGTGATTTTTAGTATGTAAAATATTATACATTTATGTTATTTAATGAAATTGAATGATAACTTTAGTAGTGTAAAATACATACAACCATCTAAAAATGATGACATATGTGGTGCACTCATAAGTGCATATCGTTTTTAATTACATGATTTACATCATTTCTTATATTGTACATTTTCCTATAACTATGGCCATTGTGTCAACTTTGTTTACATTTTCTTCAAAATAATTTTCATAAATGATTAATGATTAGTATATATCTGAGTGTTTCTTTCTTATATTAAGAAATTCTTATTTTCTATAAAATAAGTAAAATCTATACTATCCATAATTGTGTAAATATTAGTTTCACAATGACATTTTTTATTTCGAAATCTTGTTGTCACTTAAGTAATTTGATTATGTGAAAATTATCACATACACCATATAAATGACACAAATGATTGACATTAATTTCATTAGAGACCTATGAATACAAATTTCAATGTAGTTATCATTAACTAATATCTATTTTCATGTCAAGATAATAGTAAAGTGTCATCGAAATTGATATATAAGATTTGTCACAATCAACATCAACATCAGCATCACAATCACCATCACAATTACAATCACCATGAACATCAGAATCGCCATCACTGCAACTGTCAATGTCACCATCACCATCACCATCACCATCACCATCACCATCACCATTACCATCACCATCACCATCATTGTCACCATCACCATCACCATCAGCATCACCATCAACATCACCATCACCATCACCACCACCACCGTCACTATCACCTTGAACATCACCATCCACACCATCACCATCACCATCACCATCACCATCTCACCACCACCACCACCACCACCACCATCACTACTACCATCACCATCACCATCACCATCACCATCACCATCACCATCACTGTCACCATCACCATCCATACCACATCAACATCTAAATGACACAAATGATTGACATTAATTTTGTTAGAGACCTATGAGTACGAATTTCAATGTAGTTATCATTAACTAATATCTATTCTCATGTCAAGATAATAGTAACATGTCACCAAAATTATATATAAGGTTTGTTAGAATCAACATCAACATCAGCATCACGATTACCATCACAATCAAAATCATTATCAACATCACAATCACCATCACTACAACTATCAATGTCGCCATCACCATCACCATCACCATCACCATCATTTTCCCCATCACCATCACCATCACCATCACCATCACCATCACCATCACCATCACCATCACCATCACCATCACCATCACCATCACCATCACCATCACCATCACCATCACCATCACCATCACCATCACCATCACCATCACCATCACCATCACCATCACTGTCACCATCACCATCACCACCACCATCTCACCACCACCACCACCACCATCACTATCATCATCACCATCACCATCCACACCCCATCACCATCACCAGTACCATCAACATCAACATCACCATTAGCATAAAAATAATCATCATTACCATCTTCATCATTGTCTTTGTCATCACCATCTTCATCACTATAATTTTTGTCATCATCATGATCATGGTCATCATCATACTCATCATCATCATCATTATCATCATATAAGCCATCAACTTGATAGCTATGCATACATTTTTTAGCCTATCTCTTCCTATCAGACTTCTTTTCCACAATAATCTTACTTCTATTTTCAAGTGTTGATCTTTATTGCATATGTCTAGTTCATCTAAGATGGACATCTCATTGTTTGTGTTTCGACATTTTTCAATACATGTGCCTTTACATTCTTGTTTCCATCCCCAGTCATGTTCTAAATACCTCATTTGTCCATACTCAAGCATTCACTATCGTACAACACATCTAGGTGTATAAATATTGTATAAAATTTATCTTACTAACATAGTTATATCTTTTATTCTCATAATATTCCAGTCCCACACCTTGATTTCATAAGCTAGAATTTCTTCTTTTGGAGACTTCCACTTGTATCGCACCTTTTGTATGAATCCCAGATCCCAAGTATAGAAACCATTCAGATTTGGTATTACTCATGTATCCAACTTTGCTCTGCCTCCTTCGTCATTTCTTACATGAAGTTATCATACATAGACTTTACCATTTTTCAATGAGTCTCACAGTATTTACATTGTAAGGAATTTCTCTTTAGTTCTAGTTCATGAATATCTCAATCTTTACTTTCTGATTTTTAAATTGTCATTAACAAAATACACCAATAATATAAATTTGAGTATATACTTCATAATAAAATATGTATATATATGTATGTCCACATAGTTGATCCTTCATCTATGTTAACCATCATCGACCTAATATCACACATGAACAAGTCCTAAGCTTGTATTCAGAAGTATCATTTAAGCTAATTATCTAATCAATGCATTCAATTGGTCCTATTTTCCCCTCAATCATAAACCAAAACACTTCCCTAGGTATTTGTACTATTCTTTCCTCAAACCAATAAAAACCACATAGTATCTCTTTCTCCTTCTCTATGCTAATACATGAATAGTGAATGACAATGAGTGATGATTTGAATATTTATTAAAGGATTCCATTTGCAATGAAAAGATGCATATGGGAAGCAAAATAGGCTGATTGAGTACAAGTAAACTTCAGACCGATTAACACTACGAATTGGACAAACAAAACTTATGAGCAATAAAAATTACTATTTACTAGCGTGAATCATTTATTAGATTTCATATTTGAGAAAGCGAATGTTTGAGCCAACTTGTAAAGGATATGGTTAACGAGCTTTTAAAACTTTTCCCATTGCGTAGTATTGGTCGATGTACGTGAGAGCACTTTCATAAACGTTAGTGCCACTTGTAATAGATGGAATCACCATCCATAATTTAATCTGACTACATCTATTAGATTTTGTGACGACATCTAGAGTCTAAAACAGATTGGATGGTTGAACAATCAGTCGCGCACACTAGGAGGCCCAACGTTTGGCATATCGTATTTTGGAAAGGATACTTGCTAAATTAAGTTGTCTATGTTTGGAGACAAGTTGATTTGGTTTTAGTCTTCCTCTACCTAGATCTTGTTGTTGTCTATAAAGTTGTACACCCTTTTGGGAATTTTGTAAAGTACTTTTTATAATTGAATAGTCAAAGTTTTAACTTCCGCTGCTACACAATTGGTGTTTTTGTTTGCCATGAGTTTTTAGTAGAGACTATGCCTTTACAACATGGTATCAGAGCATCAAGGTAGTCGGAGTCTTGACTAATTCATTTGTCTCCTAGATATAAACCCTTACCTTATATAGTTTTCCCTTTAGTAAGTTTTCACCTTAGAGTTGACCAATGATAAAATATTGATTTAGGATATAATAATTTCATATTAGAAATATAATTTGATCAACTTTTGGTGATTAGTCTATTAGGTTGCTACTAGGGCATAAGTTGAAAGCGTATAGGTAGCTATGCCTGAGCTTGAAGGTTGAACTCATTTCTCTTAGCCTTAGACAGGTTCACCAAGCTTCCAATGCACACTCTAATCCTATACCTAGGTGGTTGGGATCACCCAACAAGAGAGAGATAAAAAATATGTGTTAATCAAAAGGAATAAGGTCAAATATAAAGTGCAACATCGCATCAATAAAATGATTCATTATACAAAGATATTTCAAGAGAATGAGACAAATAATCAAATAAGAAATAGAGGACTACTATAGATCAATCCACAACAATAATCACAAAGCATGAATGATATTATGACACAAAATCATACCAATGCAGGGTGAGGGCACCTACCGGACCCTCACCAAGAGGAGAGGGGAATTTACACATCCCAAATCTCAAATATATTTATAATATGAAGGGAATTGTCACATCCTTCAGGGGAGAATTATCACTTTCCCTTGGGCAAAGATTACACATGCCCACTATGGGTGGTTGTATAGATGTACCACTACATTGTCATTTGGACAAAAATACATCATGCTTAATAGTCCACTTGGCAGTAGGGAAAGTATAAATAACATTTGCATCATAGCATTGGGGAATAAAACCCATGAAATAGATCACGTAAATGAATGGGCCAACATTGTCCATAGCATTATTCAAATAACCAAATAAATGAGCCACAATGTCTATTGAATATTCAAGTAAATAAAGAGCCAAATAAAAGGAAATAGAGATATTCCAAGGCTAGCACATTGTGATTGTAGGGTTGGATAAATGTCCAATTGAGGAATAGGTTAATTGCACATTCTTACACAAGCATTATTATTCACTCATAAATAGGCAACACATACATAATAGGGGTCACATACCTTATTTCACATAATCATCATTATCACCAATTAGATTGTATCCATTCCATATTATCCTAGTCACAAACATTTCACATATATTAGTATGTATTAAGGCATAAGGTGTATAAAAAGATACTCATTTTAGATCTTTTGTGTAAACCTTCGATTTAGAACTCAAAACCAGGACCAAAAGCTATATTAGGTTTCACTAATTAAGAAAACATATCTTATTTCTCAATTTGGAGTTTAAATGAATTAATTATGAATTTTAGAACATTTAACATGCTCAAAGTAGCGTTCAAGGAAAACTTCGAAAAAGGAAATCGAATTAGGACTCAAAAACCACAAATTTGGATTCTACATGAAAAATCCTTTCAACGACTATTTATTTGCTTTATCTGATAAAGCATCAATTTCAATGATTTATTTGCTCTGGGCCAATCAGAGAGCAAGAAAAAGCCACGTAGGCTAATTGCTAGTGCAGAGAGAGATCAAAATGACCAGAAGGTCCTCGGCGTTAAAACACAAAATGAGAAGAGCGGGAGGGAAAAATTGGAAAAATGAAATGGTTCATCTTCTTCCTCTCGCATGCGCCATGTCCGCGTGAGGAAGCTTGCCCCTATTTGGGCATTTTCACATTTCTCAACCAAAATGTGAGTTCAGATACTCAAAATGAAGAGGATGTGAAGGTGGACTCACCAGAGTGGTTTATTGGTTCACTAGTGTCTTCTAGACCCAAGGAGGGGTGCCACAAGCCAGGTAGGAAGGTGGAGGCATCGAGGGCTAAGCGAGGAGGATGCGGGCAAATTGGTATGAGAGAAGGTTTGCAACGGGGCTTCTGAAAATGATGAATGTACTACTTATAGGTGTGGTGTGGTGAGGAGTGGAGATGATGGTGGAGGTGAGAGGCCTCGGGTAGACCAGCTAGATGTCTCGTCCATAGTGTATGGGAGAGAATGAGTAATGGCTCAAAATATGCGACACAGGGTGACGAAGCCAACACAATAAAGATCAGTTTACCACTCATTCTTGGGAGTGTCTACATACAACCCGAGGTACATAGTTGACGTTCAATTAATGTTTAACTCACAAACAAATCATCATTCAGAGAGGACTATTTAGATCTTGGAGATATGTTGAGAGCTTGTTTAGTTTTGTTAAGGTTGGGTGTGCACCTCAGTTTGATAGAGTTTTCTAACAAAAATAATTATCAGAGGAGTGTCGACATAGAACCATATGATGCCTTGTATGGTAGGTATTATAGATATCCACTTTGTTGGTATGAGACTGGTGAGTACCAACTTTTGGTTCTTGAGCTATTATAGTAGACTACATTGAAGATTAAGGTCAAACAACAACAACCAAAGGCCACCCAAGATAGACAAAAGTCTTTTGCTTATAATCATCATAGTCCCTTGGAGTTCCAAGTGGGAGACAAGGTGTCTCTCAAGGTCTCTCCTTGGAAAGGTGTGTTGAGGTTTGGGAAGAAGGGTAAGTTGGCTTCTAGGTATATGGACCTTACCTTATTGTGACACATCTTGGGAAGGTGGTTTACAGGTTGGATCTACCACCAGAGTTTCCTAGGTTGCATTCGGTGTTCCATGTTTCTATGTTGAGGAAGTTCCACCCAGATGTAGAGCAAATGTTGCAGCCGGTAGAGGTTGAGTTGGAAGAGGATGTGTCATATGTTGAGGGTCATGTGTTGATCTTGGATAGAAGAGTGAAGAAGTTGATGAAGAAGGATATAGTGTTGGATAAGGTATCATGGAATCACCATGGCATGGAGGAATCCACGTGGGACTTAAAGAGTGAGATGCATAGGAAGCCCCCGTCTCTTTTTGTGTAGGATTTCGGGGGTGAAATAATTATTAGAGGTTTATCATTGTAAGACCCTTGACCTAGCTATTGGTTGATTTTTCTTGATTAACATAATATGATTCTTAAAACCATAATATGATCATTGGATGTGCCATAATAACATGTGACATTCTTAGGTTTTCAGTTTGGTCCAGTTTGGTTGATGTTTGAGCTAGTTACACACATATGTGCTTGTTTTGGACCTAATTGCAATTTACCCATGTCAGGGTTTATTGTGAAATTTTCCACATTCTTGATGTGCCTCACATGTTTTGGATTTATGTTGGAGAGAGTGGTACCTTGTTGCACCTTGGTTTGTTGAGGAGAGATGTGTTGACATCAAGAGTGTTGATGTTTGTAGGTTTTTCTTAGATTCCCTATGTTGGTGTTGACCATTTGCATTGACTGTTGAGTTTTTGGTTTTCAGCAACAACCTTGTTGTTTCTTTGGCGTTGATCTCTGTGGCCGATTAGTTTTGAATGTATCTTGTGTTCCCTTCAATCGATGAGTCCTTGACTTCTTCCTTTAGTTGGAAAGAGCTATGGTTTTGATCTATGCGACTGATGGGTTTTTGTTGTGTTTTTGTCGAATAGAAACATCTTCGACCGATGGTCTTTTGGACCTAGCAAGGTCAATAGTTTTCCTATATTTTAATGACCTTTGTTGCATTCATGGTTTTAGTGTTTGCATGGATGTTATATAGTGGACAAGTGGCACATGTATGCATGACACCTAACCTTCCTTACCTCTCTCCTACCCTTGGGTAAAAATACCCCTCTCTTTTCATGCAAGTGATCCTTTTGATTTCTCTTCTTTCTCTCTTCTCCTTGGAGCTCGTCCCTTGTGTTCTTGGTGGAGAAGGAGAGCTCAATCTTGGTGCAAGGTGGTTGAACAATTGCATGTGTGGATCTAGGGTTGGAGAAACTCTTCTTTGGTGCTCTTTTGGTTCTCCTTGATCTTGGTAAGTGATCTATCCTTCTTGGTTTTGTTTTCTTAAAACCATACTCCTCTCTTCTTCCTCTTGTCTGGACCCATGGTTCTCCATGGTGTTTCTTCTTGAAGGACTTCTCTCTTCTTGGCTGAATCCATGGTTTTCCATGGTAGTGCTCAAGTTTAGATAAATGACTCCTCTTTCTTCTTATCTTTTTGGCCTAGGATTTTCCCTCATCCTTCTACACCTTTAGCCTATGGTTTTATTTCCCTTCTAAAGGTGATACTATCTTGGTTGTAAGATGGTGATCAAGCTTTGGTTTCCCTCTTTTTCCTTGGAGCATCTTCCTTTTAGAGTTGTTCTTCATAATCAAAGTGAATTATATTAATTTCTCCACGATTATTGTTACACTTAACCTTACATGTAATTAATCTATGTCTAAAATGTAGTTCTAAATAGTATGATGATGATATCTTGAACTAGGGTTTTTGAATATGTGATGATCTTGAGTGGATAAATCGCTTATCTAAACCCTAATTATTGTACCTGAGCTTTTTTGATGGTGGAAGTGTTGGTTTTTTCATTCACGTGCTAAATGATTGGTTTTCTCTCTCTTACATCACGATTTGGTTTTCTCTCATGATTGATGACCAAATTTAGGGTTTTGGTGATGTCCTTATTCTTGTGCTTTGCACTTTGGTGATTTTCGGTTGACGAAGTTGATCAACCTATTTTTCTCATGTGTTGGAGGTGGTTTTCTATCTATCTCTTGATGTTCACCATGGTGTGGTCTATGCGGTCAAGATTTTCATGGTATTTGGTCACTAAGTATGGACCTACTTGTAAGGTTGATAAGGCGATATACTTCTCTTAGGTTGATGAGTTTCTCCTAATGGTCTTTGATTGCAAGGTTTTCTCCTTATTTTTGGTTGATGTTAACCCTTCTCTTTGGTTGATGAAGAGGTGGTCTTGTTTTTCTTCGATCGCAGAGGTATATGGCCTAACGTTTCTCTTCGATCAAAGACTTGATATGGTCTCTTTGGTCGAAGACATGTTTATTATCCTTTTTTCTATGGGTTGTTTCATATGGATGGTGAGGATGATCTAGCTCTTCTACCGATGAAGATGGTGAGGTCCATTCCTCTTCAGTCGATGAAATTTCTTGGGCATGTGTTTCCTTGTGTGGTTGACCTTGTGATGATAGTGGTTGTCTCCCATATTTCTAAAATTGTGGGAGATGGTGATAATTAGGGTTTGATGTTAGTTTATGTTTTAAAACCCTAATTTGGTTAACTAAGATGATACATAACCCTAAATTTAGTACATTGTGATAATACATAGCTTTCTTGAGTAATTAGCATGTTGATAAAATTGTTTCTCTCTCCTAAACTACTATAACTCAAATTTGTTATCATATAAGAATTATAGTTCTTGAATGCATGGTTATGTCGAACTTACATGACACATGCGTGATGATTATGAGCCTTGATTTGGCATGGAGAAAGAATGATGTTTTTAGGGAATAATGTTAGTGGTCTCATGACCTTGGCAAAGGCTTGTGCCTAATTAAGGTGATATCCTCTGGTGACATGATAAGAGATTGGAATCCCATAGTGATGAGAATAATCAATATGTCCTTGTGTATGATAGTGAACAAGTACCATGTGGTGATGTGATTAGCTTTATGCTTTATACATTTTATATCTTATGCAGTTGCACTCTACCTATGCTTTGTAGAATATGTTTGAGGTTTTCTTGTAACTTGATTGATGCATTTAAGAGATACCTAATTGGATTAATTAATCAAGTGGAACCCTAATCATATAGTTGTCCTGGCCATAGATTCATTCCATTGTCAGAATTTGCTAGATGGGGAAATGAGTATTCCTAAAGGAAGCTCGAAGGGCATATTATTCAGTATGTAGTGTGCTTGGAGAGTACATCCTTGCCATCTAGATCTCAAGTTTTTAGGGAGGATGGTTGCAGAAATTCCTAGCCCTCAGTTTGAGAACGGTTGCTATCGTGTCTCTGTGATTATATATGCGGTGTGATTGGAGTACAACTGTGGTTGTACCCTAGTGATTGGGTTGTATACCCTAGTTTCTAGAATTGTGACATGTACCAAGGCAAGCTAGGCATTTTTAGCTTGAATATATGTCGTTGGTGGTAGTTTGACTGATATGTCACTGTAGTGTAGACTCATACTGACCGAGTAGTGTAGGAGAAGATCTTAGAGTTTGACTCTTCCTAGATCTTGTACGACAGTGATTTTGACTTAGCAGTGATCAGTTGGATTTGGGTTGTATGACTCAAATCCTCAGGGATTTAATTTAAAATATGTAATACAACCGTGTAATTATCTACTTAGGGTTAAACATGCTTCACATCAGATGTCTACCCTTATTTTATTTTTATTACTTCTTATTTGTTATATAATGTGGTATGAGAAAGTAACAATTATACATGTTATTCATATTCCTTATGAAAGTATATGACGATCTACTTATCTACTAGAGTTGTTACATATGCCTAACTTGTGGAATCATTTTAAAGTATTCATTTAGCTATATCTTCTCATCCTTCTTAACAATGTTATATCTTGTTGTAGTAATAATCGTTGGTTGAGAGCTATACCTCTCGTTGGGATATGGGTCTCACCCTTGTGGTTCGCCACATCTTTTTTGGTAGTCGTTAGTGATGTTGGCATGATCATGTTGTTGAGGAAAAGAAGCTTGGAGATCAGTAGACACAAAAGGTTGGAAGCTGGCAGTTTGTAGAGTCCTATTTGTTGTCCCTATACTCTCAAGTCTGGGAGGGATGCATTTTTTAGGTGATACA
Organism: Alisma plantago-aquatica; assembly: GCA_963693085.1. Classification (NCBI taxonomy): domain Eukaryota; kingdom Viridiplantae; phylum Streptophyta; class Magnoliopsida; order Alismatales; family Alismataceae; genus Alisma; species Alisma plantago-aquatica. The sequence goes on from OY856409.1 coordinate 951,993,087, forward strand.
TACATCGATACATGTTTTTGGTAGTATGCCTTGGTTGTACATATGTCTTATATAATTGGCTTGTATATGTGAACAGATGTTTTCTAACAAGAGTGTGGTAGCTGGCCACTATACAGATGTTAGCACCTAGTATGGTATGTTATTTAGAAGTTGTGGACCTTGTTGTAATATGTTTCTATATAGTGATGGTAATATAAGATTTCTAATAATTTACCTATTGTTTTCGTAATGTGATTGATTAGTTGTTGATCACACACTTTTGTTTTTATTTATCTCGTTGTGTGGCATTTTGTTGTCACAATACCTCTTTAGGTTCAATCTTTTCTTGTTTGTCTTGAACTTTTTGAATTCTACTTTTACTCTCACTAATTCCTTGGAACTAAGTCCCTCATGAATACATTCATCCTGATCCACAAACAACTTTGTTGTTGGATTGGAATATAAAAGTAGTATTCAATAAAATAACATTTATGTGATTTACTGACAATAATTTTCAAGAAACTAGTTTCTTATATAAGAATTCATCCCTCATCACCTTCAAAGACATACTGAGACACTTCCCATACCATATCTCATATGATGTCTTTTGAACCATTTTATATTGTACATTATTTTAGTGTAAAGCATGTACCCAAAAAAGGAATTGGAAGATCAACTAGATTTATTAACAATTGCACCATGATTAACATGGTATGATTCCTTCTTTCTGATACATCATTATGTTTCAGGTGGAGTTCATCTTGATACAATATTTCGATCTCTCCAGAAGGTCCTCAAACTCTTAGTTTAAAATATTTTAACATCGATCATGTCAAAGAATCTTAATACTTCAACCTAGATAGTTACATACGCATTCATGATCTCCTTGAACACTTCAAGCGCTCATACTTGTATTCCATTAAATACAAAGTTCCATATCTACTGATAGCATCAGTAAATATAATGAGGTACTAGTAACTACCTTTAGCATTTTATACTAAAAGGTCTATATATTTCAGTATGTATGAGGCCTAATAGAACAATTACTCTCCCCCTATATCTAGTGAGGATGCTTTTGTCATATTTCTCAATAAATAAGACTTGTATGTCTCTATTGGGTCAATAATCAAAAGAGTGTAGATAACCATCATTATAGATTCTAGAAATGTAATTCTCATTTACATGCTTTAGATGACAATGCTATAGGTATTCATTGTTTGAGTCATTGAGTTATTTAGTATATATCTTATACATATTGTCTCTACAACTATCAAGTATAGATTATGATACATATGGAATTTCCATATAACATCAATTTATTCATACTATTCTTGTCCATACAAGATACATGATATTTTCATTAGTGGCAAGTACATAATAACAATTCATCAATTCTATTTCACGCCCATTAGATGAATGACAAATCCCAATTGTAGTGGCAACAACTCTTCCTCCACATAGTTTTTAGCTTACTTCTTCTCAAGTCTTGTAGTGGAGATCTCTATTTCCTCCTTCCTGAGATCCAATATATAAGAGGGTAGTTCCCTTAACAATGTCCTTCTAGTGACAATGGTGGTATTTTCTTTCCTTAAGCATTTAAGTGAAAAGGACATATTCCTTTTGTACTTACCCTTCTCCTTGTCTTGTGTGAAAAAGACTTGGAATTCATCTTAGCCTCAGAAATCTTCTTGGCCTTGCCTTTGTCCTTGGACTCTATTTTGTTGATCATCATCATGGTTTTGTCCATCCTCATTTCTACTTCAACATTAATCAACCTGCCAAGCAATTTAGACAGTGGCTTGGCCATGTTATTCAAGTCATAACACTTGATAAATTGTATATATGGTTTAGACAATGGTTGTAGAATCATATACATTTCCAACTCTTGTCCTAAAAGAAATCCCAGTCTCTCCACAAGCCCAATCATATTGAGACCATGGGGCCATACTGGATCTCCCTCTATCAGTTTGTGTTGGGTTTTTGTGGGACAGAATAGGTAGTGGAAACAAAAATTTATCTAACCACAAACCCATAACCAGCAGATCACATCAACAACTATCAATAGGAAAGATGGTTTAGTGAGATATACCTAGACCTGAGGCTTGCTCAGTGACAATACCTCACAGCTAGTGCAAGCTTCAACCACATAGTCTTTGATGGTGTATGTGCAACTCTTGGTCTTGACCTAGACTGCGGTTGACGGTCATCCTCCTGAGCAGCAAAAATGTCCAACCTCTATAGATAGTCCACATGGACCACCAGGAACTCTAGTCTTTCTGATGGATAGATTAGAAGGAGTTGTCCCCTTCTATTGGTGTACTAGTCACTGACACACTCTCCCACCACCAGTTACTTTTCTACAGTTGTCTTTCCCTCACTGTTCCTCCCTGGATAGGTAGAACTTTCTTGGGCTCTCTCGGTTACCAAAACCAGAGAGGACATCAACTTTGCAGAGCAACTGATATTCTGAGTTGTGTTTCCTAAAAAGCCCCTTGTACCCCTCTATTTATAGTAGAGGGTAGGTTCAGGGTTCCCAGTCTGTGCGGGAGTAGAAGGGTTCATATTTTCCACGAACTTATTGCACTATGGCAGGCGAACCGATCATTTCACAACTAAATTGATCGTTTGGGCAGTTGATCCAATTGGTTCATAACTGAATTGATCATTTGGGTAGGTGATCTGATCGGTTCACCTAGGGGACTTTCCCACAATTGACTTTCTTTATTCGTTTCTAATTAATGCAACGACTAATTGTTGTCCCAATTAAATTGAACAAATGAAATGAGAATCTTTTCTCACAAACTGGGAAACCCAACACCTGCTCATTTGGTCGATGTGAACTGAATGGTTCACCAAAGTGAACCAATCATCTCACTAACCATGAGCCTATCAGTTCACCCAGTGAACCATTCAGTTGGTGGTCCAGGTTATGCAGAACTCAGTCAATGCAGTTCTCAATCAATCTGACACTGTAATCAATTGGTTCAACACTTGAACTTGATGATTCTGAGTCAAGTCTATTGATTGAATGTTAAATTGAGTACCTAAACACTTTAGTAATCAATCTAAACATCATTCACAGATAAAATCCTCTTCCAGTCTAATCCTATGTGTGTAGCCCTATAGGTTCCATTTCACATTGGCAGTGAATGTCCATAACTAACTTACGACATCACAAGCAAAGAGTGGTGCCTAGTCACACAACAGTGCTACCCAAGTGAAGAGGAAAGTTGGAGAACAACTTTCAACCTACAATCTGTTATTGGTGTTACAGTGAATGTATAGTTCTTTTGTCGCTGATATCCAGATTGAACTTGAGGCATGAACTTGTCATCCTCTACAAACATTCAATCCAAGTTTCTTGATTCAAAGTAGACTTTTTGAGATATATGTAAGCTCAATATCATATATATGGACTTACATGTGCATGGCCATGCATTTCTCAGTCTCACTCCTCAAGTGGCTAGAATATCACACTCCCTTAGGAGGGACAAATTCTAAATCTATCACTCACAGTCAAGTCCCCATGTATCAAAGTCACCCAATCATCACCGTTATAACAAAATATTTTTCAGGACTGCATTTGATGATGTCAAAGTATACCCAACCACATGTGATGAGTGTAGTGATTTCAGGTCTAAGAACCACAGTCACCACCAATACTATAAGAGATGATCTTGACTAACCATGTGTGGTTTCCATGCATCCCTCTTACGGTGTGTCTATCTGATACACTATTCTCTAACATGTATCTATGTGCTTGGTTTGATATCATATATCATGACTGATGAGATTCTATTATCAACCAACACACACTCTAGTTTTTTGTGTTATTGGCATCTATGGCTATTTTCATAATAACAACTGACTAGGGACGATGGTGATAATGTACATACTCTTAACATCCGTATGATATCATTATTCAAGTCACGTACTTGAAGACATACTCATTCAGTATTATCACTCTCTAGATAGCTAACATGTTATACTATTATCTCAAAATAGTTAAAATATATAGATGGAAATTTCCTTTATTATTATCAAATCAAGTACCACATGCCTCATTGGAATCATCATATGATTGTCTCTCTAGGCATACAATACCAACAAACTCCTACTTGCACTTAGAGCCAATCACCCACGAATCATATTCTAAATGATCTTAACATGCCCATCATGTTTCTACTACACAAGTGCTTTTATAGTGGGTAAGCAACTTTTGCTTCAAGTCGATATATTTTATGTTCTACATCCCCTCACTATACGATAGCTCGTATAAGATGGAAGTGCCATAGCATGCGATCTAGAATTCCTTTGCCTAACTAGTAGCTCCATTGTTGTCCCAATATTACTACTGAGGCACCAATGGTTGGAACCTCCTATAAGTTCATCCATATGAACTACTATATCAATACAATATCCTTTATAGTGTTCGTAACACTAATGTACTCGACTTCGTATTATAGAATTAATCAATTGTCTTATGTTTGGAACATTTCCAACTAACAATTCTTATTCCAAGGTCAAACATAATTTTGTCATTTCAGAAGCTTGCATCAGTGTAACTCTTTACACCCAACTCTTCCTTATTACCATAACTAAAGAACTAATTCTTTTAGTACTTCACAAGTGCATAAAGATGTCCTTCATGGTATTCTAGTAACTCTTACTAGAGTTTAATAGATATCCATTCATCATTTCCAATACATACAAAATAACTAGATTCCTTATCTTCTTGTCATGCCCAATACATACAAGATGATGAGTTTGTATATTCTTGTCATGTCCAATACATACAAGATAATCAGTTCATATTTTCTTATCATGTCCAATACATGCAAGATAACGAGATGAGTTCATACGTGATAGATCCAACTACAAATGCAAATGGAATTTGTCCATGTATTCCTTATTCTTCATAAGAATTGGGACACTTGGCTCTTGAGAGACTAACTCCATAGAACATGGACAAGTTTTCTCTCATCATGTTGAACCCTTTCAATATCTTGCCGATGTATGTTCTCTTTCTTAGGTCAAGAAGCCCTCTTGATCTGTCTGTATATATCTTGATTCCTATCACAGAGGATGCTTCTTTAAAATTTTAGAATGCACTTTGCTGCTAGGTTTTAATATTTGCAGTAAAAGGATGTTATTCCCCATCAATATGTGGAATATACATATGCTCCCACTAAATTCTTATAATCACAAATTACTTTTTTATTTTGACTCAAGTCAAACTCTTTAACTATCTTGTCAAATAGACGATCCCAATTCTGAGGTGCCCACTTCAATACAAAGATTGATCTATGCAGCTTCATGGACTTTATTTCCGTTAAGCTACAATAGCAAGCATTATCCTGATGGATTTTTCCTTGGTAACTACTAAAAAGATTTCATCAAGTTCAACACCTTGAACTTGTTATAAACTCTTTGCAACTAAATTACCCTCCCTGTCAGTCCTCTTTTGGAAGACCCAAAAGTACCCTATGGGTTTTACCCCTTCAGGTGGATCAACCAAGGTCATACTTTGTTGATGTACATGGAGTCCATCTAGGATTTCATGGCTTCAAGCCATATCTCAGTTTCTGGCTCTCATTAGCTTCTAGGTAGACTGTTGACTCATCATATGATCAACTCACCGCCTTCTTATCCATAAGATATCATATATCATTCAAGCTCTAGGTGTGTTCTACCGGAACCGTGAGTTATGTGTGTTACTTAAGGAACTTTGAGATTCCATAACATTTTGTGATTCTCTTTATTCACATTGTTCATCTTTAAGCTCAATGTTTTTCTTATTTGTCTCGAACATTTTGAGTTCTACTTTTCTCTCGCAATGATTCCTTTAGAACTATGTTCTCCTCTAGGAATGTAGCCATCCAAAACACCTTTGTTGTTGGATTTGGATATCAAAGTAGTATTCAACAAATTAACAATTATGCAATTTGTGGACAAAACATTTTAAGAAACATTTTCTTATTTAGGCTTTTAATCCTAATCTTTATAAAGACATATCAAGACACTTCCCATCCCTTATCTCATATGGTGTCTTTTGAACTAATTAGATGGTACATTGTTTTAGTGTTAAGCATGTGCCCAAAAGGAAATTTGAAATTTAGCTAGTAATCACACTCTAACTTATCAAGGTGTGATTCCTTCTTTCTGATACACTTCTCATGATATACTATCATTGTGTTTTAGGTGGAGTCCATCATGATACATTATAATGATCTTCCAGAAGGTTCTCAAACTTTTGGTTCAAAATATTTCCATATCAATAATTATATCAAAATTTAATACTTATACCAAGTTTGTTGTGTAATTCATTTATCATCGCCTCAAACACTTAAAGAGATTCATGTTTGTATTTATTGAATACAAACTACCATATCTACTAAGGTCATTAGTAAATATATATTGAAGTACTATTAATTACCTTTAGCATTTATTCTAAAAGGTCTATATACATCAATATGCATAATCCTTAATAGAATAATCATTCTCCCACTACATATAGTTAAGAACCTTTTTCATATTGTACAACGAATGAGATTAGCATGTCTCTATTAGTTCAATAACCAAAATGAGTCTAGAAAACCATCATATAGATTTCTAGAAATGCAATTCTCATTTATGGACTATAGATGACTATGCTATAGGAATTCATGTTTGAGTTATCATGTCATTCATTACATGTGTCACACACATTTGTCTCTTTAACTATCAAGTATAGTTGATGAGACATAGGCATTGCGATCGAAGATCATTTCTTTGAAATGAAACATCAGTTCATTACACTCTTGCCCATACAAGATGCATGATGATTTCATTGATGGAAGTTGTATAATAGCAATTTACTAATTCTATTATATGTTGACAAATATCATATTGTTACTGTAATGGTAGCAACTCTTACTCCGCACAATTTCTAGCTTACTTCATCTTAGATCCTAAACTAGAGATCTCTATCTCTCTTTCATCTTCCTGAGATCCTTTATAAAGAGGTTATTTCCCTTTCCAACTTACTCCTCTCCATATCTTGAGTGATGAAGACTTGGATCTAAGCTTGGCTTCAAAACACTTCTTGACCTTGCTTTAGTCTATGGACTTCACTCTACTGATCATTATCACAGGTTTTGTCCTTTCTTCATTTATGTTTTGGCATCAACATGCCAAGCACTTCAGACAATGGTTTGGCCAAGTTTCTCAACATTTGATAAACTGGCTCTATGATTCACACAATGATTTGTAAAATCATATGTTTGGTCAACTCTTGACCTATAAGAAATCATAGTCTATACTACTATAAAAAGAGCGAGTTTGTTGTTTAAATTACATCTGATGCCATTTTCTTTTCTGAAAAATTATTCCAACCAATTAGAAGCAAGGATTCTAAATCTCTGCATTCTCCTTGACCCTCTTTCTTTTGACGTTTTTTCTCTATTTTGTTCCCTTTTTATCCTAATTTCTCTCTCCTTCCAAAACCACCTCACACTAAAGCCACGTCTTCCAAAATTTACTCTATATCTTAACAAACCACTTCCCTCTGAGATAACTACTTGCGGTTGAAAAGGACGACCGTCGGCAGATAGTGCAGGGGTTGAGGACGTGGAGTGAGAGGTTTTGACTCATTCTCTATTTCTTTTTGTTTTGGCTTCATGATAAGATCACGGCTAATTGGTGGAGAGAGTCGTGGAGAAATAATTGGGAGTGTTGAGAGAGTGTGGAGAAATAATTGGGGTGAATTCAATTGTTTTGAGAATAAGAAACGAAAGTTTGTTGGGAAGGAGATCGGACAAGCCGATAATGTGGGGAGAGAATTGGGGTATTGAGGAGAATTTATTGTCATCGTGAGACAAAAATTGAATTATTATTATTTTTATGAGATTAAACCATCACTAAGAAAGAGCACTCAAAGATAATGCCTTCGTGATAACTCTGATTGGATAGACATGAGGCAGTGAATGTAGAAGGTTACTAATGTCATCATTGCTTAGGAGTCATTAATCTTTGGTGGTTGCGTTGCCTTTTGGGAATCTTTTGTTTTCTTCAAAGAGTTACTTGGTTGAAAGAAAGAAGTCTATTGTTTAATTTTATATTTTCTCTTTTATGATAAAAGGGACATTATCCTTTTTAAATGTTATGAGGATTATCATTATCTTTTTGAAAAGTTTTATTTTATAAATGTTTAATGTAAAATAAACATGTTCAATGGGGTAAGATTACCATTATTTTTCAAAAATTTATTTTTTAAATATTTAAAATAAACATGTTCAATGGGGCACGTGCATATGCACACGTGTGTTGCTAGTTAATCTATATGCACAATCATATTGAGCATATCCGATTATACTTGATGTCCATCTGTTTGATTATACTCAATCACTACTTTGAAGACATTATACCTTTCACGCTTTACATGATTCTTAAGATGTATAACCATCTCAAGAATGCCCATGCTTCAAGCTATTTATGTAACTCATAGTTCATATAGCCTAACATAAGGTTCTTGATGTCTTACGCATCATTGGCATACTTCAAGTAAGCATCTAATTTTAGCCTTAGGCGCATTTGGAGTGGTTATACTGGATTTGGTCTTTCAGGGACTTTAGAGCTTACACTCACTATTGAGAACACTTCTCAAAGGTCCCAAACTAGATTTAAAGTTTATCCCATTTATGAACTATTTGCAACAATAATGTATGTGTTTTTCATTTGGATTCTACAAAAGAATTTTGCAACATTTCAAATCAATTTTTGATTTGTTTGATTTGATAAAGTTGATGATATTAATTAGGTCTTTAATTAACTATCACTCCCACTATTTTGATCAAATTGATAGCCCTCACCATCAAATCGGAAGATTGCAGCATACAACCTTCTGGTAAGCAAAGATCCAAAACAATTGAGTTATCACCCGACCAACGCCAGTATCCATAATCAATTATTAAGGTAGGTAACATTTACCAATTTCATCTTATGCAATTCTTGGATAGATGATATGCACAACTCTTTGCCATAGTCATCTTCATGCCTCTAAGTGCTTGATCTGATCAAGGTCACCTAGTTAAGTCCAATCCAAATGCCAACACAATGAATATGCACCCTGCTAGGGAAGACCCACATATTCACCATCACACTTCTACGAGATAGACGATGTAGAATGCTAGGGCGTGCCCACACTTAGTCGATCAAGTTTTTCATGTGTTATGCTTTTGGAAGACATCTTAAACTTAATATTTATATTGAGGGGTTTGGTATTTATATACATAAACATTTCCAATCACCACATATATAGTATGTATCCTCTATATCCCATAAGAAAACATGCAAAGTGATAAAGTGATGATTATGGCCATCATATTTGTAATTCCTTGAGCCACAAGGAATTACGGTCATCTAGGTCTACATCAGACGCAACAACCTATTGTTGAGGAAGATATGTCCTTGGGGCTTTCCGGGTTGATCAACTCATCCTATGACTGATCGGCTCGCCTCCTGGCCGTTCGGTTGTTTGTCACCAACCGATCGTCTCGCTCCTCCAGATGATCGGTTCATCGGGTCATCGTGATCCTTGTTAGGCCACCAGCCGCTCAACTCACACCATCATCCAGTCATCTCGTACCATCAGTCGGTTGTCCCGGTCCCTTAACCACTCATCTGGGTGCCCGCCGTTCTTCAACATAATAGGAAATAAAACTATTCTACTTTTACATATTTCTTTGGGAAACCCCGAGTTACACTCGGGGGAAGCAAAGGTAGAAGAGAAGGATCGAGTTATCTCAAGTTACATCTGAAATAGAAGAAAATACTCAATACACAGAACGAGATGCAAACAAACACAACCAACCAAGCACACACATAGAGGTTTATAGGCCATAACCACGCCGCACATCCACCATCAAAATCATTTTAGGGAGACACGTATCGATTGCATATATATACCATATCATATATGTATATAAGAATTTGTGGTGTTTAATCGGATATGCACATTAGCCAGTTAAAGTATTCACATCGCATGCAATAAATAAATGTAAAAAAACCAAAATCTAATCATATCGATTAATCCTAAAACATAGTATGTTGACGTGGCTTTGATACCATTGTTGGATTTTTGTGGGACAAAACAGGAAGTGGAAATAAAAATTTATCTAACCAAAAATAATAACCAACAGATTGCATCAACAACTATGCAATAGGAAAGATGGTTTAGCGAAATATACCTGGTCTTGAGGCTTGATCGGTGACAATACCTCACAGTTAGTGCGACCTTCAATTACCTAGTCTTTGATGGCATCTGTGCAGCTGCTGGTCTTGATCCAAACTGCGGTTGACGGTCGTCCTCCTGAGCGGCAGAAATCTCCCACCTCTATAGATAATCTACACGGACCACTGAGAACTCTAGTCACCCTGATGGACATACTAGAAGGATATATCCCCTTCTGTCAGCATACTAGTCAACGACACACTCTCCCACCACCATTCACTTTTCTACAGTTGTCTTTCCCTCGCTGTTCCTCCTTGGACATGTAGAACTTTCTTAGGCTCTCTCAAATACCAAAACTAGAGAGGACATCAACTTTGCAGAGCAATTGATATTTTGAGTTGTGTGTCCTAAGAAGCCCCCTGTACCCCTCTATTTATAGTAGACGGCAGTGTCAGGGTTTCCAGTCTGTGCGATTGTAGAAGGGTCCAAATTTTCCACGAACTGATTGCACTGCGATAGGCGAACAGATCATTTTACAACTAAACTGATAGGTAAGCCGATCGATTCATAATTGAACTGACTGTTTGGGCAGGTGAGCCAATCAGTTCACCTAGTGAACCGGTAGTTTCACTTCCCATACTTGCTTAAAATTAACTTTCCTTATTCATTTATAATTAATGTAAAGATTAATTCTTGTCCCACTCGAATTGAACAAGTGAAATAAGAATCTTTTCTCACAAACCAGGAAACACAACGCCTGCTTGTTTGGTCCATGTCAATTGAGTAGTTCACAGAGTGAACCGGTCTTCTCACTGAACATGTGCCGATGGGTTCACCCAATGAACTGGTCGGTTAGTGGTCGAAGTTGTGCAGAACTCAGTCAACACAGTTCTCAATCAATTTGACACACTCATCAGTTGGTTCAACACTTGAGCTTGATGATTCTGAATCAATTCTATTGATTGAATGTTTAATTGAGTACCTAAACACTTTAGTAGTCAATCTAAACATCATTCATGGATAAACTCCTCTTCTAGGTAAATCCTATGTGTGTGACCCTATAGGTTCCATTTCATGTTGGCAGTGAATGCCCATAACTAACTTATGACATCACAAACAGAGAGTGGTGCCTAGTCACACATCAACGCTACCCAAGTGAAGAGGAAAGTTGGAGAACAACTTTCAACCTACAATCTGTTATTGGTGTTATAGTCAATGTATAGTTCCTTTATCGCTGATATCTGGATTGAACTCGAGGCATGGACTTGTCATCCTCTATAAGCGTTCAATCCAAGTTTCTTGATTTAGAGTAGACTGTCTGAGATATATGTAATTTCAATATCATATATTGACTTACATGTGCATGGCCATGCATTTCTCAGTCTCACTCCTCAAGTGTCTAGGATATCACACTCCCTTAGGAGTGACAAATTCCATACCTATCACTCACAGTCAAGTCCCCATGTGTCAAAGTCACCCAATCATCACCATTATAACAACCCATGTTTTAGGACCACGCTTGATGATGTCAAAGTGTACCAAACCACATGTGATGAGTGTAGTGATTTTAGGTCTAAGAACCACAATCACCACCAATACTAAAAGAGATGATCCTAACTAACCATGTATGGTTTCCATGCATCACTCTTACGGTGGGTCTGTCTGATACACTATTATCTAACATGTATCTATGTGCTTTGTTTGATATCATATGTCACGACTGATGAAATTCTGTCATCAATAAACACACACTTTAGTCTTTTGTATTATTGATGTCTATGGTTATTTCCACAATAACAACTGACTAGGGACGATAGGGAGAATGTACGTACTCTTAACATCCATATGATCTCATTGTTCAAGTCACATACTTGAAGACATACGTCATTAAGCATTATCACTCTCTAGACATCTAACATGTTATACTATTATCTCAAAATAGTTAAAACATATAGACGGAAATTGTCTTTATTATTATCAAATCAAGTATCACATGCCTCATTACAATCATCATATGATTGTCTCTCTGGGCATACTATACCAATAGTTTGCACTAAATAGCGCGTTTGAGACATTATACCTTACTTTTTTTACATAATTCTTAAGATGTGTTACTATCTCGATAATATCCATATTTTCATGTTATTCATGCAAATCATAGTTTATAAATCAAAACATAAGGACCTTGATATCTACGACATCATTGTCATGTATCAAGTAAGCATCTGTTCTAACCTTAGGTGCAGTTGGAGCGGGTTCCTCTGGCTCTAGTCTTTCAAGAACATAGAGCTTTTTCTGATTGGTGAGAATGCTTTCAAAGTCCTAAACCAGACATAGAAGTTAATCCCATTTAGTTTTTCCTATTTAAGGATTGATAACAATTATAATGTATTTGTATTTTCCACTAGATTCTACAAAAGAATTTTGCAACTTTGTCAAAACATTTTTAAGTAATTTGATTTGATAAGTTTGATGATATTTGTTAGGCTTTTAATTAATTATCACACCCAATATTTTGTTCAAATTGATAGCTCTCACCACCAATTTAGAAGATTCAAGTGTACAAACATCTAATGAGCCAGGATCCATATTTTATCAAATCATGAGTCAACTTTGGCTGATTGTCCACAACTTGAGTATTTAGGTAGGCAACATTTGTCAATTGCATCTCATTCAACTCTTTGATAGATGATGTGAACAACTCTTTGTCACCGTCATCTTCATGCTTCTAGGTACTTAATCCCATTAAGATCACCTAGTTAAGAAAGATCCAAAGGCCAACACGATAGAGTATGTATCCTACTTTGACAGATATACATATCTACCATCACACTTCCATGAGATAGACAGCGTACCATGCTTTGGCGTAACCTATGTCTGGTAGATGAAGCTTTTTATGTGTGTTTCTTATAGACAACATCTTAGACTTAATATTGGTTGCATGATTTGATATATAAATACATATACATATCCATTCACCATATACTTATAGTACGTAGCATATACATATAATTATAAACACAAGTTATGGTTATGGCCATACTATTGTAATTTCATACAGTCATAAGAAATTAATACCACCTAAGGTCTACATCACATGCAACAATCTATTATTACCCATGTACGAACCAATCTAGGTTGATCGGTTCAGTAGTTTTACCGATCAGATTGCCTCCTAGTCGCTCAGTTGGGTTCTTTAAATGCTTGGGTGGTCTTAGGTTCAACCGATGTCTATACTCCTCCAATCAATCGATTGGACCACCAATCAATCAGTTTGTCTTCTCTTGTTGCCTGGCCTCCTCAGTCTCCATTCGATTGGTTCGTCTCATGAGCAGTCTACTCGTCTATGTGCATAACGTCTTCTCACAAAAAAATAAATTAAAGCTATATTATTTCATATTACTTTGTAAAAGGGAAACCTCAAGTTACACTCGAGAGGAAATAGGAAGAAGAGTATTAACTTATATTTGGAAAGGAGGAGAGAGACTCGGTATGCAAACCAAGATATAAACAAGAATAAACAACCACAACTAGCACACATAGATCAAAGGTTATTGGCCATCACCGTGCTAACATCCACCATCAAAACCAACCTTTAGGGTGATGTGTGTGGATTCATATATATATATATATATATATATATCTATATACATACATATATAACTAATTTAATATTTGCATCGTATGCAATAAAAAATAAATATGACCATATTGATTTAAATCTATATACACCGTAAATTGACGTGGTTCTGATACCATTGTTGAGAAATCGGGACAATAAATAAGCTGACAGAAAGAAAAAATTAATGACTGATTCCCCAATCAGAAATATCGTATCAACAACAATGTATCTAGAAAAGAGAGTAACAAGAGTTGTACCTGGTCTTGGAGAAAATCCAAGGACAACTCTTGATGCAACATCGTGCTTCTTCTTCAAGCAACAACATGCTTCTTCTTCAGGAAACGACACTCGAACGGTCATCTGTAGCAGCCTCCTACTGCAACAAAACTGACGGTGGTTGAAGGCGTCCTCCTAGCAGGAAGAACTCCTTGCCCCTAGAGTAGTCCACATGGACTAATGAAAACTCCATGTTGCGTTACCAGAGCCAACATGCATGATTTGTCCCTACAAACGTCAATATACTAGCATTGATTTGCTCTCCCACAATCGTCTCTCCCTTTATATCTCTCCCTTTAACGGTTAAAACTTACTTGATCTTTCTATTGGTTACTACAACCAGAGAGGACAATAATTATTAGTGCTTCTTATTGTGTCTGGGAAGCCCTTGGCATCCTACTATTTATTAGAGAGACTAGGGTCAGGGTTTCCAGTCGGTCTGGAAAGTACAAATAGTGAACCAATTGATTCACTATCCAACCAGTCGATTGACAGAACCAGTCGGCCCATCCTTCAACCGGTCGGTTCAGTAGCTTTCATTTTTAGAATCAAATTGGCATTCAATATTTTATTAGTGAAAAATCATGACATCAATATCAATCCTTAATTTAATCAAATTGATCATTGATTCGGACAACCCATATGATGAATTGGTCGATTCACATCATGAAATGGTTGTTTCACATCATGAAACCGTCATTTCATATGTGAATTGGTCATTTCACATGTCCAAGTCAGGCAAATATTTATCCAATTATGTTTCCAACTAACTAACACTCCAATTGATCGGTTCAACAATTGCATCGATCGATTCAGAGGTTAGTTAGTGAATTTCAAAGCTAATTTGTTTAATTGAATACCTAAACACTTTTAGTAATCAAGTTAAACATCATTCATGAATAAACACCTATTCTAACTGTATCCTATATGTGTGACCCTATAGGCCCTTAATATTGTGGGCAGTGAATGTTCATAACCAACATATGACAACACAAGTAATGAGCGGTATCTAGAAAAACATCATTGCTACCCAAGTAGTTTGAAAAATTGGAGAACAACTTCAACCTACAATTTGTGATCAGTGTTACCATGATCATGTATTTCCTTTACCTCCAATGTCTGAATTGAACTTGAGGCATGAAATTATCATCATCTTCGACGTTCAATCCATATTCCTTGAACTTGAACAAACTGTTTGAAATGCATGTGAGCTCATATATCATATATTCAGTAACATGAGTATGGTCACATATTTCTCAGTCTCCCTTATCAATTGGTCATGATATCAATCCCCTGTAGGAGGGGAAAAACCCCACCTACATCACTCACAATCAATCTCCATGTGTCGCAGTGCACATGAGCATCACCTTTATGGCAACCCTCACGTTGGATGATGTCTAAATACAATGAAAAATATGTGATGAGTATAGTGACTTCGGGTCTAATAACCACAATCACCACTATCACTATGAGAGTTGATTATAACTATCAGTCTATAGTACCCATGTATCATTCTCAAAGTGGATCTGTATGATACATTACTCTCTAACAAAAATGAATGTACTCTTATCATACATATGATCTCATTGTTTAGGTCCTCAACCTAAAGACATATGTCATAGAGTAACATCATTCTTTACACATGTATTATATGTGTGTCCTCATCTCATGATTGAAACAAACATAATACACAAAATTACATTTATTATTATCATCAAATAAAGTATCTACGACACATTTCAACCACATTCCAATTATCATAGGATTGACCATTTGGGCAAACATACCAACATAAATGCCTTTGTTGTTTCCATTAAATAAATGTAGGTTTACGCATAATATTCAATTCGTAAGTTCATTCCACACAATAAAGTATATCCTAATGATAATAATTACAATTAGAAAATTTTCCACAATAAAATATAGGATTGGAAAGGTTCTATTGACTAACAGTTCTATAGTAGCGAATAAGCACTTGAAAATAGTATTGATCTTGAGGAAGTTGAATACTAAAATAGAAAGAAGCACACATCTAGAATAAATTTCATCAAAATATATTATCCTTTGAGAAAATACAAGCTATCAATATGTGATACACACATGTACTCAGAGACCCATGATTGGGAAGTACTACATACGTCATCTGCAACATTTTACTAGCGCATGATACTGGGACTTTTGAACAAAATATTCAATGAATTATCATATATGCATTACTAACCGTTAGTGGATATAATGTAACCAAATTTAGCATCTAACTGACGCACATTTGGTAGAATAATATACATGAAATTAAGTTTATGAATATGTAAGAGAATGGAGCCTAGTGAATAGCAAGAGGCCAATGTATGTTCATTACTAGAAAATCTCCTGAAGTGAAATTTCTAGGTGTTCTTGGTTATGACATTAGTGGATTCCTGAAGTGTCCTCCTAAACTCTCTGCGTTTGTAGGTGATGTAGCCAAAATCATTCTTGATGATGACTTAGCCGGGATATAGAACAACTACAATAACCATTCGTGGCCGTCTCTATGACGCCAAAGATGTGAATGTAGGATACCTTGGATGGTTTTCCCTTGCACTCACAATTGTTACAGAATAGGTAATTGAATTTTTTTACAGGGTCAATGCATGGCAAAGGCTGATGTATAACTATAATAACTGAAAAGACAATGACGCTAGCATGTGCATCAACATTCACGTCCATGGGTGATGGAGTTTTGCAACACCACTAAAAATCCTAAGGTGATGAATCCTTAGGTTTAGCCTTGCTAGTACTATGGTAAGAACTCCACCCACGTGTGTTAAGACACGCGGAAGTCTTATCGTAGTATAGTTAAGGGTCGAATCCTCGGGACAACGGTCTTGACGAAGTCAAGATGGAAAACGTTTTAGTTCTACTTAACTACTTAACAGTTGATATTTAGATCGAAAGTTTGATGTTGGTTCTAAAGCTAGATGCGAGGAAAGCAAAGCAAGAAGGTAAAGATTAAAGTTGTAAACAAATGATAAAAACCACTAGGATGTTATCGGGTTTCACACCACTACACATGGATCAAGTCATGCAACATAATAAAACAACCTGCAAAAAGGGTCAAATCAGTTAGTATCTTGTAGTCCTAGCTTCCTTTCGGATAACTAGCCACGAGAAGTGTGGAGTATTGCAATGCCGGCCATCCCATAACGAATGGTCACATGCCTTGCATTACTCCTTCATGAAATGTGTTCCTCGACCTTACCAAGGTTGCACTTCCATACGTCAACTGATTCCATTTCATAGTATGAAAGTGCAACGATGGGGGTGAGTTTACTCCACTCCTGAAAACACTTCTAGACACCGAAACAGACGTATGGTGACTACATACATCCATAACCAACATTCAATCGACATTTAGATCTAAGGGTATAAACGTAGACAATTCATACCAAAAGACAATATGTAACACAAGTTGATGATCAAGCAACTAGTATTCATTAAGCGATTGAAGTCAAACTGAAAGGAAGAGTATCTTTATTACAAGTTGTTGAATTACATCGCATGAAATGAAAACATGGGTAGCGGGGCTACTCCCCGCACCCTAGTGAAAGAAAATACTCGCTCATGGCAAAGGAGGTGAGAAGAGAGAGAAAGAACGTCATCTCCACGGAGGAGGGAAGGTTGAACCCTTGGTGAAGAGAGCAACGATCTTCGCACTTCGTGGTTGCTTTGATGAAGGATTTTCTCTTCCCACCTTCTTTGTTGAAGAGATGGAAAGAAGAGAGAGAAGGAAGCTTGATGATGAGCACGGATCCCAAAACTAGCAGCCTTGGGGCAGTGGACGGAAGATCAGAATGCTCTGGGTCTGGAGAGGCAGCCTTTGGGCGTCTTGGAATTCGATCCCCCTTTGAAGTGACCTTTGAGGTCCTATTTATAGGCTTCAAGTGGCTTCTCGCGGTCTTGGGATCGTGAGGCTTCTCGCGGTCTTGGGATCGTGAGGCTTGTCGCGGTCTTGGGACCGTGAGGCTTGTCGCGGTCTTGGGACCGTGAGGCTTCTCGCGGTCTTGGGACCGTGAGGCTTCTCGCGGTCTTGGGACCGTGAGGCTTCTCGCGGTCTTGGGACCGTGAGGCTTCTCGCGGTCTTGGGACCGTGAGGCTTCTCGCGGTCTTGGGACCGTGAGGCTTGTCGCGGTCTTGGGACCGTGAGGCTTCTCGCGGTCTTGGGACCGTGAGGCTTCTCGCGGTCTTGGGACCGTGAGGAGTCTTTGTGAATTTTTTTGTGTTTTCTGTAATGAAAAAGAGGAAAAGTTATTTACTGCAATAAAGTAAGGAGGTTTAATGATTCTATTTAGTTTATCTAAGAGAAAGTATGGAAAACTAAAGAAAAAGGCTAAAATAAACTACTAAAATAGGAGGTTATCACCCCCCCTAACTTAGAGTCTAGCTTGTCCTCAAGTTAGATAGAGCTGAGACATGAAATGGCGAGGCGATCTTAATTAAGATTTCCATACTCTTGCTTCAATTCTTGACCTGAGTTCCCCAGGGGTCGTATCGAGGCTTATTGCATGCCTTGATCCTTTTGGATTTCGAGAGTTGCTTGGATTTCAGATTTTTCCGTATCTCAAAGTTCGCCTTGGGACCACATTTATTTTGTGCATGTTGTTGACTCTAATCAACTTTATACCTCTCTGAAGACCTATTGGAAGCTAGAGAGGGTATGAGGGTTGGCTAAAGGCTTTGAAGTGTAACTCCCCTTCGAGTGGGGGAGGGGCTGTCTATGCTTTTTAGGATCTCACTACCGGACACGACACATCTGCCTTTATGAGGGCAGCTGGATGTACCGGCCGGGCAAGTCCTTTATTAGCCTTTTCATATACTTGGAACTTTTAGGGTTTCACTACCGGACGCGACACATCTGCCTTTGTGAGGGCAGCGGAATGTGCCGGCCGGGTGAGCCCTTTATCAGTTCTTAATATAGGTCCTTATTCGTGGCACAATTCTCATGATTTTATTCGTCTCTCTGGCTTTTATTCAAAAACTCACAGGCTTGGGTTTTGGGATGAGGATTTATTTTGGGCGGCCAAGCCCTTTTTTTTATTTTAAAGAGAGGAAAGTTGTTCTTAAAGTTTTTCAGAATGCACTTATTTGGTTTGTGGTCCACTTGCAGAGCTTTTTGACTTGGAAATTGCCTGATTTCCCTCTCATCCTTGAGATCTCGGCTTATTTCTGCCCTGATTTTGACCTGTGGAGAGTCGGATAAAGAATTGGAGCAAAAATATAGAAACCACTAGTGAATGAATTTTGTGGATTCGCCATTTCAAGCATGTAAGCTAATCTTATTATTTATATGAGGACTGCTTTATCTCTAACTTCGGTAAGGGTGATACTTTTCATTATGAAAGTTATATTTAGAAGTTGTTTTATTGAAAAAGAATACTTGAAAAAAGTCTAAGTACGAAAAGAAAAATTGAAAACGATGTGCGAAAAAGAAAAATGAGTTAGAAGAGTTGGAGAAGAATGGTACCTCGCCCTTGTCCAGTGCACTCCCCCCTAACTTATCATGCACTCTGTCCACAGAGTGTCAAAGGGATAGGATGAGAGGTGCATGGACAAGGGCATTTAGGCGTCAGTTAATCCTGAGCTTGCCCCTGGTGCTTGGAGGAGCTTAGCTGCGAACTGTCCACGCAGGGCATGATAGTCTACGTCAGTCATATCCTCTACTGGTTTCTGAAGAACTAGGATGGTGTACATCCAGTAGAGGACATGGAAGCCGCAGTCGTTGGATTGGCGGATTTGCTGGGGACACTTGTGGCAGAAGGAAGGGCGGTGAAAGTGTTCTTTGGCGTAAGCTTTTGTGTGCTGACTAAGGAGATCAATTAATCTTTCAGCACATTCTTTTTCCACTACCTCTGTGGGTGTTTTTGGCGTTACGACGTAAACTTTCTGTCGTGGGTTGTACTGGCTATCAGAACTGTTATAAATTGTAATTGTTCCGTCCGGTAGGTTTGCTGCCAGAAGTAGCCAGTGTTCATGATAGAGGAAGGGTAGCATGATGAATTTCGGCGTTGTGTGTTGTAGATATGAGATTAGCGTTTCAGCAGCGCCGAAGTTCTTTAGCTTTAAAAGATCATCCTTCAGATATGGAGACGCCATGTATGCTGTGGGGTGATCTTGTCCGATAAGAAGCTGATAGGCAGACATAAGGCCAACAGAGAGGGATCCTTTAATTTGTAAAGATTCTCGCAGAGTGTCTGCCATTATAAGAATGTCACCAGACATGAAAACGAGCTCATCATTCGTGGCGGAAAGCTTTGACATAATGAGCCGTAGTTCGTAGCTGGATAGGCCGTTGCAAGCACTGAGATCAAAGTCTGGAAAAGATGGTGTGATGGCAGACAACGGGTTGTTGGCATCCTGGCTTTGCTCGGTAGCGGAAGCCGGTTCTTTTGATTGTGATAACTCTTTTAGAGCTTGGCGGAAGGGTCGCCGCTGTGGTCGCTGGATAGCAGAGAAGAGGTAGCGAGGGACATCATCTGGTGCCATCGTTTGGTCTTTGAAGAACCGTCTGTCGCAGATGAGTTCCATCGCATAACGTCCTCTCAAAGAATGAAAATCTTCGGTGACCAGGGCAGAGAAAGGGATTTCTTGGTTTAGTGCTTGGATGTGGCGAATGGTGCAGAAAGCGCAATCCCCGGATCCATCTGCGGCTTGAACTGGAGGGTTTATAATTTTGAACCAGGGCTGGCGCCAGTCTTGGCGGAGAGATGGGCGTGCAGCCCAAATTAGCTTAAGCAGCCGAAAGGGTATGCATCTTGCTTCGCCGGCTGCTTCACCCACAAAGTTTATCGTGCCGGCGGGTAGCTCGGTGCTGCAGAAGTTATAAACTGTGGCGTCCCGAGCCTCTGTATCGACAATCATGGCTAGCCAATGGTTTAAGATTTGGAATGGCACAGTAAGATAACGTGCTCGCCGTGCTAGCCCGATGCGCAGACGTTCGATGGATTTTTCTTGGATGTCCTTGTATAGGAGGCCCAAGGATAGGGCTGGTGAGGCATTGAAGACAGGCTGCTTCCTTTTGTGACTTCTGTAACTTTTGATACAGTTGGCGAGGAGGACACGGAAGATAGACATTGGCATCGGCGACCCAGGTCGCAGGATTTTGCGAAAATCTTCACGTGTCAGCTTGCGCTTCGTTTTAGTGTTGTGGTAGATAATATCGTCTCCTGCCTTTGTATCGTCCACGATAGTGTTCAGTATAAAGATGTCCTGGGCATCTAAAGTGGAAATGGCCGCCATATCAAGGTCATGCATTTTGTGCGGCAAGGGTGGTGGTGGGGGAAGCTCCTGTGGAGGGGGGGAAGGGTGTACTTCAGGAGCTTCCTCAGAGCCAAAAGTATCATTGTCCGAATCCGAGGCAGAATCGAGCTCTTCATCAGTATCCAACTGCACTCGTTCTGACTCGTACTCGTCTAGGGGTGAGCTTGCCTTCGTGGTGGGCTCTGAGAGGGGTAAGACAGCTGTTGTAGGAGGGGTGGCGCCAGTTCCGATTATGCATTGGTGGAACTCGGCGAAGGCTGCTTCTTTAGCAGCTTCCCCGATGGATCCCATAGCAGAGTAGTCAAGAAATTGATCCCCATATGATATATGAACATTATCATGGTGTGGGGAGTTGGGATCCTTATTACCGTCATGGTGATCTGTTTGTTGGCTGGGTTCTGCTCTTTGGCTTGGACCCTCCCCAGCATTATCTGGTTTGTCAGCGTCTTCATCTGAGGAGGTACTGTTGGTGGAGTCTGCTAAAGAATCAGAATCGTCATCGTTATCAGCAGCATCGTCATCGTCATTAGTTGTCTTCTTTTATGCTTTCTTTTTGCACAGACGATGGATGGATTGGAGTTCATCATAAGCCACTTGCACGTGCTCGTGTGTTTCGAGCAGTGCTTCATGGTTTTCTTTAAGATCTAGAAAACGTTGTTCAGCCGAGAGGAGTCTTGCTGTGAGATCTATTGCTTGAGCTCTTAGCTGAATGAGCTCATTATTTGATGACTCCTCCTGGCGGTTATGCAGCTGTGTGAGGGTGGTGGTGATGTCGTCCAGGCGCGTGCTGAAAGCTTGTTGTTGTTGCTGCAGCTCGCGTAGGGTCTCTGGCAGAGGTAAAGTCTGCGCGGAAATCCTATCGACTTGTGTTGCCAACACATCATGCTGGCGTTGTACTCCCTGGATCAACTTGGGCAAGTTGTTGCAGTAGCCGTCGATGTGGTCGACTTGCTTGGCCACTGAAGCTTGACGTTGTTGGATTCCTTGGAGGATGCCTGGCATTGAGCGGTTCTGCTCGCCGATCTGGGCAATTTGCTTAGTTAGACCCTGCACACATGAAAAAATAGAATTTAAAATGTTAGTTGGGTCGGTGAGGAGGTTTCGGATGGTGTCAAATTGACGTCCGAATTCCTCACCGACGTTAGTAAAAGGGACCCCAGTGATTGAAGGGTGAGGTGGCTGGGGTTGGGGTGGAATGATAGTGTCATGCGGAAAAGACACAGTTGATGGACCCGCGAATTGCGAGGTGACTGTAGATGGAGTCACTAGTGATGTCGGGGTGGTGGAGAATGGAAAAAATGGTGGCATTCCCGAAGATGGAAGTGGATTCGGAAATGTTGATGGAAAGGCGGTGGATGTGAAGGAGGAGAATTCAGGCTTTGTGGTGGAGAATGGGGTGCCCGAAGTAAAGAAGGGTGGAGGTGGTGGAGGGGTGGTGAAGGAAGGTGGAGCGGAGGAAGATTGAAGGGTGGTTGATGGTGGTGGGGTGGTGGATATTGGGGTGGTGGAGGGTGGAGAGGTGGTATTGAGCTCGTCATTTAGACTCATTATAAAAGAGTCTAGTGATGAGGATGTAATATGTTCGTCGGGGAGGGGGGGTTCAGATTCAGGATTAGGTTTCGATGTGGGTGTCCCGGATAGCTCATGAGTTTTGACGAGCCTTCTGGAAGGTCGTTTGACTAGGAGCTTTGCTGTTTTAGATGCCGGGGCAGTTATACTAAGCTCTGCCTGCCCTGCCTTTGTTTTCTTTTCTCTGGCTTTGAGTGAAGCGATGATTTTGGCGATCTCATCATCTGTGAACAGGAGCTTGTCTTTATCATAGTCCGCAAGCTCAGGAAGTGGCAGCAGGGTTCGTGAAGATTTTGTGGGGCAGAAAGCGTAGTGCAGCCTCCCATCCTTAATTTTTAAGATGTGAGAGTTCTTTAGTGTCTGTTCATTGGTAAGAATGTCGCCTTTTATTGGGCTGCATTTGGGTAGAAGTCTATCCATCTTGAGATATTTGATGATAGATGTGATATGACCACCCGTGCAGATTTCTTTCCCGAGGGCGAAGGCGGAGAGCTTGATCAGCATGTGCCGTCCGATGTTGACAGGCAATCCGTTGAGGACTGACCAGAGGACAAAAAGGTCGGATATGGAGATATTGCCCCCTTCGGATCTAGGAAAAAATGCGCCGACTATAATTTTGTGTAGCGTGCGCACTAGGCCAGAGTGAACGTTGGAGGCCTTGCTTGTCCTTGGATCGAAGGTTGGTAACCCCGTTAAAGACTTCCAGAATTTATGCTTGTTGAAACTGGGGTGGTCTGTGCCAGCAGCTTTGGCTTTCTGCAGCTGGTCTTTATTGTCAATGAAAATTTCGTTCAGGAGATTTTCGGTGATGACTACCTCATTGTTGAAGATTCTGGAGGTTATTCTACGGTCACCACCGTCCCTTGCTTTATGCGAGATGTCCACCACTTCTTTGTTGAAGTAAGTGAAGAATTCAGTAGTTGGCTCAGAGTAGGAAATTTCCGATACAAAGCAGAGCCGGGAGAGGTTAGAATTGTCAAGAAGGGCGAGGATTCTGTGGTAGATCCCCATCTTCATCAGTATGCTGGGGCAGGCATATTTGGTTGGTTTAAGGAGTTGGCTGATGGGGGGAATGGTTTGGAGGTGAAGGTTCTCGGGTGGTGGTGCTGTGGTGGTGATGGGAGGAAAGATAGGAACAGTTATTGTGGCAGGGTTGGTGACGGTGGTGGAGGGTGGTGGGATGTACTCTGCTAAGAGTTGTTCTCTTGCACAGGCAGGGTTGACCTGCTTCCTGGCTCTCTTCTTAGATGTGGGGTCAGTTGTTGGTTCTTGAGCCAATCTCTTCCCCTTAGATTTTGTAGTGGGGGATTCTTACTCAGGGGAAGGCTGGTATTCGGAGGCCTCGTCGGATGAGGTCTCGTTGACCGCCTCGTCAGAAGGTTCTTCGTCTAAGCAGCGGTTGATTCTCTTGATGTCCTTCAAAACAGCAGTCAGGTTTACTTCTGCTGGGACTTTTCCAGTCCTTTTGAAGTCGTCAACTAGGCTTTGCAGATTTGCTCGTTCAGTAATGAGCTGCTCTTTTGTCCAGAAAGGAGTGTCTGTTGGTCCTTGCTTAGCAGGTGAAGTCATTCTGAAATAATTGATAAGAAACAAAAGTTAGAAATCTTAAAGTTTGAAATTATAACAAAGTAAAAATTTTGAATTTGAGTTTTATTAGTTTGATTTAGTGCAAACGGTCCAGAGACCATTTGGTCTCAAACGGTCTGGAGACCGGGAGGGGCCTCACGGTCGTGAGACCGCGAGGGGCCTCACGGTCTGGGGACCGCGAGGGGCCTCACGGTCGTGAGACCGCGAGAGGCCTCACGGTCGTGAGACCGCGAGGAGCCTCACGGTCGTGAGACCGCGAGGGGCCTCTCGGTCGTGAGATCGCGAGGAGCCTCACGGTCGTGAGACCGCGAGGGGCCTCTCGGTCGTGAGACCGCGAGGAGGACGAAAACGTTATTGATGCAGCGCTGACTCAGGGGCTATATTAATGTCGCAGTGCAGTCTTTTGCAATTGTGTCTTGATATTGTAGATGAAATTTGCAATTCTAGCAATGAATCTGCTAGACAATATCAAGACAAAATTGCAAAGGAGTGCACTGCGATAAGTGCTGCATGATTACACAAAAGTTCCCAAACGGTGTCTAAACCGTTTGGTCTCAAACCGCGAGGGGTCTCACGGTCGTGAGACCGCGAGGAGCCTCACGGTCTGGAGACCGCGAGGAAGACGGACCGCGCGGGAGACGAACCGCGCGGCCGTTCGTTGGCTAAGAGCTGCGGAGACGATGATGGCGACAACGGCGGGGGGGGTTCGAACGCGAGTTAGAAAAAGTGATGCGTCACCTGTCGCTGTGGTCGGTGGGTCGGCGAAGGGGTAGCGGCAGCAGAGCTGTCGATGAGCCGGGAGCAACGACGAGCTAGGAACGACGACGACAAAGTCGAGAACGACGGCGACGAAGCCGAGTCGTCGGCGAAGCACTTGAAACAGCGACGCGCGGGAGTGGAGAGACGAAGGTCAGAGCGGAATGAAACAGGAGAGTTCGAGAATTCGAGAATCAAGAAGAGGGGTGTGTAAGCGGGGGGGTATATTTATAAGTTTCGAGGAGCCTCACGGTCGTGAGACCGCGAGGGGCCTCCCGGTCGTGAGACCGCGAGGGGCCTCCCGGTCGTGAGACCGCGAGGGGCCTCCCGGTCGTGAGACCGCGAAGGGCCTCACGGTCGTGAGACCGCGAGGGGCCTCACGGTCGTGAGACCGCGAGGGGCCTCACGGTCTCTCAGACCGTTTGACCGCAAGATCAAGAGGATTTTTATGTATTTTTGGATTTTAAAGAAATCAAAAGAAAAGGGAAAAACAAAGATAGATAAAAGGGTGTTTAAAAACAAAAGAAAAGGCTAGGGAAGGTGATAATCAGGCCTTGGGTTGCCTCCCAAGAAGCGCCTTGGTTTAACGTCGCTGGCTCGACAAGATTATTGCTCCGGCTATGCTGACTTTATAGGGTCATGAATCTCGGTGGTTTGTCTTGGTAACTTGTCTGCTGGAGTGTGGTACTTTTTTAATCTGTGGCCATTGACGGTCCTCTCTCCTCCATTATCGTCAATAATAATGACAGCTCCTGTCGGGTAAATATGTTTGATTGTAAAGGGACCCGACCATTTGGTACGCAGTTTTCCAGGAAACATTTTTAATCTGGAGTTGAATAGGAGGACTTTGTTTCCGACGATTATATCTTTCCTTTTGATGTGGCCATCGTGCCACATCTTAGTTTGTTCTTTATAGATTCTTGCGTTGTGGTAGGCTGTCATTCGTAGTTCTTCTAACTCTTGGAGTTGAAGTTGTCTGAATTCACCAGCACCTTTGAGATCGAAATTTAGTTGCTTAATGGCCCACCAAGCCTTATGCTCTAATTCAACTGGCAAATGGCAAGACTTCCCATACACTAATCGAAACGGTGTTGTTCCGATGGGTGTTTTGAAAGCTGTACGGTAAGCCCATAGAGCGTCGGATAATTTGGTTGACCAATCGGTGCGGTGTCGATTGACGGTTTTTTCCAGAATAACTTTAATTTGCCTATTGGAGACTTCAACCTGTCCACATGTCTGTGGGTGGTATGGTGTAGAAACTTTGTGGTTGACTCCATATTTTCTTAATAAGGCTTCAAAGCTCCGTTCCAAAAAATGTGATCCGCCGTCAGATATAATCGTTCTTGGGACGCCGAATCTGGGAAAAATTATCTCTTTAAACATCTTGATAACTGGTTTTGAATCGCAAGAGGTGGTTGGTAGAGCTTCTACCCATTTTGAAACGTAATCCACAGCAACCAAGATATACTTGAATCCATAAGACGAGGGGAAAGGGCCCATATAATCTATTCCCCATACGTCAAAAAGTTCGATTTCTTGCCATATGTTCAATGGCATTTCATTTCTTCTTGTTATTCCTCCGGAAAGTTGGCACTTGTCGCATGATCGCACATATTCATGTGCGTCTTTAGCGATGGTGGGCCAATAAAAGCCAGATTGCAAGACCTTGAGGGCCGTCTTCTTAGAACTCATGTGCCCCCCAGTAGGGCCTGAGTGACAGTGCTCAAGGACCGGAGTGATTTCTGTCTCTGGGATGCATCTACGAAAGAGTCCATCTGCGCATAAGCGAAAAAGATAGGGTTCGTCCCAGAAATATTGCTTAGCGTCGTAAATGAACTTCTTTTTATCGTGATAGGATGTGGATGGGTGAATGATTCCTGTTGCCAAATAGTTGACAATGTCGGCATACCAGGGAAATCCATTAGAAACTTTCATTAAGTGGTCGTCTGGGAGGGAATCTTGGATAGGAACCTTGTCGTCATCCTCAACTCTAATACGGCTAAGATGATCGGCGACGACGTTTTCCAGTCCGCTTTTGTCTTTAATTTCCAAATCAAATTCTTGGAGCATTAGCACCCAGCGGATAAGTCTAGGTTTTGCGTCTTGCTTCTGAATCAGATATCGTATAGCGGAATGGTCAGTGTAGACAATAACTTTAGCTCCTATCAGATATGAGCGGAATTTTTCGAATGCGTAGATGACAGCTAAAAATTCTTTTTCTGTAGTGGTGTAATTTTTTTGTGCTTCATCCAGCGTTTTAGATGCGTAGTATATGACATGGGGTTTCTTGTCGATTCTTTGCCCTAAAACGGCCCCTATGGCAAAATCGCTTGCATCACACATGATTTCGAAAGGTAATGACCAATCTGGAGCTCGTAATATTGGTGCAGAGATCAGGGCATCTTTCAGAGTTGTGAAGCTTTGCAAGCATTCTTGGTTAAAGTTGAACTCTGTGTCCTTGGTCAGCAGTTGTGTCATTGGTTTTGCTATTTTGGAGAAATCTTTAATAAATCTTCTGTAAAATCCAGCATGTCCTAAGAAGGCACGGACTCCTTTTACGTCTTTTGGTGGCATCAATTTTGAGATAACGTCAATTTTTGCTTGATCCACCTCGATCCCTCTGTCGCTCACTCTGTGTCCTAAAACAACACCTTCTGTTACCATAAAATGGCATTTTTCCCAATTTAAAATGAGGTTTGTTTCCTCACATCTTTGTAGGACTTGAACCAGGTTGAGCAGACAGTTGTCGAAGGAGTTTCCGTAAACTGAAAAATCATCCATGAATACCTCCATTATAGACTCTGTCAATCCCGCAAAGATAGCGGACATGCATCTTTGGAAAGTAGCTGGTGCATTACAGAGCCCGAATGGCATTCTTCTGAAAGCGTACGTCCCAAAGGGACAGGTAAAAGTAGTTTTTTCTTGATCGTCCGAATGTATCGGGATTTGGTAAAAGCCGGAATATCCATCGAGGTAACAAAAGAACTTCTGATGAGCTAGGCGCTCGAGGACCTCATCTAGGAAAGGCAGGGGGTAGTGATCTTTTCGTGTTGATTTATTAAGTTTCCTATAATCAATGCACATACGCCACCCTGTAATGGTTCTAGTGGGTACCAGTTCGTTTTTGTCATTAAGAACAACGGTGGTTCCCCCCTTTTTAGGGACCACCTGCACTGGGCTTACCCACTGAGAATCAGAAATTGGGTAGATAATGCCTGCCTTTAGAAGTTTGAGGACCTCGAGGCGAACCACCTCTTTGAGGTTGGGGTTTAACTTTCTCTGGTGTTCTCGCGATGGTTTAAACTCTTCAACCATGGGCAGTTTGTGCATACATAGAGCAGGGTTTATGCCCGTCAGATCAGTCATTTTATAGCCAATTGCTTTCTTATGCTTCTTCAGTTCATCGAGGAGTCTGTTTTCTTGATCCTCCTCCAGAGTGGAGCTGATGATAACCGGACAGAGCTTCTCATCATCAAGAAAAACATGTTTAAGTCCCTCGGGTAAGGCTTTCATTTCTGGAGCCTTAGGTGGCTCAGTGGCTTCTATAATTGTGATGGCTTTAAGTTCTTCAAACGTGGCTGTCGGAGCTTCTTCAGCTTTTTCTAAGTATTGCAGGCACTGTTGTACTAGTTCATTGGCCGAGAATTCGACATCCGGGTTTGTAAGAATATTTTCCAATTTGTCGGATGGTTCAGACATTTCTAACTGGGACATTTGATAAATAGCATCCAGGAGAAAGACTTCCTCTTGAATGCTTGGACCTTTCATGCTGTTTAGAACTCTGAACTGGAAAGCCTCCCTCCCAAGTCTCAGAATAATAGTTCCTGCTTCGACATCAATGAGAGCTCGGGCAGTAGCTAGGAAAGGTCTTCCAAAGATTATCGGATATCTCAGGTCTTCTTGTATGTCCATAATAACAAAATCACACGGGACATAAGAATTTGTTCCTATTCTGACAGGGATGTCTTCGATAATGCCAAGGGGGGCAGTTATGGTAGAATCGGCTAACTGGATTGTCATAGTCGTAGGTAACAAATCAGTAAAGCCTAATCTTTTACACATTGAATAAGGCATAATAGATATGCTTGCTCCTAGGTCTGCCAATCCTTTCTTGCTGGAGCCATTTCCGATGGAACACTGAATGCCGAAGGAACCTGGGTCCTTCTTTTTCTTTGGCATTTTATTAAGCAGAATATCTGAAGTGGTCTGAGCAAGTTTCACTGTTTCATGCTCCTCTGTCATATACTTTCTCGACAAGAGGGTTTTCAGGTATTTTGCCCAAGCTGGCACTTCGGAAAGGGCATCAAGAAAAGGAATATCGATGTATAACTTTTTCATAGCTTCTTTAAATTTTTGGAACCTAGTGTCCATTTTGGTCCCTTTTAGTCTGTCTGGGTAAGGAATTCGTGGCGGGACTTCTGAGATTGGTTCCTTTTCTTTTTCGTTCTCTGTAAAAGTTTCTGTTTCTCTGCTTGAATTCCCTGTTGGGGAAGGGATGGCTACGTTATCATCATCATGGTCAATTCTTGTGACATCAGGCAGGACACGACCAGACCGCGTGGTGACGGCATTAAGTTGTTCTGGTCTGTTTGGGTTATGACGGGGGTTTGCCTCTGGTTGCCCAGCAAAAGTGCCGGCTTGAGGTTTCAATTGAGCGGCAATCTGCGCCAATTGGGCTTCTACGGCTTTTTGTTGAGCTTGTTGGTTTGCAAGCATGGTTTGTTGCGATTGAAGCATTTGTCTAATCAAGGATATCTCATCAGATGATTGGGGAAGATTACCCCTTTGTTGATACTGAGTGACTTGCTGTCCTGGTTGTTGTAGAGGTGCAGTTAACTGTGGCTGCGGGGGCTGATGCAACTGGGGTTGCTGCGGCTGCTGCAACTGGGGTTGTTGCAACTGAGGGTGTAGTCCTGAATGGGCATATTGGTAAGAAGGATTCCTGGGATAGTTAGATCTTTGAAAACCTTGTCTGTAATTCCCTTGATTGAAGTTATTTTGAAATCCTGGTGGTTGTCTATTGAAGGATCCACCTTGTGCCTGCTGCTGTGGGTTGGCAGTCCCTGCAGGATTCCCGTATTGGAAACCAGGATGGTTCCTTGGTTTGTCTGGGTTGTAATACACTTGGCCAGGTATTGAATGTATGGAGTTAACTTGCTCTGGCATTTGATCTTCGGGATGCTCGATGATGGGTTCATATTGCGGCATAGGTGGTTGTAAATCCATCATGACATTGTACAACAATCCACATGATAATGTGGGATGATCGGATGCATGACATGCTTCACAAGTTCCAGTAGCTGACTTAACTTGTTGAACCTGAGAGCTTTTCTTCTTATCATATTCCCCGAAAGAAGTTTCGAGGGCTTGTTGCTTGCTAGCGATAGTCTTCAAAGCCTCAGCAATGGCCTTGAGTTCCATGGATTCTTCCGCTTTGTAAACCTTGAGAACGCCTTTGGGTTGGTTAGATGACCTTCCCCAATTGGATTGGTTCTCGGCTCCCAGCGTAACTATATTCCAGGCATCTTCATAATTCTTTCTCATAAAATTTCCTCCAGATGAGGAATCTAGGAATTGCTTAATATCATCACTTACTCCTCTGTAAAATGTTTCTATAAGTTGATTTTGAGAAATGCCATGGTGAGGACATTTTCTCAGGAGTTCTTTGAATCTTTCCCAAGCTTCAGCAAGTGTTTCTCCAGGTAGTTGGGAAAAGTGATTAATTTGTCCCCTTATCTCATAGGTTAGCGAAGGTGGGAAGAATTTCTCAAGAAACTTCTCTTCTAAGGGAGTCCAGGTAGTGATGATGGGGTGTCTATCCAAAGCGTTGTACCAACTTAGTGCTCTTCCAGATAAGGTGAAGTGAAAAAGGTGTAACATGATTGCTTCCATTGCAATTCCTGCTTGGGGTACAAGTCGGCAGAGTGACTTGAACCTCTTAAGGTGATCCATGCAATCATCTCCGGGTGCTCCGGAGAAAGAGATGCCTTGCATGATCTGGATCCACTGCGTCCGAATTTCAAAGTGTGGTATGTTAATAATCGGTGGTCGGACAGGATGATCGTCTTCATAATTCTTTGGGACTGCGTAGTCCCGAAGTTGCTTGTTTCTTAATGCAAGTTGAGCAGCAGCATGCTCTGCTTGGATGCGGGCTTGTTCCTCAGCTCGGATCTCAGCTTGCACCTGAGCACGAGTGTCGGCAATAAGTTGTGCTCGTTGTGCTGCTATGGCGGCGTTGACTCGTTCTGCAACAAGGCGTTGCTCTTTGGCCATCTGTCTGGCTCTTTGGCGATTAAGTCTGTTCCTTCGGTGAAAACTTCTTTCTACCTCAGAATCGTATTCTGGTTCAGGGGAGAATCCGATGCTATGCGGGGGTTGCATACACGTTTTCTACCTGAGTAGAAGGAAAATCACACGTTAGGATAATGGAAGGAAATGAAAAAGATCAAGAAGAATTGGAGTTGTTATTAAGAAAAAGTGTAAAATCCTAATCAACCAGGAAGTTGGTAAGTAAAAAACTAAAAAGTTCCGTTGTCCCCGGCAACGGCGCCAATTTTTGATGGAGTTTTGCAACACCACTAAAAATCCTAAGGTGATGAATCCTTAGGTTTAGCCTTGCTAGTACTATGGTAAGAACTCCACCCACGTGTGTTAAGACACGCGGAAGTCTTATCGTAGTATAGTTAAGGGTCGAATCCTCGGGACAACGGTCTTGACGAAGTCAAGATGGAAAACGTTTTAGTTCTACTTAACTACTTAACAGTTGATATTTAGATCGAAAGTTTGATGTTGGTTCTAAAGCTAGATGCGAGGAAAGCAAAGCAAGAAGGTAAAGATTAAAGTTGTAAACAAATGATAAAAACCACTAGGATGTTATCGGGTTTCACACCACTACACATGGATCAAGTCATGCAACATAATAAAACAACCTGCAAAAAGGGTCAAATCAGTTAGTATCTTGTAGTCCTATCTTCCTTTCGGATAACTAGCCACGAGAAGTGTGGAGTATTGCAATGCCGGCCATCCCATAACGAATGGTCACATGCCTTGCATTACTCCTTCATGAAATGTGTTCCTCGACCTTACCAAGGTTGCACTTCCATACGTCAACTGATTCCATTTCATAGTATGAAAGTGCAACGATGGGGGTGAGTTTACTCCACTCCTGAAAACACTTCTAGACACCGAAACAGACGTATGGTGACTACATACATCCATAACCAACATTCAATCGACATTTAGATCTAAGGGTATAAACGTAGACAATTCATACCAAAAGACAATATGTAACACAAGTTGATGATCAAGCAACTAGTATTCATTAAGCGATTGAAGTCAAACTGAAAGGAAGAGTATCTTTATTACAAGTTGTTGAATTACATCGCATGAAATGAAAACATGGGTAGCGGGGCTACTCCCCGCACCCTAGTGAAAGAAACTACTCGCTCATGGCAAAGGAGGTGAGAAGAGAGAGAAAGAACGTCATCTCCACGGAGGAGGGAAGGTTGAACCCTTGGTGAAGAGAGCAACGATCTTCGCACTTCGTGGTTGCTTTGATGAAGGATTTTCTCTTCCCACCTTCTTTGTTGAAGAGATGGAAAGAAGAGAGAGAAGGAAGCTTGATGATGAGCACGGATCCCAAAACTAGCAGCCTTGGGGCAGTGGACGGAAGATCAGAATGCTCTGGGTCTGGAGAGGCAGCCTTTGGGCGTCTTGGAATTCGATCCCCCTTTGAAGTGACCTTTGAGGTCCTATTTATAGGCTTCAAGTGGCTTCTCGCGGTCTTGGGATCGTGAGGCTTCTCGCGGTCTTGGGATCGTGAGGCTTGTCGCGGTCTTGGGACCGTGAGGCTTCTCGCGGTCTTGGGACCGTGAGGCTTCTCGCGGTCTTGGGACCGTGAGGCTTCTCGCGGTCTTGGGACCGTGAGGAGTCTTTGTGATTTTTTTTGTGTTTTCTGTAATGAAAAAGAGGAAAAGTTATTTACTGCAATAAAGTAAGGAGGTTTAATGATTCTATTTAGTTTATCTAAGAGAAAGTATGGAAAACTAAAGAAAAAGGCTAAAATAAACTACTAAAATAGGAGGTTATCAATGGGTTCCAATCTCTTTGTATCATCTACGTCTTTGTATTAAAAATGATCATGGAAAAGACAGATGCATAAAACAGAGCTGAGATGAGCATTGTATAAAGTTTGTCGTGGATGTATTTCCATCCTTATATGCAGATCCAAAACTTTTCATCTTCCATTTTTTTTAAAGTGGAGAATTTCACCCCTGTTTAAGGTAGCAGGAGATAGAGAACACAATTAGCTACGCCGAATGCTATAATCCCTTTCTGTAGTGCCCCAACAGTTCGCTAAAATTTGAACCCACAACTTGCGCTTCACAAGCAGTAGGCTTGACCAACTGAGCTAGTTGGCAAGTCCACGCACATCCATCTTCCATTGACCTTGTCGAGCATATATTCGTAATCCGTTAAAACTGTGGAGTAATCTTCATGTATTTGTTGTTCTGTGAGGATGAACACCTCCGGGAGCATGAGTGTCATGCTCCTACATGTGGGGCCTCACGAGGCTGTTAAGATGAAACGAGGCTGCTGCACCAAATTAACTCTCCAACCGTATTTGTAGATTCCTGAGTTGTGCATCAGCCATAGCAAGCCTTATTATGAGACCTTTTTGTCACGTCATATGGGATAGCTACGGGAAAGAGGAAACTGAAGTGTCCAATCACTAATCAGGAAACCTTTGATCATAATAACCGCCAGCTTCAAGAACGCTCAACATCCCTGCCCGCAGTTGCAGGGTGCAACCGCTAAGCGGAGTTCCTGGACAGTTTCGTTATGCTTCTTTACCCAGAATTTAACCACCAAGCTAAACGGAAGCACACCCTCAATTTAGATGGATAGATGGTACACTTGCAGTCAAGCTTCTGCTACTGCATATCCGTGAACATTGTCTTGTATAGTATATCAAAATTTTCGTTTATCTACCAATCAACAACCCTCCCCCTGGGCACAAAGTGCTCGACCGCATGCTATGATTTTCCTTATGGCGTCAAGGTATGGTCAACCCATCTAAGATGAGAAACGAAAGATTGCCACTGCCTGTTTAACGCATTGTGTTGTTAATTTTTAATTACGTCGTTACATGCAACTACAACAAGTGCAATTTAATTAACATATTCAGACATATCCAGATAAAAATGTAGAATAAACCAATGCAAGAGAACAAAAATAAAAGTTATGAACTCAAATCCGATCGTTCGTTGAGAAATGAAAGTGATACTTAATAAAATCAACAACCCACAATCCTTCTGGATAGGTAACATTCTTCTAATCGATCCAGTCAAGAATCTGATGAATACACCTCTTTTGTATTGACGACGACTGATGCAGACGTCAAGAGTTGCACTGGTGCAACTCGATAATTGTAGGAACCAATGTCTGACAGATCATGTCTTTAAAGAAAGGAAGGATGACATTGCTTCACACATGAGAGGAATCTCCAAAAGCCAACTTGAGTGAGCGACAATGGAAGAGAACTCTAGTTAGGGTTCGCAAAATACATACTCGAACGACTAACGGCTGAAGTTTGAAAGTTGTGTTTAACCCTAATGACTAAAGTCTTATTTATAGTCATACACGTACCAAAAGCTTATTCCCATTAAGACGTAGTCACTCGATCGTTCTTGTCCACGTTTGTAGAAAAAATTGCAAGAAAAATACTTTCCAATTAGGATTAATAAATTTATTTCAGAAAGAAAAACAATTTATTAAATTAATTATTAATTACATAGTTGTATCCTTGTACAAAAAGAAGATGGAAGATGGAAGACATTCTCACAATCCACAAGACACAAGCTCGAGCTTATGTCGGGAGAGGCGTGGCGTGACATGCATGTGCGTGTGTGTGTGTTGTGGTTACCATACTCACTAAAGAGGTAAGTATACTCTCTCCTAGGATCCTTTGGACACTAGTGTCACATGCGATCCTACATATAAGGACCACTGAAGTTTTAGGAATGAGCAATGTGGGACTAAACTCTTCCCATTTACACAAAATACCACACTACCTTTTTCCTCCATGTATTAGTTGCATTACAAAGAGATTATCCCATGCTATAAACATGAATAACAACCATATATCTAACAATTCCACACAAACTCCAATGTGTAGTGTGCTCTACCACTTAGTCCTCTATATTGTGTTTTTAGTAGATACCTTTCGGTTTGGATCTATCTGAGTTATCCAACTGTGACCCCGCAGGAATTAGGTGAAAAAAAGTCTTGAACCTGAATCTTGGGTGTAAGAGTATAGTTTGGTAACAACACAATAAATACATCACAAAAAAGATATCTAATGCATTAAAGGCCATGCATCCAAAGCACATATCTCATAATTAATATCAAGAAACAACCCAATTCCCCTATTGTGGCCTACACAAAATCAATCATTCAGTTGGAGTTTCCAAGGATGTTGAACATCCTGTCCTAATACTTGACGTCACTCAGAGAGTAATATCTTCCTAACTTACAGTCATGACACTAACATGTTTCTCGGGAGATAGACACAGAAAAAAGAAGCATCAATTGAAATTACATTGTGTGATTCAATTCACCCAACAACTTGTTATTATCACATTGAACCCAATTTGTGGGATCTCCACTCTGTTGGGTTGAGTTTCTACTGCCTGTAACAAATTAGGGGTTTCAGTCCCATTTTTAACTTGGATTTCTCCACTAAGGCCAAGGTAAGACTTTTAGTTAAAGGATCATCTGTATTGATGTTGGTGCCGACGTAGTTCACAACTAAAATCCTAATATACACTAATTCCCTTACAAACTTGAGTCTGACTTCGATGTGTCTATGCTATTTTTTATTTTACTTGGAACTTTTTATCTTAACAATAGTTGTAGTGCTATCACAGTGAAATAAAATTACAGGAAGTAACTTCTTTACCTTAGGTAAATTGGACATAAGTCCTTGTAGCCATTCAGCTTCCACCAGTTTCATCTAAAGAATACTACTCTGCCTCAAAAGTAGACCACGACAATGTGATATGTTTCTTAAACCTTCAGAAAATAGCTCCTCCTCCTAACAAGAATACATATCTTGAGACACCATTACTCCTACAGTTCATGGCAATCCAGCTTGCATCATTATATCCATCGACAACAGGATGATATTTACCATAATGTAGCCCAAGAGAACATGTTCTGTTAATATACCTCAAAACTATACCAAGAGCTTTCCAATGGATCTTATTGGGACAAATGGTATATCTACTTAACTTTCTCATGACATATGCAATGCCTGGACGTGTGCAATTCATAATATACATCAAACTTTTGATAATCTGAGGGTATCATAATTGAGACACTGAAACTCTAATCTCATTCTTGAATAAGGCCTTAAATGAATCATGTAGGTCTTAATAGATTTATGTGATGTGCACTCAAACATCTCAAGCATATTCTCAACATAGTGAGATTGAGAGAGAGTTACACCATCAGCAGACCTTATGATTTTAAGTCTTAAAATCACATCAACAACACTCATATCCTTCATCTCAAACTTTCTACACAAGAACAACTTTGTCTCATTGACTACTTTCATATTGGGACCAAAAAAAGCAGGATGTCATCAACATATAAGCATAACAAAATGAATCCATCATTGATAATTTTACAGTAGAGACACTTGTCATATTCATTAGAAACAAAGCCAAATGATGATATCACAGAATCAAACATCTCATGCCATTGCTCAGGGGCTTGTTTCAAGCCATATGATGACTTAACAATTTTACACACTTTGGACTCATTCCCATGACCCACAACTACCTCATGTTGTTCTAGATATATATCTTCCTGAAGATCACTATGTAAGAATGCAACCTTCACATCCATATGATGGGTACAAAGATTAAAAATGGAAGCTAATGCTATAAGCACTGAGATTGTGGTCATATGAGAAATAAGAGAATAAGTATCAAAATAATCTATTCCTTCCCTCTATGTGTAACCCTTAGCAACTAACCTAGATTTATACTTATTGATTGTCTCATCTATGTTAAGTTTCTTCTTAAAGATCCATTTGCATCAAACTGCAAAAAAAATGAGGCAAATCCATCAATTCCTAAGTTTCATTCGAAAAAAATGATTGAATTTCATCATGAACAACTACTTTTTAAAACTTAGCTTCTGTAGATTCCATAACTTGTTTGAAAGCTATAGGATCATCCTAAACAATTTAAATGAGAAATTCAATTTCAAAATCCTTGGATGTCCTAGGTCATTTACTTCACCTTGGTTCATCCATTTCTTCGTAATAATCAGATTTAAAAATAGCTTGTTATGATTCATCCCCCACATTTGTCATCATTTCCATGTGCTCGGGAATGCAACCTGTGGTGAATGAATCCTCTTGAGATATTTCATTGGGCACACTAGATTTCATGAGACACATCCTCAAAGAATGTAGCATCACATAATTCTATAATTATATTGACATCAATGCTTGAGATATCTGATTTCACAATCAAAAATCTATAGGCATAACTTGTCTCTACATAACCCAATAATATGACATCAACTATTTTTGGTCCCAATTTCTTCCTTTTGTGTTTAGGGACAAGTACCTTAACAAGGCACCCTCATGCTCGAAGATATTTTAGACTCAATTTTCTTCCTCTCCATAACTCAAACATACTACTTTCTACATGTCTATGGGGAACTATATTCAGAATATGGCAAATCATATTCAAAGCTTCCCCCCACATGAAGTTGGGTAGACTTGAGTTGTGGAGTAAAGAATTAATCATATCAGAGTTCAATTTTTACATTCTGCAATCCCATTAGACTCTGGTGAATAAGGAATGGTAATTTCATGAGCTATACCATGGAATTGACAAAATTTCAAAAATAAGTTTGAGGAATATTCTCCTCCCTTATCAAACCTTAATCACTCAAGTACTTTACTGGTTTGAGTTTCAGCTTCTTACTTATAAATTTCAAATTTATCCAATGCACCGTCTTTATTTTTAAGTAATAGAGATGACAATATCAACTAGTATCGTCAATAAAAGCTATGAAATCACACTTTTTATCCCCAATAGTAATCCCATTAAATTCATAGATATCTGTATGCACTAAATCAATATTTCGGAACTCCTATGCACTAAATTTAAAGGGTTCCTAGGTAATTTAGCTTGCACATAGAT
This sequence comes from Alisma plantago-aquatica, assembly GCA_963693085.1. Taxonomy (NCBI): domain Eukaryota; kingdom Viridiplantae; phylum Streptophyta; class Magnoliopsida; order Alismatales; family Alismataceae; genus Alisma; species Alisma plantago-aquatica. The sequence continues at coordinate 952,031,602 of OY856409.1, forward strand.
TTCCCATTTATTATTACTATTGTCATATTTAGTGATTAAATTCATATTCATCATATGTTTCATTGGGCCAACATTAACATGTCCCAAATGTGTATGACAAACACCAGATGATACAATACTCATGCACAAAGAACTATTATCATTCAAATTTAATATAGAATTTGAAACATGTTCAACAAGAAGCTAAAATAAGTTGTCCATATCACACATATACCCCTTGTCAAAAAATAAAGAATCATGAATGCGAGTAATAATAGTTTTATTACATTTGTAATCTATTATAAAATCATCTCTAACAAAAATTGTGCCACTAAGAATGTTGGGTCAAGTTGATCCGACATGCCTAACTCTATGGAGTCCTAAAGGAAACTCCAAGTCCACCAATCCTTCACCTTTGACTTCTATAGCGTTGGAATCACCCAAAGTCACTGATCGACCTTTAGAGGCCTAATAAGACAAAAATAAGGACTTGTCAGTACATACATGTACATTATCCCCAATATCTATTATCCAATATAGTGGTTCCAAAATAGAAAGAACTTTAGGTTTTATAGACATGTACCCATCGTTGAGGTTCAAGGATGCAATCATAATTTTGAGCACAAACTCCTCAAGTTTAGATGTCACAACTTTATTTGTCTTCTTTGAAGGACAATCTTTGTTCAAGTGACCAACCTATCCACAAGTCCAACAAAGTTTGTTCTTCAGGATCTTAACTTTAGGTTTAAGTGAATTCATTGGTTTCCTATCCTTGTTCTTAACAGTAGTAATATTGACACTAGAATTAACAATAGTGGGTACCTTGATAGACTTCTCTTTCAAGTGCTCTTCCTATATACTGATGTCAACCATGAGATTGTTCATGGACATGTCTCCTTTGCGATGCTTAAGAGATATGTCAAATGACTCCAAAGATTTTGAGAATTTCTTAATTATTGGCATCACAACAAATTTATTAGGAAGCTTCACCCACGCATTTTGAGCTCTTGCACTAAGAGCTGAAAATCATATGTTTGATCAGAAATAGATTTACCCTCAGCCATATGAAACTTTAGAAACTTAAAGACACAATATTTTTTCAGTTCTCAGATTTTCAGTATTGTATTTTTTTTTTTGTAACGCCTCGCACAGAACCTTAGATGTAGTAACAGACGACTTTGAGTATGAATCATATAGTTTGTTGTTTAATACAAACAAAATCAACCATCAACATGCCTTATCACCCTTCTTCCAGGTTGCAATTAAATTAGTATCACCAGGGACAAATATATCATGTTTGGGTTTGTCTTCTTCTAAATATCGATCATACCTTGCCATGTTAAGCCAAATTTGCATCATACTTGGCATACTAGATGTATAAATTTTCATGCCAGAACCTTGAACAATCATAGTTAACTAACAACAGAAAAGTGTTTTCTTTTAAATTGTTGTTAATTATTAATTATGTCGTGGCATGCAACAAAGGCATGTGCAATTTTGGATAACATATTCAGGAAGATCCAAATAAGAAATCTAGAATAAACTAATACAGGAGAACAAAAACAAAGGTTAAAAACTCAAAATGATCGTTCATTGAGAAACGAACGTGATATTTAAAGAAATCAGTGGCTCGCAATCTTTCTGGATAGATGTCATTTTTCTAGTCGATCTGGTCGCAAACCTGATGAAGATGCCTCATTCGTGTTGACATCGAACGATGTAGATGTTGAAGACGTACACCACTAGTGCAACTCAACAATCGTAGGAACCTCCGTTTGACAGATCACATCTTTAAGTACAGGAAGGACGACATTGCTTTGCAAAGGAGAGGAATTTCCAGAAGCCAACGAGAGGGAGCGTGGTGGTCAAAGACTCTGGTTAGGGTTCACAAAATACGTACTTGAATGGATGACAGCTGAAGTTCAAAAGTTGTGTTTAACCCTTATGACCGGAGGCTTATTTATAGCCTTACACACATAAAATCCTATCATTAAAGCATAATCATTCGATCTCTCTTGTACATGTTGCAAAAAAATCGTAAGATAAACACTGTCCAATTAGGATTCATACATATGTTTCAGAAATAAATAATTAATTAAACTGATAATTAATTATGTAGTTGTATACTTGTGCAAAAAGAAGACGTAAGACATTACCACAATCCACAATCCACAATCCACAAAGCTTGAGTTGGTGTCCTGTCCGGTCCAACGAGGCGTGGCGCACGTGGGCGTGTGTGTGTTGTGATCGCCATACTGACCAAGGAGGTGAATATATTCTGTCCTAAGACCCTTTGGACACTAGTGTCAAATGTGATCCTATGTATAAAGACCACACAAGTTCTAGAAGTGACACTATTTTTTTCTTCCATGTACTAGCCACCCTATTTTGGACATAACCCATTTTATATACGTGCCTAACAGTCATATATCTAACACCTTGTACTACATGCTTCCCCTATGGCATGGCCAATCTATATCCGGGTGGGGACGATACGTAATTTGGCGTCAATTCGAAGGTGAACGGAAGCGTATTCAATTTTCTTATTGAATGACTTCAAACCCTCACAAAAAGTGAGGTCTTTTAGCCCGGCCGGCCTCCTTTTGGTCTTCAACTGCATGTGTTTATCAGCAGAGAGTTTGACTGTTTAAAGCATAGTGTTGACACGGACGAGAGCCCATCGTTTCAAATAAAGTGGAGGATGGGAACGTGTGCTGATATTTAAATTGGTAGGACAGTAGATTTATCGAATTGAGAGGACGTAATGCACCATGCGGATTCAATCCGTGTTGACCTTCAGACAGGGTCAGCTTGAAGCAATTAAGGAACTGACTACTACAACCACAGCTGTTTAAATAGCGAAAATATAACTAACTACTGCAGATCTAGTGATCTAGCTTCGGAGTGAAATCTCTTACAAATAATAGTATAATGTGATATACGCCCACGTGTTTCAGGACGAGAGATCTTAGCAAAACCGGTACGAGACACTTCGGAGCCAAGCCCACTCTCGAGGTGAGGTCTGTGAGGAAGTAATTGAACTCGCACCAAACAAGGTGGCTTTCCACTTTGTAAATTAAAGTCATCCTAATAGCTCAGGTGACTATTCATTTCACGAACATAACTGGTCCATTTACAATACGTTTGAGTATTATCTTGTTAAATCTCAACTGTTAGTCTGATAAATAATAGTTAGCATCTTAAATTTACTAGTTACTAACACCGTGAATCTGTGATGTATCTGGTCTAATGCAAATCAGATGGATTCTGAGTCAGGGTAACATTGCAGTGATAGAACTATCACACTCCTGCTGTATATTAGCTTTTCTACAGGTGGTCACTTGTCGTCCCACACTGCTATCTACAGCTAGCGTACTCCTTCCTACACAAACCTTTCAGATATACATCACACCCCCTATCAAATTCGAGAACTTTCAAGACCACCATCCAAACCACCCCTTGGATTGCTGTCTCTGTCATGGCTGACAACACGCCGCATTCATTTGTCTGTGTCCACGCTATGACTTGTTCTCTCTTCCACTGCAGTAGATATACTGCCTCCGGTTTGACGTCGGGAAAAGGATGGTAGATAGCACACACTCCTAAAAGCTTCCTGTTTGGTGGGCACGGATGGTATTTGACCTGAAAGTTGGAGAGCGGCGAGATAGCTGCTGCTCAATTACTCATGGATAGGACTAATCTAACTAATAGTCCACGCATACATGAAAAGTAGACAAAAAGACACGGGTTCAACTTGTTGATGCCTATTTATTAGAGTACCGAAGCACATCACCTAATATTATGAGTACAAGTAGAGAACACACTTTTTCCACCGAAGTTAGACCTAGACCTCCGCGTAAACATATAATATGAAGCAATTGTTTACTACTGTATACAGAAGTTTTCGTACAGTGTGAAAGATTTCAAAACAAGAATAAAGATGAAAAGTATATGTTTTTTCTATTAATGATAGAATTCATTAAGTATGCTATGAATTTTAAATTAGAACTGTGCAAATATAAAGATTAAACGATACTATATATATATAATTTTTTATATCATTTTTCTATACAAGTTATATACATATTTCTAAATAATACTTATGTATTATATATTTTAATATACTGTTGTGAATATTTTTAAATCGAATAGTGCTTCTTAATAAGTAGTACAAATACATATATTTTAAAATAAAAAATACTTGTTAATAAATATTAGAATACATATTTTATACTTGAACAAAGTTAAAAATACTTGTGTGATTTATGAGGTCGCCCTCTCTCACTTCATTCATTACATCGCTCTCTCTCTCTCTCTCTCTCTCTCTCTCTCTCTCTCTATGTAATACACCTTCTTTCTCTGTCCTCTATGTCATTCTTTGTATTTATTACACGTTCTCTCTCCATCCACACTCCTTATTTTTATTTATTATGCCCTCTCTATCCATCTACCATCTCCATCCTTTTGTTAATTACAACATCTCTCGCAATCCACTATCTCTCTATTAATTTCATTCCACACTCTCTCCATCTACTAATGTTTATTTACTCTATCTCTTTCAATCAACAAACTAATTATGGACATTTTAAAAATCATAATATGCTACGTGAGTATTGTAGGACTGTAATGGGTAAGGTATGGTGCGTCTATGGTCATCCATAACCATAATCGTTTAGTTAAACATGTATGGGTATGGGTATATACCCACTTTTTCAAAAATTATACCCACATCATACCCATCCCCACAAAATTGTTGGGTATTGGACTGGTAATTGGGTATATGGTTATGAATAGACTTGCTACAATAACACATCATAAATTTTGAGTATAACAAATATCATAATAATTAGGTGATATTGATACTATTATGGAATCAAATGTATTCTATTTTGTGTGAATATAGCTGTTGATAAGTAAACAATATGTCATCTTATAAAGGACAACCAAGAGTAACATGTTGTTACATCTAAATCAAAATATAAAATAAGAATGACAATTGTTCACACTATTGGTGAATATTATAGAGTTTGACTACAATACTAATAGAATAATAAAGTCAGTGATTGACCTTAGACATCACGCCCGCTTGCTTTCACATTGGTGAATATGGATCATTACATTCTAATATAATGTTTTACTATCTTAAAGTAATTATACTTACAAATTTGTGTGCTGAAATATACACCATTACATTCCAATATAATTTTTTTATATAAAATATATTTAAATTAGTATATGGATATACAAGATATGGGTGCATACATAACCATAACCTTGCCCATTGAGAGGCAAATACATCGGTATAAGGGTAAGAGATTATGTGGATGTAAAAACTTATATCGGTGATGGGTTTAGAGGGTATGTGGGTATACCCATGTCCATTTATAACCCTAGTGTATTGATGAGATTGGATATAAGTTGTGGTGGAAATGGTGTTGAATCAATAATTTTTCTAATAGCATATTCTACTATATATGCAATTTAAGGGAAAGATAGAGAGCTTCTACTGGTACATTTTTACGAGGTCGTTTAGGAGAGAGAAAGAACGTCCCAGAAGCCTCTCACTAGAGATAGTGATATAGAGTTTCGGACTTTTAGGAGAGAGAACTAATGTATATATAAAAAAGCCTACATAAATAAAGATTTAATATTTAACTAAAATTATCTTTGATTGGAGAGAGAAATAGATAATAATTTGAGATAACAATGATAGAAATAAATTAAAATACATAGACAAAAACATTTTTATGATCAATAATTATTTATGAGTATTGAGATAAATACTTTACATATCATATTAATTATTTGTGAGTATTTTTGTAAAATTATGTATATTGTCAAACTCTTTTTCCAATTTTTTGTTCAATTTTTATTATGCTTATTACTTAATTATAAGTACTATCATATACACTTTTGTTTACAATATTGCTTATTTATGTGTAATTTTATTAAACTATACATAATATTATTAATAACATGCAGTTATAGGTATTATTTATTCAAACATCAATTTTTCTCTTCGTCCCTCCTTTTTTTCTCACCTTTCTTTTTATATTCCTGCCTATTGATTTCTATTTTCTTTTTATTCCTATATTTACTCCAACTATTATAATGACGTTGTCCACAATCATGCCAAATCAGATAGAGGTATATGGTCTTGAAAATATATGATTATTTCTAGGGATATAGTGGATGTTGCACGTCATTTTCCTATGTATTGGAACAACATTATGGGGTACTAGTAATTTCACTAAATCTGCATGGTTTGTAAGTTGTAATATCTCCTACTTGAATCACTTACATGATTTCATGAACTCCTTTTTGATGCATACTTTGTGCTAGTCTTCAACGAAGCAAGTATATTAAATGTATAAGATTTTCTTTCAAAATTTATAATTCTTGAAGTTAATGGAAATATACAACAAAACTATCAGTTTTTAAAATACACACACATATATACATATATCTTGATACATATATATGCATATATATAAATGGTCATAATTAAAAGTACAAAAATTGTATTAATGGTCATGGGGAGTCATGCTCCTAGATCAAGATAGATAAGAAGTTGAAGTATGAACCTAAAGCATAAGTAGGATATCCAAAGGAAACCACATCTACAATTGCGAGTTAGGGCTCTTTAGTTTTGGAGTGTGTTTATGAGATTAGAACTATTCCTATGTAAATTAGTTAGCCTTAACCTAGTTTAATTACATTAGGTAATACTTTATGTAATAATTCAATCTTATGGACTTTATGTATAAGATTTATACTAGATCAATACTTAAGTAGCTTCCAATAAGAAAATAAATACAAAGGGATTTAACATTGATGTTTATATTCAATCATTATAGTTTTATAAATATGTACCATTTAACATGGACAACTTTTTCTAGTATGCACAAGTTACATATCCCTTCCATTAGTCAGTATTGATATATGGGATTAAGAGAGGCATTATCTCCCCCTCTCCCATACCCATGATGGAGATCGAACGTTCAGGTGGGTGGCAATCAAAGACAATAACTGGGATGTGAACTTGGGTCCCATTGTTAGGGGACACCACGCTTGACCTATTATGCCACTCCTTGTCGATAGTCTATTATGATATATGTATGTATGTATGCATGTATGTATGCATGTATGTATATGGTAAAAGTAGTTATTTTTCATTGTACATGTACCTTAAATGTACTGATACCATATTTAATGTGCTGGTAAAAATCTATTACAAAGTTCGAGTATATAGATGTGATACATATTCCCCTAGATGTGTTTATCATACATCATATCATATCATACATCAAGAAAAACTATAGATACATATATTTCTAATAAATATGTTATGTTGAATAATATATGTGAGTACGATTGTAATTTTTACACACATATTATATCAAGTATGTTTCTTCAATGATTATACATTGATTTGGTATACAAATTATAAATATCCCACTAGATACACAATACATGAATGATTAATGTATCACATGGTATACACTTTCAGACCCCATCTTTATATAAATATATTGATGGAGGATCAAATTTTTTAGTTTTAAATTAGAGAAATCTAGTTTTTTTAGTCTATATATTTGTTGGGAGCTTGGCATGTGGCTCTCTTTTCTATATCCACATGTCACAATTCACTAGTATAGAAATGACATATAATGTCACCGTTGATGTCATCGGTTATCTAAAAAACCCGACACCAAGAACAATGACGTCAGTTATTTAAGACAACTATCACCATATGTGAAGTGTTGTCAATTTAGAAAAGACACAATTACCACTTTTACTTTGACGTCAGTTTGTAAAATTACCAGCAAAATACAATTCTCTAGGGAAAAATTGCCTCTAAAATTTTAATCCAACATCAGTTTTTGCTAAAATTGACGTCATTTATTTAGCATCATATCCCCATGGAAAAATTCATCCCCTCATTAGTCTTCGACTCTAACAACTAATTGATGAATGATCACCCTTCACAAGACCAACTTTTTTTAAGGGGATGGGTCTATAGCGTCCGTTGTTTATTAGAAATTCACGATTAGGTGTTTATGTGCCTTGTCCCCATGAAAATATTTTTTCCCTAATTTCTCCTTCGTCGTCAGTTTTTATTGGACAACCGACAACTATGGTCTTAACACTAGTTAATTTTTTTTGTATATGAATATAGACGTTGATTTTTTCATTGGTAACCAACGACTATGTCAGACTATATATTTGGTTTAGAAGTTAGTCATCAGTTCACCACAGATAACTGACGACTATAACCATAACCTGAGGACAAATTTTTTTGTTCATATTTGTACATAGTCATCAGTTTTGATAGATGTAACCGATGAATATTTCCCATCGCCAATGTTTATTTTTTATTTAGGAGTTAGTTGTCAGTTTTTTTCTAGTAGTAGACGACTAAAACTCTAACAGAGGGAAAGTTCTTTTGTTTAGATTTAGACTTAGTTGTCTATTTTATCTTTCTAACCGACAACTATGATCCACTTAATAGCACCTGAGACATTTCTTTCCCTTATTATTTGTTTCAACACATGTGATACCTAACAACTGCAACATTGCCGCTGCTTGTGCTCTGCTGCCGCCGCCGCTCGTTATCTTCCTTCACCACTTCTCATGCTCTTCTACTTCCACTCATGCTCTACCGTCACTGCTTGTGCTCTGCCGCCGTAGCCACTCGTGCTCTGCCTTCCATCATTGTTGCTGAGACCATTATCACCGCCTACTGCTAGACCTCTTACAGTTTGCCACCGGTGCCAGCCCCCACCACTGCTTCTTATGCTCATGTAATAAACCACTGCTACTACTCATGCTCTCTTACTACTGCTCATCACTGTGGTTGTTCGCTAGAGCCAGCCACAATAAGGGTTGCAGTATATCCAGGACCACCACCAATGTCGTCGTCGCCACTGTTAAAGGTAAAGCCCCCAATTGGTTGGTTGTGCATCCTCTATTCCTCCTTAATATATGTTAACAAAATAATCCCTACAAACATATAATGTTTATTTAATACAATTGATGATTGGATTGATTGTTAATAATATATGTCAAAAATAAAATGCTAAGTGACAACATGTAGCCTAGATAAACCTTGTATATATGTGTGTGCCCTGACAACCTTATTTTTTAGCCCACAACAATATTTAGTATAAGAAATGTTAGTATTCTCTTTGATAGTTAATTATGTTTTGATAATGCTAAATGTTGATGATATCCTTTCATTTGCTAGTTAATAGTATTTTGATAATGATTAAGCATTGGTGAAGCAATCTAGCACAATACATGAACTTGATCCACAAATCCTCATAATATAGAATCATAGATTTACTCCTATAGTGCGGATGAGATGAAGTGCTTGATGACACTAAGACCATAGGTATATAAATGACAACATTGTATTATGGCCAAGAAACCCATCTGAGATTTACTCGTTAGGAGTAAATCTTGGATAATCCTTACTTTGGAATTGTTTTTGAATACTTAATTTCACTTAGGATGTAAGTGCATAATATATATTAGGTTATCAAAAAATTTTGTCAACACCTACCCATTTGTTCTCTAAGTACATATATTGGTGGATATTTTCCTATCTACATCAATGTACTTGGAGAATTGCGGGGAAATACAACTGAAATTTTATTGAAATCTGAATACATACATTATACACTTACTAGTGAGATTAGGTGTTCAAGAATGACAATTTTTTTTATTATGATTGGGGTACTGATGATAACGAATGACATTTCTAAACTTTGATGACATTATTTTTGTATATATGTGGTGCTTATATATACATGTATGAATGACTTTTTTTAATTATCTTATTGGAATTTGATCTATATGCATGTGTGTGAATGTGAAGATGAATGAATGAATTGTGTTTCTACATGTGTGTGAATGCGAAAATGGATGAATGAATGGAACTACAAGTTTCTACATGTGTGTGAATGTGAAAATGGATGAATGAATATAGCTTCATGTTTCTACATGTGCGTGAATCATGTGAATGAATTAATTGTGTTGTTATATGTGTATGAATCACATGATGTATATATAGTCTTGATATATAGATAGTCTTGATCATCTTGTTATTGTAGATTTGTGGCATGTTGTTAGGTTGAAATCATAGGATGTTGTGAACCTATAGTTCAGAATCGAACTACATGTTCTGCATCATGCTAACTAGTTGAACAACAGGCCTACAAGTTGATATTACAAAAATGACACTTAGTCATAAGTTATTTAAAAGAACCGTCAATGCAGGTCTACGTCGTCAATTATTTAAAAGAATCGTCAATGCAGGTCTATATCATCGGTTATTTATAGAAAATAGACGACTATGTCCTAATCTGAGCCAAATTTTTTTATTTAGGTATGGAGATAGGCGTCGGTTTTTGAAATCATAACCGACGACAATTTGTATCTATATTGTCAATTTTACTTTGAATCAACGACTATGAACCAAGCATGAGATCACTTTTTTTTGGAAAGGGAGTTAGTCATCAGTTTTTATTGAAATAATCGATGACTACTGTCATAACCCAGGCTAATTTTTTGTTCGGTTATGAAGATAGTCGTCATTTTTTTGTAAATAATTGAAAACCATGGATCCTACCGGTGTTGGTTCTTTTTGGTTGCAATTGGGGTTGACTATGTGTCATCAATTTTGGATCTGACGTTGTAGGCTTCTACCTTTAGTGTCGCCCACTTGGGTGTCACTTGGAAACCGACATAAAAAGTCCCTTTTTTCCACCATAAAATGTAGTATATGTACCAGTGATTACAACTAATCAAGAGATTAGGACAATCTATAGACTAATCTTTCTAACATCTATAAAAATTTTCATTTTAACAAGCATCGAGTATGTACACCCACCCATATGAAGTTTAACAAGTAATGAAACCTATATTTCTTATCTAATGATGAACACAAAGGGTTACATCAAATCTTTGATAGAAAATATTTCAAAATATGCAGACAAATGTTGACCATTAGATATAGAATCTAGAATTAGATAAATCATATTATACATTATCATATACAAGTAAGTACTTCTATATAGATGCACTTTAAGGCTTTATTAGTTACTATACAATGTTGTACCCTTTTTTGGCTTCAGATCTCCCTTGATATCTTAGTGGATGGATTCATTTGCACTATTACATGGTCTTTGGATTTCTGGACCTCCACCTACTCCTCACATCATGTTGCACAGAGGAGAAGGAGCTTTAGGGCATCGTGGGTTTGGTTCTTTTGGTCTGGGAGCTCATCAACACACGATGAACAAAATGGCGACCCCATCCTTCCAACACCCCAAAATATTTGCATTTGATTCGAACTACAAAGCCCCTAGGATGTTGGTCACCACATATGGTGAGGGAGAAGATGTGTGATGTCATGTGACCTCTATGCCCTCCACATTTATGTTAGTGTGTTACTAACGCATGGGTACTATGGACATCTCTTCTATTCATTTTGATGTATCGTGTTGGTTTTGGTCTGGTAATGTGACTATTGTGCCCTACCACATGCTCAAGGTTTAGATAACAATATGAGTCCATATCAGTTTTTCATCTGACTTTCTTTTGACTTCCTTGATATTTGGAAAACCCTTTTTCTCACTCTCTGATTGGCTGATATTATGAAACTCATGAATTTTTTGATGTCAAATTATTATTTGTGGTATTTGTTGGGTTTTAGGGGAGACAGAGAAGGCAGCGGAAACAAAAAAAATTATTCTCCCAAACCTAGAATAAAGGAATCACGTCAACATCTATACAATAGGAAGGATGGTTTGTAGAGGCATACCTTATCCCGAGGCTTGCTCAACGACGTTACCTCGCGGCTTGCGCGGTCTTCACCTCCAGTCTTGGACGGTGTCTGTTCAACTCCTGGTCTCATCGGGACTGTCGAGATTGACAACTGTCCTCTGAGCGGTAGAAGTCTCCCGCCTATGAAGTAGTCCACATGGACCACCTCGAACTCTGATCACCTTGTCCCACAAGGCACCAAAAGGATTCGTACACTCATGTCGGCATACTAGTCACCGACACACTCTCTTTCCACCAGTCGCTTTTCTGCAGTTGTCTTTCCCTTGTTGTTCCTCCCTTATCGGGTAGCACTTGCTCGGGCTCTCCTGGTTACCACAACCAGAGAGACCGACAACTTTACAGAGCAACTGGTATTCTGAGTTGTTGTTCTTGAGAAGCCCCCAATAACCCTATATATATGGGAGGGTCATGGGATAGGGTTCTCTACCCCAGACAATGCGGGACTAAAGCTGGAGTAGAAGGGTTCGAGATTTTCCACAAAAAACAACCAATTGCGCCAGCTAAACCGATCGTTTCAAGCATGAAATGGTCGGTTGGGGACCTGAGTCGATTGGTTCACACTTGAACCGATCGATCGGTTGGGGCAACTGAGTCGATCAGTTCACTTCTGAATCGGTCGGTTCACTGCCCTGGTCAGTTCCCGATTGACTTTTCCTCTTTTGTTTCGAATTGATCCAAATACCAATCCTTGTTCTAATCAAATTGGACAAGTGAAACGAAGAGAAATTTCTTACCAACCTGACTTCCCCAACTCACTCATTTGGACCAGTTGAGCCGATCAGTTCAACCCTTGAACCGGTCGATTCATCCTGTCCTGAGCCGATCGGATGATCACATGAGCCGATCGGTTCACCAACCTGAGCCGATCGGTTCATCACATGAGCCGATCGGTTGGGAGTGCAGACTGCACAAAATCATTCAATTGCAGTTTCAATCAATCCGATACTCTAATCAATCAGTCCAACACATTGAACACTATGATACTGAGCTATTGATTGATTGAGTGTTTAATTGAACTACAAAACTTCTTTAGTAATCAATCTAAACATTATTTGTGGATAAACTCCTCTTCCAAGTTAAATCCTATGTGTGTGACCCTGCATGCCCATTTCACGTTGGCAGTGAAAGTCCATAACACTTTTGACTTCACAACCAAAGAGTGGTGCCTAATCGCACATTAGTGCTACCCAAGTGAAAAGGAAAGTTGGAGAACAACTTTCAATCCTACAATCTATGAAATGGTGTTACAGTGAATGTATAATTCCTTTGTCACTGATATCCCGAATGAACTCAAGGCATGGAACAATCATCCTTTCAACGTTCATTCACTTTCTTGATCTCAGAGTAGATTGGAGGAGATATGTATGACATCAATATCACATATTGATTCACACATGCGTTTTCACACCTATCTCAATCCTACTCATCAAGTGGCCATGGATATCAAACTCCCTCAGGAGGGACAAATCCCATATCTATCACTCACCCCTCAAAAGCCCCATGTGTCAAAGCCACCCAATCATCACCTTTATAACAACCCATGTTTCAGGACTGCGTTTGATGATGTCAAAGTGTACCCAACGACATGTGTTGAGTGTAGTGATTTTAGGTCAAAGAATCACACTCACCACCATCACTGTGAGAACTGACTGTGACTACCATGTCATGGTTCCATGTGTCAAACTCATGGTGGGTTTGTCCGGTACACTTGTTCTCTAACAAGTACCTATGTGTTTGGTTTGATATCTCCATATCATGACTAACGAGATTCTGTCATCAACCAACACCACAATTGAGACGCTATGATCTCCAAACCGCGATATAAACACGATTTAAACTCAGCAGAAGCATTCGATTAACAGTGGAAGACAAAAATTATGGGAAATTAAAACTTTTTGAGATAAGAGCTTGAAACCATAAAACTTCTTTCATAACAAGGAGATAAACTGCTTACATCTCTATTGAATTACTTCTTGAGTAATTATACACAACATGATTCAAAATCTCAAGAGTCAAAACCAAAATCTCAGACCACTAACTCCAAGACCTGAGAGTACAGAGATGGCATAGGACTATCTAACTACAACTCAGCAGTCAGTATCTCCACCTGAGATTTACTGCTGCTCCTGGTGATGCTGCTGTGGGGATTGGTCACCTATAGGCTGGTTTCTCCATCTTCGACGACCACCTAAAAAGTTGAAATCTACGGGGTGAGATAATTTTAAATAATTGTCCCAACGAGAGTTATAACTCTCCACTAGAAGCTTTATATAGCAATTCAAAGAATAACATAAGCAATAAAAGCTCCCAAAGTATTCAACAGCAGTCTGGTAATAAGCAGAAGTTCATCATTTAAGAAATATGAAGAACATGTGTACTATACAATGTAACAATCAATCAAGTATCTCGTAGTTAATCCTAACAGATATGCTACGCTGTTGATTATGTTTCACAAACATTATTATGCCCTGCGGAGATGAGGCATACCACTCATACTCCAACCGATCACTGTTAAGTCGCATCGGTATCATACCTAGGTCATCAAAAGAGCCGGATTCTTATGACCTCATCTTCCTCCGTCAGAGTGAGGATAACGTGCAGGACATCTTGTGTCTCTGCTAATATAGCTCACCAGGGTAATCTGGTACTTCGCTATTTTAGAGTTACAGTGGCATTCTGTACTCTCTTCATCATCGAGAGATTTCTTGTTTATCTCTGATCGATGCGGTATAAGGATTTCCTCGAGTTGTGTTGCAGCATAAACATATAGTGAAGGGTTGATGGATTAAGATACATCTACATCAATTCCTACACTAGGATGTAAGGATTTACACATCCATATTCCCCCACATACTCAAAAGTATGCGATCCAGGAGTTCCCTTAGGAAAACCTGTTTCACCATCATTTTGCTTTCTGACAATGATGGATCTATGATCAGGGCTCTACATGGTATGATTATACTTGATTAGTTAGGTACATTTCAGTATTCTTTTAACATCATACATGTTCTCAACATTAATCATTAGCATAGCAGTAATGAAAATAAAATACTAAATGTAACAAGTCTAACTCACATCAATTATCATTTCTCAATCATCTCATCACAAGTCATCTGTTAAGCATGACCTTGATGATACTCATGGCTCTCACATCCCATCAATCTCATAAGATGCCACTAATAAGGCATCAGGATATTTCACTATTCATAAAGCTAAAGCATGCTTTCAATGAATATAGTATCATAATCCTTACCTGGATATGATCATCCTCATATAGGAACCTGCATAGTTAATTCAACTGATAACAGTAAATAATTCTTTTCAAATAAGTTGTACCTTCCTACTCTTACAAGAGTTAGGTGACCCTGATTTTCATCAATTAGGGTTTACTATTCACATTACATGTCATCACCCTAGAATTAGGGTTTACTATTCACCTCATGGTGAATTAAACTCATAACATCATCATGTATGAGAAACATCAACATTAAAGCCCTCGGATAAAATTAAGATTCATCAATTATCATAATTAGGGTTTCCATGATCTCCCATAGGTGGATCATACCCTAATTGTGCACATTCATATGTATTGATGGTACTTTACTTGAATTTCAACCATAAAAGGTACTTCTCTCTCCTCTCACTAGTAGATGGTGATTACACCACTCTAGATTAGGTTGGGTTAAGTCCTCATTGACTATTATAAGCCAAATCATCACTATCATATGATTAGGGTTTGATTAAAACAAGGTATCCTTTGATTTAACCCTTCAAGGGCATTTTGGTAAATTACACCATTGATCACCATCATGGGTCAATTCATTAGTCACTTAGTCACTTAATGTCCTAAGGTACAATTAGGGTTTGGATCAAACCACCATTGAACCAATTATAACCTGTAAAGTACTAACCAATCACAACCCTAAAGTCTCCAATCGGTTGCACACATTCAACCTCCAAACGGTCTTGAGACCATTTGGATGTGTTGACCGTTTGCTAGGTTTGACTCCAAGGCCGCATGACACTCAATGGCGTTTGCCCTCAAACGGTCTTAAGACTGTTTGGGTGCGTTCATCGTTTGGAAAGAGTTGACTTCCAAACCGTTTGAAGCTTATGCGGTTTGAAACCGTTTGATCAAAACGTTCATGAGATCGACTGGTCCAAACGACCTTGAGATCGTTTGAGCCAAACGGTCTTGAGACCATTTGGCCCCAAACGGTCTTGAGACCATTTGACCTCAAACGGTCTTGAGACCGTTTGGTCTAAATGGGCTCAAACCGTTTGGACCTCAAACATGGTTCAAAAGTTACAATCGATTATGGTTATGTATGTTGAAGCCCTCAATTATCCAAATCCATGTTAACCACTCACAAATTGAGTCAATTAGGATGAGCCTTGATCAATTGGACACCAAATTGACCCTCAATTGAAAGCCAATTAGGGCTAAGTCCACCTCAATTAGGGTTTCAATCGGATAATCATCAATGTTCAACAATATGAATCAAATTGAGGTTGAACCTATCAATTGACCTCCAATTGGGCCCAAACTTGGCTCAAACGGTCTTGAGGTCGTTTGGATGACCTCCAAACGGTCTTGAGACGGTTTTCCCAAAGTTTGACCAAAAATCAAGTTGGTTGGTTAAGGGTTGAACTCCAATTAGGTCTAAAATCAGCATTTTTATCAATTCTTCAACTTATTGTAATTGGACCCTCAAACCATCAAATTACCTCAACCCTAGACCTCCAAACGGTATTGGGTTGTCACCAAATGGTCTTGAGACCGTTTGGATGAATCCCCAAATGGTCTTGAGACCGTTTGGGTCCTTCAACCCAAAACTCAACAAGATCTATACTTGAAATCAGCAATTTCAACCCGATTAGGATTAGGGTGTTGAAGTGCCTTCAACTCTCAATTGGTTAAGAATTAGATTATGATTCTTTGTAGGAATGAAATTCAATATATTACCAACAGACCCTCAAACAGTCGTCCCTTGGTCAACACTACCAAATGGTCTTGAGACCGTTTTGATCCAAATGGTCTTGTAAGACCGTATGAGATCAAACGGTTTGAGACTGTTTGACCTTAAACAGTTTGCAACCGTTTGGACCAAAAGGGTCCAAGGTCGGTTGATAAAGTTGCCTAGGAATTCACTCCCATCATCTTCAACCTCTGTTCAGGTCAGTTATACCACCGTTTTACTTGCAAAAGTGCAAGGAAGAAGGAAGGTAGAAGAAGAACTAAAACTTAAATTGCAAGAACAATGATATGCATTTAAAGCAAAGAGTTTAGAGTTATAAAACCCGCCTCAAACGTTGTTCCTAGAGCTCCAAGCTTCCAAGATTCAAGCCTCTAATGTAGTCTTGAGCTCCACAACTCATCCAGGGGTGATTCTCCAAGGAAAAGATGGGGATGGTCGGCTAGAACAAAGAATCTAAGTGAGTTAACCATAGAACCAACCTTTTAAGAAGAATTCCTCCATGAATTCGAGCTTGAAGATGGTTCCTACTCACCTTAGCACTAGTTGGTCGTTCTCTCTGAGGTCCAGATCTCTGCCTTGGCTGTTTTGAGAAAGATGAGAAATGAAGAGGATAAAGGATACGTTCACTTGGTTTGCAAGGGTTTTAGCTTATATAGTTTAGGCTATTTTCCATCATAAGGACCTCTAAAACATGGATTTCTCATATAAGTCCCTCCTTGTTCAAAGGCACGTCCAAGCCATCCAAACTTAAGAAAAGTTCATCAAAACTCAGGATCTAAGGGTAAAGAAAGCCAACTTCCAACTAGGGTACATACATGAAAGGTCTCCTTTCTCATACTAGGTGAATTTTATACACAAAGATCATTCTTTTTATCTGATTGCTTAATTGAAGCGCCCCTTTCATCATTTCTACTCTAAATAATGTCAAGAGTCATAAAAGATATTCTAGAAGGCGTATTTTACAAGTTGCACCCCCTATTTTGGGTAAATTGCACTTTACTCCAAAATTAGGCTTTTAAACACAAGGATCATTCCACAAGCTGCATCTTGATGCCCAGGCTTGGGAAATCCATCATACCTCATCATATTCACTCATATGATGTCTCATCATCAAAGGAACATCTTAAACTGTGAAATTTGCAAGTTAAACCCCTTAACTGGGTAATTTGCACATAGGTCCCTGCATGACAAAACAATACTACAACTTGTTTAAAAGGACAAAATTTGAAAGTATTTGTTTCTGAGGAACTTAATTACATGCCAGAGAGTATTCACAAGTATATAATGACATATTTAGGCAAAACTTCTAGGGTTAGATTATAACCCAGGTCAGGGATGTTACAAATTATCCACCCCTTACAAGGATTTCGTCCCCAAAATCAATAAAACACATTAGGAGAAAAGAGTAGGGTATTTCCTTCTCATCTCATCCTCTAGTTCCCAAGTGGCTTCTTCGACACCATGATGGTTCCAAAGGACTTTCACAAGACTTATATCTTTCTTCTTTAGCTTTTTAATTCTGTTATCAAGGATTGACACTGGTCCTTCCTCATATGTTATATCTTCATTCAATTCTACTTCCATAGGTTGTAGAACTGACTCGGTGTCTGGGTGACATTTCCTCAGCATAGAAATGTGAAACACAGGGTGTAACTTCTGCAACTCCTGAGGTAACTCTAATCTATAGGCTACCTTTCCAACTCATTCAACAATTGGATATGGTCCCATAAATCTGGGAGCTAACTTCCCTTTCCTTCCAAAACGAAGGACTCCTTTCCAAGGTGAGACCTTGAGGTACACTCTGTCTCCAACCTGGAACTCTAAGGGTCTACGACGTCTGTCGGCATAAGATTTCTGCCTATCCTGTGTAGTTTTAAGCTGTTATTGTATAACTTTGATCTTCTCTGTAGTCTGCTGCACAAGATCAGGACCTAACAACTGATGTTCACCAGTCTCATACCAACACAAGGGTGATCTACAACGTCTTCCATACAAGGCTTCATAAGGTGCCATATCAATACTATGCTGATAACTATTGTTATAGGCAAACTCTATCAAGCTTAGGTGTAGATCCCAACTTCCTGTAAACTGGAGAACACATGCTCTCAAAAGTCTTCCAAGGTCTGTATAGTCCTTTCAGACTGTCCATCAGTCTGTGGATGAAAGGTTGTACTAAACCTTAACTTAGTGCCTAATGCTCTGTGTAACTGCTCCCAAAAACGACTTGTAAACTGGGGGCCTCTGTCAGAAACTATAGTGACAGGAACTCTGTGCAAACGCACTATCTCTTGGACATACAACTGTGATAACCTTTCAGCAGTATAGGTTGTTTTGACAGGTAAGAAATGCGCTGTCTTTGTCAACCTATCAACAATTACCCAGATGGAATCATGTCCTTTGCTTGTCCTTGGTAGGCCAACAACAAAGTCCATGGTCACATGATCCCACTTCCACTGTGGTATGGGTAAAGGTTGCATTGTTCCTACAGACTTTTGGTGTTCAGCCTTAACTTGCTGACACACAGGACACCTCAAAACAAACTTAGTAACATCCTTCTTCATCCCAGGCCACCAATACATATCTTTTAAGTTTTGATACATCTTGGTTCTCCCTGGATGCATAGCATACATTGAAGAATGAGCTTCTTCCAAAACTAACTTCCTCAGGTTATCCACATCTGGTACTATCATCCTTCCATGATAGCATGCTACTTGATCATCTGAATCGTGGAAACCAGCTCGCTTTTCATCACCATACTCAGATCTAATCTACTGAACTGCAACATCAACTTGTTGTGCCTCCTTTATCTACTCTCTTAGGGTAGGTTTAATATGCATCTTAGCTAACAAACCGGTTAACAATGACACCTTTAACCGCACATTGTCTTGCCTCAAAGAGATAAGCATATCTCTCCTAGAGCATACTAAGGAGTTTAGTTGTGCCCTATCCATGGTTGATGTTGCTGATTTCCTACTCAAGGCATCTGCAACCACATTGGCCTTTCCTGGATGGTAATCAATTGTACAATCGTAGTCGTTGATTAACTCCATCCAACGATGTTACCTCATGTTAAGCTCATGTTGAGAGAAGATATACTTAAGATTTTTATGGTCTGTGAAAATCTGGAATGTCTCTCCGTAGAGATAATGTCTCCAGATCTTCAAGGCATGAACCACAGCAGCTAACTCTAGATCGTGTGTCGGATAATTCTCTTCGTGTTTCTTAAGCTGTCGGGAAGCGAACGAAATCACTTGCTTATCCTGCATCAACACACATCCAAGTCCATTCTTGGAGGCATCACATAAAACTATATATCCTTTACCTTGTTCAGGTAGTACAAGCACAGGTGCACTTGTCAACCTCTCCTTCAACAGCTGAAAAGACTGTTGACACTTATCACTCCAGGCAAAAGGAACATCTTTCCGGGTTAACTTGGTTAAGGGTAAGGCTATAGAACTGAAGTTCTTAATAAACCTTCGGTATCAACCAGCTAATCCCAAGAAACTTCGAATCTTTGTCGGTGTCTTCGGTTGTTCCCATTGTAGAATAGATTCTACCTTTTTAGGGTCAACATGAATACTCGAGGCAGATACCACATGACAAAGAAAAGATACTTCTGGTAACCAGAACTCACACTTTCTAAACTTAGCGTATATCTTGTGTTCTCTTAACAAGGTCAAAGCTTGGCAAAGATGTTGTTCATGCTGCTGAGCATCCTTACTATAGATTAGAATGTCATCCATAAAGACGACAACACACTGATCAAGGAAAGGTCAGAAGACTCTATTCATGAGTTCCATGAATGCAGCTGGTGCATTAGTTAGTCCAAACGACATAACTGTGAACTCATAGTGACCATATCTTGTCCTAAAGGCAGACTTGGATATGTCACTGTCCCTAATACGGAGTTGATGATATCCAGACCTTAAGTCTATCTTTGAAAAGACTGTTGCACCACGCAATTGGTCAAAAAGATCATCAATCCTCGGCAGAGGGTACTTATTCTTTATTGTTACTTTATTGAGTTGTCTATAATCAATGCACAACCGCATTGAACCATCTTTCTTTTTGACAAACAAAACCGGAGCACCCCAAGGTGAAGTACTCGGTCGTATGAAACCTCTCTCAAGTAACTCTTGAAGCTGTTTCTTGAGTTCTGCCATTTCGACAGGCGCCATCCTATATGGTGTCTGGGCTATGGGTTGTGTATCTGGGACCAAATTGATTTCAAAATCAATTTCCCGAGGCGGTGGTATATTGGGAAGTTCTTCAAGAAACACGTCCTCGAATTCCCTGACTACAGGAACTTCAGCAGGGTTGAGACTCTCTATGGTAGTATCTACTACATAGACCAAGAATGCATAACATCCTTGCCTCATCAGCTTATCAGCAACCATAGCTGACACAAGACAGGTGGGTAGAATCTTTCTTTCTCCTTGAAAGATCCATGTGTTGTTTTCATCAGCAAACACAGCCAACTTGGATTCACAATCCAAGACCACCCTATACCTTTCCAAGGTATCCATCCCAAGGATTATATCAAATCCTTGCATATCAAGAGGTATAAGATCCACTTGAACGCGATGATCAGAAAAGAAGAGGATGCAGGGAGAGCATACCTCCTGCAAAACAGCAGACCCACTCAACGGAGTCTCCAACAACAAACTATCTGCCCTATGACTGACTGCCATATTACAGTTACGAATCACTCTTTGAGTGATAAAGGAGTGCGTAGCACCCGGGTCAATCAAAAAAGATACAACACATGATTTAGACATATCATAATATAAAAGTTCCATCTGACCAGCCACAACCTGTGGATTGACCACCGCATCTGGTGGGTTCATAGCATAGAACCTCGCTGTCGCCTGAGGTTGAGTTGGTGTTGATGATCCAGCTTGAGATACTTGTCCACGTCCTCTAGCTGCTCCTTGAGACTGCCTTTTCTGTGATCCCTGTTGATTTTGTCTCTGAGGCTGTGTCACACTGACAGGCCTAGACCTGCAGTCCTTCATCAAATGTCCCACCTTCCCACAGTTGTAGCAGCTTCTTTCCAGTTGTTGTGGTCTTGGTGGTCCTGTGACTGACATTGATGCTGAACTGTGAGTCTCTTGTGGCGGTAGGCTTCGTCCTCTACCTCTACTCGGTGTCCACTGTGTCTGAGCACTAAATCTGGGTGGTGGAGGTGTAGGTGTAGAGAATTTAGGCTTCTTAAAGTCTCTAGATGAAGAACCCTAGAACTGTGGATATCTTTTCTGGGTTTGCCTTTTCTCGACCATAGATCTCTCTATCCTTCGCACTGACTCAACGAAGGTAGAGAATCTCTCCCAGTTTTCTAAGGCAGACACGGGAGTAGTCATGTCAGCATTCAAACCCTTCTCAAACCTTCTGATCCTTTCTTCTTCTGTGGCAGCCATGTGCGAACAGAATCGCAACAACTCCATGAACTTAGCTTTATACTCACTAATGTTCATCACGCCATGCCTCAATCTCTCAAACTGAGAGATCTTCTCGTCCAGGAAGGTCTTCGGGAAATATCTGTGGACAAATTCCCGACAAAAGTCTTCCCACGAGATCTCTATTCCAGGCCTCTTCTGCTCTTCCATGGTCCACCAGTGACCAGCACTTCCTTTGAGAAGATAGACAGCATGTCTAACCTTCTCAACTTCAGGGATATTCAAGATTCTGAAGGCTTTCTCCAACTCAGTTAACCACAGATCGGCATCTGCGGGGTTAGTTGTCCCAAAGTATTCGGTAGCTCCGACACGACGAAGTCGCTCGAACGTCTTACTGATACCTTGTCCCTCCGGTTGGACAGGTGCCCTAGGTGCAGGCATGGGCATCCTGTCAGTGATATGTGTCATGGCAGTCATAAACTGCCCGAACATGGTTTGAACAGCTGGGTTACCCATATCAACTGGGTCAAACTGAGGTGGCTCAGGTACGGGTTGCTCTATTTCTGGATTTCTTGCACCTTCCCGAGGTGCAGCAACGCTACTCTCTGCCACATACTCCTCATGTGGCTCAAACATCCTTATATATCTTCTTCTCCTGAGGAGCAGAAGATTCTATTAGATAAGGAAGAAACACTAAAGATAGACTCGACATCCTAAGTCCTATGTCTCTGTAGACTCAGCGAACCTAGAGCTCTGATACCACTAAATTGAGACGCTCCGATCTCCAAACCGCGATATAAACACGATTTAAACTCAGCAGAAGCATTCGATTAACAATGGAAGACAAAAATTACGGGAAATTAATACTTTTTGAGATAAGAGCTTGAAACCATAAAACTTCTTTCATAACAAGGAGATAAACTATTTACATCTCTGTTGAATTACTTCTTGAGTAATTATACACAACATGATTCAAAATCTCAAGAGTCAAAACCAAAATCTCAGACCACTAACTCCAAGACCTGAGAGTACAGAGACAGCATAGGACTATCTAACTACAACTCAGTAGTCAATATCTCCACCTGAGATTTACTGCTGCTCCTGGTGCTGCTGCTGTGGGGATTGGTCACTTGTAGGCTGGTTTCTCCGTCTTCGACGACCACCTAAAAAGTTGAAATCTACGGGGTGAGACAATTTTAAATAATTGTCCCAGTGAGAGTTATAACTCTCCACTAGAAGCTTTATATAGCAATTCAAAGAATAACATAAGCAATAAAAGCTCCCAAAGTATTCAACAGCAGTATGGTAATAAGCAGAAGTTCATCATTTAAGAAATATGAAGAACATGTGTACTATACAATGTAACAATCAATCAAGTATCTCATAGTTAATCCTAACAGATATGCTACGCCCTTGATTATGTTTTACAAACATTATTATGCACTGCGGAGATGAGGCATACCGCTCATACTCCAACCGATCACTGTTAAGTCGCATCGATATCATACCTAGGTCATCAAAAGAGCCGGATTCTTATGACCTCATCTTCCTCCGTCAGAGTGAGGATAACTTGCAGGACATCTTGTGTCTTTGCTAATATAGCTCACCAGGGTAATCTGGTACTTCACTATTTTAGAGTTACATTGGCATTTTGTACTCTCTTCGTCATTGAGAGATTTCTTGTTTATCTCTGATCGATGCGGTATAAGGATTTCCTCGAGAGAATTGTGTTGCAGCATAAACATATAGTGAAGGGTTGATGGATTAAGATACATCTACATCAATTCCTACACTAGGATGTAAGGATTTACACATCCATATTCCCCCACATACTCAAAAGTATGCGATCCAGGAGTTCCCTTAGGAAAACCTGTTTCACCATCATTTTGCTTTCTGACAATGATGGATCTATGATCAGGGCTCTACATGGTATGATTATACTTGATTAGTTAGGTACATTTCAGTATTCTTTTAACATCATACATGTTCTCAACATTAATCATTAGCATAGCAGCTATGAAAATAGAATACTAAATGTAACAAGTCTAACTCACATCAATTATCATTTCTCAATCATCTCATCACAAGTCATCTGTTAAGCATGACCTTGATGATACTCATGGCTCTCACAGCCCATCAATCTCATAAGATGCCACTAATAAGGCATCAGGATATTTCACTATTCATAAAGCTAAAGCATGCTTTCAATGAATATAGTATCATAATCCTTACCTGGATATGATCATCCTCATATAGGAACATGCATAGTTAATTCAACTGATAACAGTAAATAATTCTTTTCAAATAAGTTGTACCTTCCTACTCTTACAAGAGTTAGGTTCCCTGATTTTCATCAATTAGGGTTTACTATTCACATTACATGTCATCACCCTAGAATTAGGGTTTACTATTCACCTCATGGTGAATTAAACTCATAACATCATCATGTATGAGAAACATCAACATTAAAGCCCTCAGATAAAATTAAGATTCATCAATTATCATAATTAGGGTTTCCATGATCTCCCATAGGTGGATCATACCCTAATTGTGCACATTCATATGTATTGATGGTACTTTACTTGAATTTCAACCATAAAAGGTACTTCTCTCTCCTCTCACTAGTAGATGGTGATTACACCACTCTAGATTAGGTTGGGTTAAGTCATCATTGACTATTATAAGCCAAATCATCACTATCATATGATTAGGGTTTGATTAAAACAAGGTATCCTTTGATTTAACCGTTCAAGTGCATTTTGGTAAATTACACCATTGATCACCATCATGGGTCAATTCATTAGTCACTTAGTCACTTAATGTCCTAAGGTACCATTAGGGTTTGGATCAAACCACCATTGAACCAATTAAAACCTTTAAAGTACTAACCAATCACAACCCTAAAGTCTCCAATCGGTTGCACACATTCAACCTCCAAACGGTCTTGAGACCGTTTGGATGTGTTGACCGTTTGATATGTTTGAATCCAAGACCGCATGACACTCAAGGTCATTTTCCCTCAAACGGTCTTAAGACAGTTTGGTCCAAATGGGATCAAACCGTTTGGACCTCAAACATGGTTCAAAAGTTACAATCGATTATGGTTATGTATGTTAAAGCTCTCAATTATCCAAATACATGTTAACCACTCACAAATTGAGTCAATTAGGATGAGCCTTGATCAATTGGACACCAAATTGACCCTCAATTGAAAGCCAATTAGGGCTAAGTCCACCTCAATTAGGGTTTCAATCGGATAATCATCAATGTTCAACAATATGAATCAAATCGAGGTTGAACCTATCAATTGACCTCCAATTGGGCCCAAACTTGGCTCAAACGGTCTTGCGGTCATTTGGATGACCTCCAAACGGTCTTGAGACCATTTTCCCAAAGTTTGACCAAAAATCAAGTCGGTTGGTTAAGGGTTGAACTCCAATTAGGTCTAAAATCAGCATTTTTATCAATTCTTCAACTTATTGTAATTCGACCCTCAAACCATCAAATTAACTCAGCCCTAGACCTCCAAACGGTCTTGGGTTGTCACCAAACGGTCTTGAGACCGTATGGATGAATCCCCAAATGGTCCTGAGACCGTTTGGGTCCTTCAACCCAAAACTCAACAAGATCTATACTTGAAATCAGCAATTTCAACCCGATTAGGATTAGGGTGTTGAAGTGCCTTCAACTCTCAATTGGTTAAGAAGTAGATTATGATTATTTGTAGGAATGAAATTCAATATATTACCAACAGACCCTCAAATGGTCGTCCCTTGGTCAACACTATCAAATGGTCTTGAGACCATTTTGATCCAAACGGTCTTGCAAGATCGTATGAGATCAAACGGTTTGAGACCGTTTGACCTTAAACGGTTTGCAACCGTTTGGACCAAAAGGGTCCAAGGTCGGTTGATAAAGTTGCCTAGGAATTCATGCCCATCATCTTCAACCTCTGTTCAGGTCAGTTATACCACCATTTTACTTGCAAAAGTGCAAGGAAGAAGGAAGGTAGAAGAAGAACTAAAACTTAAATTGCAAGAACAAAGATATGCATATAATGCAAAGAGTTTAGAGTTATAAAACCCACCTCAAACGTTGTTACTAGAGCTACAAGCTTCCAAGATTCAAGCCTCTAATGGCATCTTGAGCTCCACAACTCGGCCAGAGGTGATTCTCCAAGGAAAAGATGGGGATGGTCGGCTAGAACAAAGAATCTAAGTGAGTTAACCATAGAACCAACCTTTTAAGAAGAATTCCTCCATGAATTCGAGCTTGAAGATGGTTCCTACTCACCTTAGCACTAGTTGGTCGTTCTCCCTGAGGTCCAGAGCTCTGCCTTGGCCATTTTGAGAAAGATGAGAAATGAAGAGGATAAAGGATACGTTCACTTGGTTTGCAAGGGTTTTAGCTTATATAGTTTGGACTATTTTCCATCATAAGGACCTCTAAAACATGGATTTCTCATCTAAGTTCATCCTTGTTCAAAGGAACGTCCAAGCCATCCAAACTTAAGAAAATTTCATCAAAATTCAGTATCTAAGGGTAAAGAAAGCCAACTTCCAACTAGGGTACATACATGAAAGGTCTCCTTTCTCATACTAGGTGAATTTTATACACAAAGATCATTCTTTTTATCTGATTGCTTAATTGAAGCGCCCCTTTCATCATTTCTACTCTAAATAATGTCAAGAGTCATAAAAGATATTCTAGAAGGCGTATTTTACAAGTTGCACCCCCTATTTTGGGTAAATTGCACTTTACTCCAAAATTAGGGTTTTAAACACAAGGATCATTCCACAAGCTGCATCTTGATGCCCAGGCTTGGGAAATCCATCATACATCATCATATTCACTCATATGATGTCTCATCATTAGAGGAACATCTTAACCTATGAAATTTGCAAGTTAAACCCCTTAACTGGGTAATGTGCACATAGGTCCCTGCATGACAAAACAATACTACAACTTGTTTAAAAGGACAAAATTTGATAGTATTTGTTTCTGAGGAACTTAATTACATGCCAGAGAGTATTCACAAGTATATAATTACATATTTAGGCAAAACTTCGAGGGTTAGATTATAACCCAGGTCAGGGATGTTACAGCAATCTAGTCTTGTGTGTCATTGCTGTCTATCTACCTTCCACAATGACGTCTGACTAGGGACATAATAAGAATGTACAAACTCTTAGCATCTGTATGATCTCATCGTTCAGGTCCTGAACCTGAAAGCATACATGATTGAGTATTGTCATTCTCTAGACATTCAATCTATTCCATCAATATCTCATATGACTGAACCAGAAAGAATTGGAAGCTTGCCTTTGATGTTTATCAAATCAATCTTAATGTATCCCACCAATCATCCCATGATTGGCTCTTAGGGAATACATACCAACAAACTCCCACTTGCACTACGATCCAATCACCCTTAAATCATATTGATAGTGATCTTCAAACATGTCCCACATGTTACTGTGCTCTAGTGCTAACATAGTGAATTATGGCAACACCTTGCCAAGTCGATATTAATTGCATGTCTCTCATCTCTTTTCTGTATGTCACACATATGAGATGGAGTTGCCGTAATATGTGATCTAGTATTCCTTTTCTAACCTTTAGCTACATTGCATGACCAAGTACTCCTAACTTGTCATCAATGACCGGAATAACTATAAGTTCAACTCATGAACTTCTAGATCCATATAGTATCCACTAATGTTCTCTAACACATGGATACTCAGATTTTCATTTTAAACAACTTTATTGGAACGTTTCCATTTATCAACAAACATTCACTTTTATATATCCCATATATTTTTGTGATTAATCTTCTGTCCTTTTTGGAAGTTCGCATCAATGTAACTCGTTATAGAGAACTCTTCCTTATTTCCATAGAACTAGTACTTCTCAAGTACTTGTTAAGTTCTTATGGTATTCCAGTAACCCTTACTGGAACTAGATAGACATCCACTCGTCATGTCCCACATACGAGTTATTAGGATGAGCACATCATATTGTCATGTCCTACATATAAGATGATGAATGCATTTTATTCTTGCTATGTCCATACATGCAAGATAATGGGATAATTACATACATGATAGATTCATATCTATTCTTAGTGTTCCCATTCTTCATAAGAATTGGACACTTGGCCTTGGGATACTAACTCCATGTAACATGAACAAGTTTTCTCCCACTGAATCTATGCACACTGAACCCTTCAATATATATTGCCAATGTATGCTATCTCTTTTCAGGTCAAGAGGTTTTCGAGAACTATCTCTATAGATATCTATTCCTATTACATAGGAAACGTCTCTATCTTCCCTAAAGATAATTTCCACTTTGGATTTCCATTCTAGAACATTTCCATTTCACATCAACATGTGGATGTGAATATGCTCCCACTAAATCACAGATCCCTTCTTTACCTTTGACATATCAGTCAAACCCTTTTACTATATAGATCACACT
The DNA here is from genome assembly GCA_963693085.1 of Alisma plantago-aquatica. Lineage (NCBI taxonomy): Eukaryota > Viridiplantae > Streptophyta > Magnoliopsida > Alismatales > Alismataceae > Alisma > Alisma plantago-aquatica. The sequence goes on from OY856409.1 coordinate 952,060,286, forward strand.
TCTGAGTTGATTGTACTCAATCAATCACATTGATTAGTCCATTGTAACTTATAGACTTCATTTGCATTAATGGATTCATAAACCTTATAGGTTGTGTCACGTACACATCCTTGTTTTTATTCCTCACAGGAATGCAGTTTTGGTATCCGTATGCCAAATTTCTTAGTCATTAAGTTGCAATCAACAAGAATCATCCTTCTCAAAATGTTATCCATTTGTCTTAACACTTAGGACTCATTCACACTTATGGATTTCATCCCAATGGGTGCTACCATCAAGGTCATACCTTATGGTTCACATGGAAGTCATTTAGGATGTAATGGTCATAAACCATAACTCAAAATCTGATTCCTCATATTCTTCTAAATAGTTGATTCATCACAAGACCAACTCATCACATAGATAATCGAGGTGTATCTATCAAGGATATAAGAACTCACAACTCCTTGTGATTCTTAATGTCCTTTATTAGTGTGGGGTATTCCTTTTTTGGTTTGTAAAACTTCTGTTGCTTTTTTTGTATTTTTGTTTGTTGTAGTTACAGAACTTGTTGGTCCCAAATTAAGAACCAGCTAAAAGGAAAGAAAATTTTCTATACACCATATACAAATGTAAAAGAAAAGCAGCCCTGAAGCATAGTTGGACATAAGATCCAAGAAAAAAATGCAAAGGTCACCGCCACCAGGGATCACCAGAAGAAAATCTAGACGAAAGCAAGCTCAAGTCTCACTTAGAGACAAGCAAGAGGGCCTGAGAGCAACAAAAACCAGAACAAACAAGCTGCTATCATAGCAACCAGAGGATCATCATGGTGAAGCTACCATCAAAAAGACAATAGCAGAAGCTCAACTCCAACAGGGCTCGCCAGAAGGAAGCATCCAGAAACAAACATCTTCAGCACACAGCATATAGGAAAGAGAGAGGCCAGAGAGAAGAACCATGGAAGAAACGATCAAGAAACCCAACAAGCAGAGCAGATTCAAGAAGTAGCAGAGCAGAAACATCCATTTGCAGCTGCAGATATAGCAGAAACCCAGGGAAGATGGAAGAAAACCAACCACAAAGACAGACATGAAAGAGAAGGCATCTTAGTCTCAAACAGAAAAGAAGGCAAGAATCTCATCATTAATGACTTTAGAGATTAGTTCAGGGGAACTTGCTTTATCATCATGAACTCGGCTATTTCTTTCAACCCAGCAGTGGTAAAAAATAAGGCTCATCAGGCAAGACTTTTTGGGATCAGAGATAACTTCAGCTGCATCCTAGTTTTTAGGCATAGAAGTATTGAACAAGTCCCAGATCTTCTCTATGAAACTACAACTGAAGAGGATATGATTGGTATCTTCATAGGCATTAGAGCACAAAAAGAAAATAGAAGCAAGGCAAAGGCCCCTTCTTCTAGAATAGTCTGAGGTGGGAATCTTATTGTGTCTAGCCTTCCATAAATGACGACTAGCTCGTTTATGAGTTTTAATTCTCCAAATCCAATCAAAGTTAGGAGTACCTTCCAGATTAACTCTGATGGTATCCCAGACACCATGTAGATTAACCAACTTGAGGCTAGCAAAATAAATAGAATCTTTATGTCCATGTCTAATAGAGATAGAGTTAACCACATAAAAAATGTCAACCTGACCCCTATTACTGGGTCTAGGCATAACCCATTTCCCCTCAGCAATGATATGATTCAATTTGAAATTTAAGGGGATACCAGACCTAACAATACAATCTCTACCAACTTGATAAGTAAGGAAATTAGATATGCACCAGGGATCATGCCAAATGGAAATGAGACTACCATCACCAATATCAAAACTATCATATTTCAGAATATAATCTCTGACTCGAATAAGATTGTTAAACATCCACGAATGATTGGAAGATTCATTGATAGTCCAATAAGAAGCCTTCTTCAGATATTTTTCATTAATCCACTTAACCCATAGGATGTCTTTCTTACTAGCAATATTCCAAGAATTGATGATAAGACAAGCTCTAGAGACGTCCTTAAGTTTCTTTATGCCCAAACCTCCATCTTTCTTAGGTTCAGTAACTTTTTCCCACTTAAGGAGATGAAGGTTCCTCTTAAAATTAGTTTCACCCCAGAGAAAATCTCTACACAATTTATCAATATGATCCAAAGTAGAGCTTGGAATAGGAAAGGAAAAGACCCAGTATAAATGCATATTGGAGAGAGTAGATTTAATGAGCTCCAGTCTAGCAGCCATAGATAGGAGTTTAGACTTCCAAGAGTCCAACCTCATCTTAATCTTATCCACCAAAGATCCACAAAGCCTTTTAGATAGTTTGCCAAACAATAAAGGAAGACCAAGATACTTCGAAGGAAAACAACTTTCCTTTATACCAGTAATCTCAATGATAGGTTTTCTATCAACATTCTTACTGAAAATGGTAGAACTCTTCCCATAATTGACACGAATACCAGAAACGCCTGCAAAAGATTCAAGGATAGATCTAATAGCTTTGGCATCATCAACACTAGCTTTATAAAAGATCATCAGATCATCCGCAAAAATGAGGTGGGAAATGCTCAAGTCTTTAGAGACAGCAATAGGACTAACATTTCCATCTTGAACAACCTTTTTGAAAAGCTCATAAATACCCTGCATACCAATAACAAAAAGGTATGGAGCAATAGGATCCCCTTGCCTAACTCCATTTGAAGGTTTGATAACATTCGAGGGTTCACCGTTGATGAGAACTTGATAAGAAGCAGTAGAGAAAATCTCACTTATCCAATTAATCCAGATAGGGGGAAAACCCATACGATACATAACAGAGAAAAGAAAAGTCCAATTGAGAGAATCATAAGCTTTAGAGATATCAGCTTGGATGCACATTCTATCAGGAGAATTAGATTTTTTGAAATCACTAAGAATTTCATTGGTGAGCAAGGTAGCATCTCGGATACTCCTACCTTTGATAAAAGCACATTGAGAATTGTCTATGATAGAAGGAAGGACGCTTTGAAGTCTATTGGCAAGGAGTTTAGAGATAATTTTGAAGAAAACCTTGCACAAATCTATGGGTCTCCAGTTCTTAATATTAGTGGAGTCACCACCCTTAGAAATGAGAGTCAAGAAGGTATGGTTAGCTTCTTTAAGAATATTGCAATTATCAAAGAACTCAAAAACAACATCACATACATCATCACCAATGATATCCCAAGCTTTCCTGTAGAAGAGGCCATTAAAACCATCCGGGCCTGGGGCCTTGTCTGCTTTGATATCTTTAACAACATCCTCAATTTCTTTTCTGGAAACTCTGGAAATAAGAAAATTTTTCTGCTGAACAGAGATAGTTTTACCATTCCACTCACCACGCCAAGAGCCATTCAAGGAGGAGCTATCATTAAACAACCTTGTGTAGAAATCAGTAATTGCAGACTTAATAGCATCATAATCATGTGAAATAGAACCATCAATATCCAGTTTCTTAATGGAATTAGAATTCCTTCTAACCTTCATGGAAGAATAGAAAAAGGAAGTATTGGAATCTCCTTCTTTGAGCCACTGAACCCTCGACTTCTGCCTATAAAAAGATTCTCAGACAGTAGCTTGTTTGTTAGCTTCAGTTCTAAGATTCTTAGCAACCCTTCTCAAATCCTCATTCATGGGATTGCCATCAGCCTCTTCTTGAGCTTTAATGGCTTGGAGTATAGCAATCATGAAATTATCATTGACATCACCGAAAATAAGACTATTCCAGCTGATAAATCTTTTCTTAAGTAATTCAAGTTTTCTATACAATTTGAACATGGCATAACCAGGGATATCAGTGGCCCAAATCTCTTTGACAATGGTATAAAAATCCTTATGATCAGCCCAAGCGTTGATGAATCTGAAAAGAGCTTTAACTTTCCTAGGATTACCAATCTTAACAACAATCTTCCAATGATCACTAATGATGTTGGAAATCACCTTACCAGAATAATAATGATTCTCATAAATGAAGTCGGCATTATGAAGAACTCTATCAATCTTAGACATGACAAATTTGTCTCCCTCTTGTCTGTTATCCCAAGTAAATACAGGACCTTGAAGGCTCATCTCAAAAAGGTTAGAATTCAAAGCACACTCATTAAAATCATCCATGGATTTACTAGTAGGTAGAGATTTTCTTATCCTTTCATCAACTTTCCGCACACAGTTAAAATCCCCCATAATGAGCCAAGAAGAATCAACTATAGAGCTGAAAGAACATATAGAAGACCATAATCTAACTCTATCATTATCAAGATTGTAGCCATAAACAGCAGAAAGAAAGAAATGAGATTGATTAAAACTGATTTTCATATGAATGACTTGATCATTTTCATCTATATTAGTAATGTCACCATCAAGATCTTTCCATAAAACAACAACTCTACCAAGAACATGAGAAGAGTGATTCGAAATCCACCTATAACTAGAGAAAAACTTATTAACAAAGGAACTGATTTTACGAGGCCTAATCTTAGTCTCAAGGAGGATGAAAATGTTGTTGTTAGCCCTCCTAATCTCTTCCTGAACTTCCTGGATCTTGTTATTTATACCACGAATGTTCCAGGAAGAGATGGAAAGGGGGGGAATCATTTATCAACATGGGATGTTATGCTGGCAGCCTCAGCTTCGCTTGAATTGATGTGAATTTCTTCAACTTGAACAAGAGTGGGAGATAACTCAGAACCTACAGGATTATATTGGATTCCCAAGCATTGGTTTGATTGAAATTCAGGAGGGAAAATATTTCTTCTCCTATCACTTGGATCGATCTGCACTTTTCCAAAGATGGAACTATCAGGGGAAGAACTTAGTTATTTGATAATCATCCTCTAACTCCTTAGAGCATGACTCCTTTTTTATTTAGACATCACCATGCCTTAATCACGAGCTCACTATGAGATACTATCATAATCACTCATAAGGATCTCAAACATTTGGTCCAAGTATTTCATTCATTGATCTCATCAAGAACTAACACTTTACCAAATTCTTACTTCATCTATGATGTTCTTAAACACTTCAAGATATTCATATTGGTATTTCTCTAAACACTATTTGAAGTACTAGCATTTGCTCCAATAGGTATGTAAATACATTACATGTATTATACCTAATAGGATAATCATTCTCCCACTACTACTAGTGAAGATTGATTTATCATGTTCAAGAGATTCATGTCTCTTACTGGTTCTCTAACTAAAAGAGTCTAGATTTATTCATCATATGGAAACTAGAAATGAATTTCTCATGATTTATGCTAATTTGATTGTTTGAGTTATCAATAACTTTTTGGTATTGTTTTATCTTATGCATACCAAGTACCACAAGATAAACAAGGCATTGCCACATAGATCATATCTTTGAAACATCAACTATATTGATAGCCATCTTGTCACTGCAAGATGCAAAAATAAAGTGTTTCTATTGGCAAATTGAAATAGCAGTTCTCAACTCTATTTCGTGTCCTTTAGGCTGAAATAAACTAAAAGGTACTCCTATCTATGGTAGCAACACTTGCTCCAATGATGGGTACTCCTTTATTGGTCCTTTCATAAAGGCCATCACTTCTTTGTAGATCTTACATATCATATATGTCAGATCTTCATCTTGGTATCATATACCTCAGAAGTGGTTGATTTCATGATACCTTAGGTGGAGATCTCCATCCCCTCCTTCTTCTTTTGTTCTTCCAGATATAGAGGGCAATTCCCTCGTTCACCCTCCCATGTGCCTTGAGGCTGAAGATGACTTGGGCTACTATCTAGCATCAAAACCCTTCTTAGCTTTGCCCTTGCCCTTGCCCTTGGATTTGCCTTTCTTTCTGTTGATCAACATCACATACTTAGGCTTGTCCTTCTTCATTTGTGCCTTGAGGCTGAAGACGGCTTGGATTGCTGGCTAGCATCAGAACACTTCTTTGCTTTACCCTTGTCCTTGATTTTAAGACTTACCCCTCATCGATCAAAGATTAGGGTTTTGTCTTTCTTCATCTTTGCCTCTACTATCCTCAACATGTCCAACAACTTTGTCAATGCTTGTCAAAGTTGTTCATGTCATAGTTCATCATGAACTGTATGATTCTCACAACATTTGCAGTATCATACCAATAGCCAACTCTTGGCTCAGAGGGAATCCTTCTTAGTCAGGTTTTTCTACATGCCCAATCACATTGAGTGTGTGAATACCTTACTGGATCTCCTTCTGTCATGACACACTTGAACAGCGCCCTGGAGACATCATATCTCTCTTATCGTGCTTGATCTTCATATATGTTCTTGAGATGCTGAATCATCTCAATGACACCCATGTTCTCATGTTGTCTCTGCAACTCGTGGTTCATGGAGCACAACATCAAACACTTTGCATCAATGGCATCTTCAGAATGCTTCTTATAAACATCCTTTTCTATTTTTGGTGCGGTAGGAGCAGGTTCCTCTAGAGCTAGAGTATCCAGGACATAGAGCTTTCACTCTTAAGTGAGAACAATTCTCAATGTCCTAAACCAGTCGTGGAATTATTCCCATTTAATTTGTCCATCTTAAGGACCGATCACAAAGAAAAGTGATTGTTGTTTCTTGTCATTTGTACTACAAAAGGAAATATATGCAATTTAGTCCAAAACTCAATTTTGACTTATTTGATTGATTTGAAAGGTTGACGATATAATTAGGACTTTAATTAATTATCGCTCCCACTATTTTTGTTCAAATTGATAGCCCTCACCATCAATTTGGAAGATTGCAACGTACAATCTTCTAGTGGGTCAAGATCCTGAAATCCTCTTAGTCATAGACCAGCTAGGGCTGTCATCCACAACTTAGATCTTCCAGGTAGGCAACTTTTGCCAATTACATCATATGCAACTCTTGAAAGATGCCATATGCAACTCCTTGCCATGATCACCTCCATGCCTCAAGGTGCTAGATCATATCTAGGTCACCTTGTTAAGTTTGACCCAAAGCTAACACGATGAATATGCACCCTGCTAGGGCAGACCTACATATCCATCCTTCACGCTTCCACGAGATAGATGATGCACCACGCTAGGGTGTGCCCACACTTGGTCGATCAAGGTTTTCATGTGTGTTGCATTTGGAAGGCATCTAAAACTTTAATATTTAATGAGGGATTTGGTTTTATAGGTACATATACATATCCAATCCCCACAATACATAGTACGTATCATATACATGCTATATCCTACAGAAAACATGTGAAATGATAAAAATGATGATTATGGCCATCCTAATGTGATTCCTCAAGCCAAGAGGAGTCACAGTCATCTAGGTCTACATCTCATGAACTCAGTGCTTTGCCTTTACTGGGTTTGATCAACTCATCTCCATGATTGATTAGCTCGCCATCATGCCGGTCGGTTGGGTGCCACCATCCGATCGACTGGCGCCTCTAGTCGATCGGTTCACTGGTCATCGTACATCTCCTCAGATCGCCACCCACTCATCTTTCTCCTCGAACTGGTCATCTGGAATGCCAACTGATTAGTTCATGCCTTGAACCGATCGTCTCAGTTGTCGTTAGGTTGTCCGCCATTCTTTGACATAACATGAAATAAAAGTTCTATCCTATTTACATTTGAATTGAGAAACCTGAGTTATATTCGGGGGGAGAAAAGGTAGGAATGAAATCTCAAGTTATCTTGAGTTACATCAGGAATAAGAGATAGGGAATCGGTACGCAGACCGAGATGCAAACAACCACATTCAACCAAGCACACATACATAGGGTTTATTTGCCATAACCACACTATACATACACCACAAAACTCATTTAAGGGCGACACATATCGAGTGCATTCATATTACATATCATATATATATTGGGATTTGTGGATTTAGGATTGGACATGCATAAAGCCAATTTTATTTGCATCGTATGCAATAAATAAAGGCGACAAACCAAATTCGATCACATCGATAATCCTAAAGTATAGAGCAGTCGATGTGGCTCTGATACCACTATTGGGTTTTAGGGGAGACAGAGAAGGCAGTGGAAACAAAAATTTTGTTCTCCCAAACCCAGAATAAAGGAATCACATCAATGTCTATACAATAGGAAGGATGGTTTGTAGAGGCATACCTTATCCTGAGGCCTGCCCACCGATATTACCTCGCGTCTTGCGCGGTCTTCACCTCCGGTCTTAGACGGTGTCTGTGCAGCTCCTGGTCTCACTGGGACTGTCAGGATTGACAGCTATTCTCCGAGCGGCAGAAGTCTCCCGCCTCTAAAGTACTCCACACAGACCACCTGGAACTCCGATCACCTTGTCCCACAAGGCACCAAAAGGAGTCGTACCCTCCTGTCGGCGTACTAGTCACCGACACACTCTCCTGCCAGCAGTCACTTTTCTATAGTTGTCTTTCCCTTGTTGTGCCTCCCTTATCGGGTAGCACTTGCTCAAGCTCTCCTAGTTACCACAACCAGAGAGAACGACAACTTTACAGAGCAACTGGTGTTCTGAGTTGTTGTTCTTGAGAAGCCCTCAATACCCCTATATATATAGGAGGGTCATGGGACAGGGTTCTCTACCCCGGGCAATGCGGGGCTAAAGCAGGAGTAGAAGGGTTCAAGATTTTCCACAAAAAACAAGCAACTGCGCCAGCTGAACCGATCGTTTCAAGCATGAAACGGTCAGTTGGGGACCTGAGCCGATCAGTTCACACCTGAACTGATCGGTTGGGGCACCTGAGCTGATCGATTCACTTTTGAACCGGTCGGTTCACTACCCTGGTCAGTTCCCGATTGACTTTTCCTCTTTTGTTTCGAATTAATCAAATACCAATCCTTGTTCCAATCAAATTGGACAAGTGAAACGAAGAGAAATTTCTTGCCAACCTGACTTTCCCAACTCGCTCATTTGGACCAGTTGAGCTGATCGGTTCAACCCTTAAACCGGTTGATTCATCCTATCCTGAGCCGATCGGTTCATCACATGAGCCGACTGGTTCACCAACCTGAGCAGATCGATTCATCACATGAGTCGGTCGGTTGGGAGTGCAGACTGTGCAAAATCAGTCAATTGCAATTTCAATCAATCTGATACTCTAATCAATCAGTCCAACACTTTGAACACTATGATACTGAGCTATTAATTCATTAAGCATTTAATTGAACTACTAAACTCCTTTAGTAATCAATCTAAACATCATTTGTGGATAAACTCCTCTTCTAGATTAAATCCTATGTGTGTGACCCTATAGGCCCATTTCACGTTGGCAGTGAAAGTCCATAACACTTTTGACTTCATAAGCAAAGAGCGGTGCCTAGTCGCACATCAGTGCTACCCAAGTGAAAAGGAAAGTTGGAGAACAACTTTCAATCCTACAATCCATGAAATGATGTTTCAGCACTAATATCTCGAATGCACTCAAGGCATGTAACAATCATCCTTTCAACGTTCATTTACTTTCTTGATCTCAAAGTAGATTGGAGGAGATATGTATGACATCAATATCACATATTGATTCACACATGTGTGTGCACACCTGTGGCATACAACTAATGAAAACATAATTAACCAATGTGGAAGCGTTCACAAGGCAGCAGATTACCAAAAAATCACTAAAAATTAAAACCTTTTTATGAAAAGATCCATCAAGTAAAAACTTTCTCAGATAGAACAAAAGTAACACATTTGCATTCTAATTTTCAAAAGTACATAACGTGTATCATCTCTTTCTGTGAGTTACAAGCATTAACTATCCTGTCAAGCTAAACACAGGCAGTATAAAATCTCGAGGCACTGAGCCAAAATCTCGAAAGCACTAACTACTACTCCGAGGACCTGAGAGTACAGAGATGACACATAGGACTCTATCTACATATATACAAGGTATAACAGGCAGTGTCTCCACCTGAGACTTCACTGCTGTCCCTGCTGTTGTTGCTGCTGTCCTTCACCTACTGAAGGATTCTGGCCTCCTCGTCTGCGTCCACCTGAAAATGTGATTCCCACAGGGGTGAGACAATTGTAAATTGCCCCAGCGAGAGATATAACTCTCTGCCAGAAACATTATTATTGCATCTTAAGAAGATAAATATGCACATAGGAATCATATTTGATTGACATCAGCTAATTCATTGTCTATCCAATTATAATATTATTCTTATCTAAAACATTGCAACTATAACTTGAAAGAGCAACATGTCACTTATCCATTAAGGAATATGAAGATCATGTATAACATTTATTCACTATAGAATCATTACCATAGCATTAACTCTCTTCAGACTTAGATCATATATCTAAAGTCTGGTATTATCATTGTGGAGTCATGGCCTGTATCCATATTCTTTTCACAAAGTGTTGGGATCTTAATCCCTCAACTCACCAAGTACATTTCCTCTTTTTAACAAGTTCATCATCATGATTATAGCATGTGGGTATTTGAAACCATAACTCACCATTGGATACTTATTATCACTTATTAGGTAACTTAATACCTTCAGGTCATTTAACCAAGGATATCATGATTCTTGCTACATAAGGTATTGCACATAGTACACAAAGTTCAATGATTCTTACTACATAAAGCATATGAAGGCTTATAAAGCCTATAAAATATTCTCAATAAACAAAGCACCATAGCCCATACCTGGCTGTGCTCATCTTTTCAACATATCTGCATGATTAGTAATCATGATACAATTTCATATTAGTACCATGCAATACAAGGGTTATCTTATTCATTCATAACCCATTAGTTTGTATTTGAGCTTCACATAGGATTACTCTACATTAGATCTTCACATAGAATCACCATGTATTAAGGTTTCACATAGCATTACCTTGCATTAGGGTTCACATATCATTCATTTGTATTAGGGCTTCACATAGCATTACCCTGTATTAGGGTTCACATAGAATTTAACTTTTATCAGGGTTTCACATAGCAAGGAAATCAATATGGATAACATAAGTATTCATTCATACTTATTTATTCTCATCATTCACCATTAGATGAATTATCAACACATAGCATGAGTTTCTCTCTCATCTTTGCCAGAATATAATTACATCATAGTTTATAGGTTTGGATTAACCTTTTTATAAGGCATGTTAGCCTATATTCAACAGGGTGCATTACATCTCAAAGTAACCATTGACATGACACATCTCATGTGTCATTCATTCAATTATCCTGGACTTATAACACATCAAGGTATACCAGTATTGGGGTGTTGGATGTGATATCTATCATATCTTAATGTATCACTTCCCTCAACACCTTTATCTTACTTGAGTTCACACACTTAGCTTGTATTAGGGTATTCCCCATCCTAATACTTCATGCAACAGTTCATCACATTTATCATGTAAAGTATTGGTCATTAGTCACTCACTTAGAATATACAACCATTGCCAATATTATGGACTCATCCTTGAATTGGGAACTATCAATATAAGGATATTCATTATCAACCTCTCTAGGTGTGACATTTGTCATAACATTAATCACTGTTCCATTAATAGGAATAATATTCTCCATATTTATAATTTGAGGATTCACATAGAATATTCCATACATTTATGGATTTCACATAGTAATACTCTTCAATAGAGTTTCATATAATCATCCTTCTATATCAGGGTTTCACCTAGTATTATATGAAATTAGAATTTCACAACACATCACCCAGTGGAAGTACTTCACATAGAATTAGTAGCACAACCCTATATTAGGGTTTCATATACCTTTATCCCATTTTAGGGATTAGGGTTTATCATTCACATCCAAGTGGGATTTCTCTTTCCTCATACCCAAATTAGGGTTAGGATATACAATTCCCATTAAATTAGGGTTTCCTTCATTGTTACACTAAGTTAGGATTACATCATCACCCTAGATTTATGATAACACTCAGCTTTTCCCTAGATTAGGGTTTCACCCATAGCTTTGTTCTAATTAGAATCTCATACATAGCATTGCTCTAATTAAAGTTTCACACATAGCATTGCTCTAATTAGGATTTCTCACATAGCATTGCTCTAATTAGGATTTCACACATAGCATTGCTCTAATTAGGATTTCACACATATCATTGCTCTATTAGGGTTTCACACATAGCATTGCTCTAATTAGGATTTCACACATAACATTGCTCTAATTAGGGTTTCACACATAGCATTGCTCTAATTAGGATTTCACACATAGTATTGCTCTAATTAGAGTTTAGGCTCATTGATTAGGGTTTCTTGATTTCATTATTATGGATCAACCCTTATCACATTGTTTACTCATAATGAGAGGATTAGCGCTTAATTGTATAATCATTCATCTCTCTCATTCTCTCTCTCATCCTCTTTAGGATGTTAACTACTCCAAGATTAATCTAGGTCAACTCTTCACTTGAGTACACATATTTGGGGTTAACCTTCACAATCATCATGGGTCTACATCTTTATTAATCACATATCTAATTGACCTTTGATCATATTAGATGTCTAAATGGTCTAATCAATTAAACCATCCATTATATAATGAATTCAAAAGAATTGACCAATTAAACTTTCAATTCCACAAAGTGATCAATTGGGTTAACCATTGAAATCTTCAAATGCATTAAGTATCTAAAAAGGTTCACCATATTGGACCTTCAATTACATGAGGTATTCAAATGGATTAACCATGTTGATCTTCACAAAGTTAATTACTTAGACCCTCAATGATCTTGGTTCTCATACATCAATTGGTTGAAAACCATTTGAACAAGTTATACTTGAAACTAATTGGACAAAGTAGGTATTGAAAACCGTTTGCACTTTGGGTCTCCAAACAGTTTGAGATCGTTTGGTCCCAAACGGTCTTGAGACCGTTTGGTCCAAACCCTCTCAAAACCGCATGGACCAAAAAGGCACTTCAAAACTCAATCGATTCAATGTTTCAATCCATGGACCAATTATAAATTGAATCACTAAAGCATTCATCAATTGGACCACTGAATCACCATTCAATTAGACCTTCAATTTAGGATTTTGAACCCAATTTAACTAGGTTTGATAATCAACAAACCATAACTTAGGGTTTGAAATTGAGGATCCATCAATGGTTGACATGGTGGAATCAAATCGATTGAAATCAATGAACTATCATCATCACATGATATGACCTGACCTCAAACGGTCTTGGATGACAACCAAATGGTCTTGAGACCATTTCGTTGATATGCAAACGGTTTTGAAACCGTTTTCCCATTCCATCATAAAAAACCATGACATCCAATTAGGGTTTTGGACCATTGGATCGATTATCAAATCAGCACTTAGTTGCAATTCAATTTGGTATCTTTGGATCCTCAAATACCCAACCATGCTCAACCCTAGACCTCCAAATGGTCTTGAGACCGTTTGGGTGATTCCCAAATGCTTTTGAAACCGTTTGGGTCAATCAACCCAAACCATCATCTCAATCAATTGGAAATTCAGCACTTAGTCGATTAGGGTTTGTAATTAAGTAATCATTCACAATTGAAAACTTAAAGATCAAACCAATTGAAACCATTGGATCAAAATCCAAGCACCACAGCATATATCTTCAAACGATCAACCATCTCAAACAGTCAACCATCCCAAACGGTTTGGGACCCAAACCACCAAACGGTTTGCAAACCGTTTGGTCCCAACATTGAAACCGTTTACCCTAGATGTTTGGGGAGGTGTGTACTTATGATGATGTCATCATCATCAAGCTCCAAACTCACGAAATCTACTGTGATTTCCAAGGAGATTGCATCAATCAACCAAACTTAATTTCAGAAATGTAGAAATGATCACTAATTGATAAGGAATTGATTGCAATAATAAAATTAAGGGTTCAAGTTATAAACCCGCCTCCAATTGAGCTCCAAAGCTCAAAGCTCATGGCAAAAATGGTGGATGAAGCTCTTGCAACTCCCCCTAGGCTCGTCCTCATGGTTTTGTTTGAAAAGTTTGGTTAGGGTTGACGAGGAGATCAAAATAAGAAGAAATCAATGATTTATTTTTGAATTCCACCATGGAATCAAGGAGAACGAAGGTCAAGGGCTTAACAACAGGTTGGGGGTCGTCCTCCTGATCCTCCACAGCTCCTTAGTCATTTTCCAAGCAAGGGGAAAGAAAGGAATCCAAAAAAGCCTTTGTTTTGGCTTGGAAAGGGTACTTTTATAAGAAAATTGATGAGAGAGAAAATCTTCTTATAAAAGTCTATTAATTCCAAAATTGTTGCCACCACTTCCCCCTTGGTTTCTTGCATGCAAGGGAATCTCTATCCCAACTGATATCCCTTCCATTATCTATGAATTAAGGGAAAAGAAATTAAGCACCTTAACCCTTATAATAAAAATATCCATATTTGAGTGGAAATTCTTTTCCTTATAATAATGGTGAGTGGGATTTCACATCCTTAGGATATGGTCGTGCCTTTGCAAGGCTTTAAACTCATCCACACACATCTGAATCCAACCATTTTAATTTTGGTTGAAGGCCCTTTAATTAATACATTCATTTTTGCCCTAAATTAAATTAGGGTTTCACTTAGGATTAAATCTTGATTATTTTAATATCAAGATTCTCTCTCCTCCAACTTAATTCAAATGAGGCGCCCCTCTCATTTTATTTTCTCTATATGATGAAAAGAAACATTAGGGACCTTATTGAAGTGGTAATTTGCATATTGAACCCTAGATTTTGGGTAAATTGCACTTTACACCAAAACAGGTTCTAATGCACAAAGATTACTTTACAAACTTAATCTTGGTGCCCAAGCTTGTGAAAACCATACCACTACATCACATTCATTCTTATGATGTCCCAACATCAGAGTAACATATTTTCATGCAACATTTGCAATTTAACCCCTCAACTTGGGTAATTTGCACTTTAGTCCAAAACAGGCAAACATTGCTTCAACATTGTTCAAACATGACCAAAATTGAAACTCATGAGCCCTAATTACTTTTCCCAAGATTAGATTAAGTATATACTCAACCTTATTAGGCAAAACATCTAGAGTTAAAACATAAGCCAAGTCAGGGATGTTACAAATTATAAACCCCTAATAAGGATTTCGTCCCCGAAATCCCAGAAAAAGGAGGGACAGATTTATTCAGATATCATACCCTCAAGTCTCCACATAATATCTTAATATTATGGAGATAACATGGATCCTATAATCCACACAAAGTTCCTTTCATTAATTCAACCTTATCAATGTTTATATTTATGCAAAGCATAAACCCCTAACATATGATGTCCATATTGTTGAAAGGAAGAAGCATAAAAGAGCATACTTCAATCATTACTCAAGAATATTTATCAAAAGGAAAAACATATATATCTAACAGAGATAATTCACTCAACAATCCTTTATTCATTTAGGAAAGTTCACTTAGCAAACTCTATGTAATTGGGAATGTTCATTTAGCTTTTCCTTTCAGTTGGGAATGTTCACATAGCTTTTCCTTTTAGTTGGGAATGTTCACATAGTTCTTCCTTTTAGTTGGGAATGTTCACATAACTCTTCCTATTAGTTGGGAATGTTCACATAGCTCTTCCTATTAGTTGGTAATGTTCACATAGCTCTTCCTATTAGTTGGGAATGTTCACATAGCTCTTCCTTTTAGTTGGGAATGTTCAGATAGCTCTTCCTATTAGTTGGGAATGTTCACATAGCTCTTCCTATTAGTTGGGAATGTTCACATAGCTCTTCCTATTAGTTGGGAATGTTCACATAGCTCTTCCTTTTAGTTGGGAATGTTCACATAGCTCTTCCTATTAGTTGGGAATGTTCATATAGCACTTCCTATTAGTTGGGAATGTTCACATAGCTCTTCCTATTAGTTGGGAATGTTCACATAGCTCTTCCTATTAGTTGGGAATGTTCACATAGCTCTTCCTATTAGTTGGGAATGTTCACATAGCTCTTCCTATTAGTTGGGAATGTTCACATAGCTCTTCCTATTAGTTGGGAATGTTCACATAGCTCTTCCTTTTAGTTGGGAATGTTCACATAGCTCTTCCTATTAGTTGGGAATGTTCACATAGCTCTTCCTTTTAGTTGGGAATGTTCACATAGCTCTTCCTATTAGTTGGGAATGTTCACATAGCTCTTCCTATTAGTTGGGAATGTTCACATAGATATTCCTTTTAGTTGGGAATGTTCACATAGCTCTTCCTATTAGTTGAGAATGTTCACATAGCTCTTCCTATTAGTTGGATTATACTCTCTAGATTGTTTCAAAATGACTACTTGATCAGAGTAATAAAAAAGATAACAATCTAAGAGTTTCATACTTGCCTTATCTTCAACAATCATATACCTGGCCAGGGTATATAAGTATTGAGATTAGGTAGTATGCACTTTACTTAATATCATACTCCTCACTTTTCATATCATTATACACACATGATTTTCCATTCTTGAATTTTCTTCAGGTATCACTTCTATATTTCATCTTTCAACACACAAATAAGGGAGATTATAAAACATTTTAAGGAACACTGAGTAAGCTATACGTTCTCATCTTCCTTGTGTCCTTATAGGACTAGTCAAAGGAATTAAAAAACAACTACTTTCATATTTTTAACACATAGAATCATAATATGAAGTATCAGATTGAATATATTTCATTTAAGTATTACCCCTCAAGGTCACTTATCACATTAGGTTGTTTTCAACACATAGTGTCCAGTTATCTCATGTTGCTACTTTTGCCTTTACTTAGTGGCTACTGCCCTGGTGCACTAGGCATTTATTGCACCGGTGACACCAAAAACTTTGGCTTTTCAGAATATCTAGGAAATTGTCTCTAGAATTATAGAGATCTTACCTTAACTCATAGCTTATGGCCCCTCCTTGGGCACTACCATCACATATGTACTATTTGTCCAGACTTATGGCAGAGTCTACTTTCTCACCATATATTAATCTTTCCCACATTTCCACTATTCCAATATGACCATGTCACTCAGGAATCCTTTCAAAGTCCAGAGTTTATGCATTAAAGACTGGAAACTTAGGTTGTAATACTAGTATCCAGTCTTCTATATGCATTATTGTTGTCCTATCCTGCCCTTCAAGAGTATAACATAGGATTCTTTATCTTGATTAGGTCAAGGTGGGAATTCTCAGGCACTTGTTCTCCTCTTGCCTGATCCCATGCACCCTCTCCTGGTGCAACAACATTGCCCTTAGCAATGTGTTCCTCATGCTCTCTAGTCATTTTCAAGTTCTTCTCCTCCTATGTGAGCAGAAGATACTATTAGATAGACTGGAAGACACTTAGAACAGACTCTACAAGCTTAGTCCTATGTCTCTGTAGACTCAGCGAACCTAGAGCTCTGATACCACTAAATTGTGGCATACAACACATGAAAACATAATTAACTAATGCAGAAGCGTTCACTAAGTAGCGAATTACCAAAAAATCACTAAAAATTAATACCTTTTTATCAAAATATCCATCAAGTAAAAACTTTCTCACATAAAACAAAAGTAACACATTTACATTCTGATTTTCAAAAGTACATAACTTGTATCATCTCTTTCTGTGAGTTACAAGCATTAACTATCCTGTCAAGCTAAACACAGGCAGTATAAAATCTCGAGGCACTGAGCCAAAATCTCAAAAGCACTAACTACTACTCTGAGGACTTGAGAGTACAGAGATGACACATAGGACTCTATCTACATCTATACAAGGTATAATAGCCATTGTCTCCACCTGAGACTTCACTACTGTCCCTACTGTTGTTGTTGTTGTCCTTCACCTACTGAAGAATTCCTGCCTCCTCGTCCGAGTCCACCTAAAAATGTGATTCCCACAGGGGTGATACAATTGTAAATTGCCCCAATGAGAGAGATATAACTCTCTTCCAGAAACATTATTATTGCAGCTTAAGAAGATATATATGCACATAGGAATCATATTTGATTAACAATAGCTAATTCATTGTCTATCCGATTAGAATATTATTCTTATCTAAAACATTGCAACTATAACTTGAAAGAGCAACATGCCACTTATCCATTAAGGAATATGAAGATAATGTATAACATTTATTCACTATAGAATCATTACCATAGCATTAACTCTCTTCAGACTTAGATCATATATCTAAAGCCTAGCATTGTCATTGTGGAGTCATGGCCTGTAGCCATATTCTTTTCACAAAGTGTTGGGATCTTAATCCCTCAACTCACCAAGTACATTTCCTATTTTAAACAAGTTCATCATCATGATTATAGCATGTGGGTATTTGAACCCATAACTCACCATAGGATACTTATTATCACTTATTAGGTAACTTAATACCTTCAGATCATTTAACCAAGGATATCATGATTCTTGCTACATAAGGTATTGCACATAGTACACAAAGTTCAATGATTCTTACTACGTAAAGCATATGAAGGCTTATAAAGCCTATAAAATATTCTCAATAAATAAAGCATTATAGCCCATACCTGGCTATGCTCATCTTTTCAACATATCTGCATGATTAGTAATCATGATACAATTTCATATTAGTACTATGCAATACAAGGGTTATCTTATTCATTCATAACCCATTAGTTTGTATTTGAGATTCACATAGGATTACTCTACATTAGATCTTCACATAGCATCACGTTGTATTAAGGTTTCACATAACATTACCCTGCATTAGGGTTCACATATCATTCATTTGTATTAGGGCTTCACATAGCATTACCCTGTATTAGGGTTTACATAACATTTAACTTGTATCAGGGTTTCACATAGCAAGGAAATCAATATGGATAACGTAAGTATTAATTCATACTTATTTATTCTCATCATTCACCATTAGATGAATTATCAACACACAACATGAGTTTCTCTCTCATCTTTGCCAGAATATAATTACATCATAGTTTATAGGTTTGGATTAACCTTTTTATAAGGCATGTTAGCCTATATTCAACAGGGTGCATTACATCTCAAAGTAACCATTGACATGACACATCTCATGTGTCATTCATTCAATAATCCTAGACTTATAACACATCACGGTATACCAGTATTGGGGTGTTGGATGTGATATCTATCATATCTTAATGTATCACTTCCCTCAACACGTTTATCTTACTTGAGTTCACACACTTAGCTTGTATTAGGGTATTCCCCATCCTAATACTTCATGCACCAGTTCATCACATTTATCATGTAAAGTATTGGTCATTAGTCACTCACTTAGAATATACAACCATTGCCAATATTATGGACTCATCCTTGAATTAGGAACTATCAATATAAGGATATTCATTATCAACCTCTCTAGGTGTTACATTTGTCATAACATTAATCACTGTTCCATTATTAGGAATAATATTCTCCATATTTATAATTTGAGGATTCACATAGAATATTCCATCCATTTATGGATTTCACATAGTAATACTCTTCAATAGAGTTTTATATAATCATCCTTCTATATTAGGGTTTCACCTAGTATTATGTGAAATTAGAATTTCACAACACATCACCCAGTGGAAGGACTTCACATAGAATTAGTAGCACAACCCTATATTAGGATTTCATATACCTTTATCCCATTTTAGGGATTACGGTTTATCATTCACATCCAAGTGGGGTTTCTCTTTTGTCATACCCAAATTAGGGTTAGCATATACAATTCCCATTAAATTAGGGTTTCCTTCATTGTTACACTAAGTTAGGATTACATCATCACCCTAGATTTATGATAACACTCAGCTTTGCCCTAGATTAGGGTTTCACCCATAGCTTTGTTCTAATTAGAATCTCACACATAGCATTGCTCTAATTATGATTTCACACATAGCATTGCTCTAATTAGGATTTCACACATAGCATTGATCTAATTAGGATTTCACACATAGCATTGCTCTAATTAGGGTTTCACACATAGCATTGCTCTAATTAGGATTTCACATATAGCATTGCTCTAATTAGGGTTTCACACATAGCATTGCTCTAATTAGGATTTCACACATAGCATTTCTCTAATTAGAGTTTAGGCTCATTGATTAGGGTTTTGTGATTTCATTATTATGGATCAACCCTTATCACATAGTTTACTCATAAAGATAGAATTAGGGCTTAATTATATAAGCATTCATCTCTCTCATTCTCTCTCTCTCTCATCCTCTTTAGGATGTTAACTACTCCAAGATTAATCTAGGTCAACTCTTCACTTGAGTACACATAGCTAGGGTTAACCTTCACAATCATCATGGGTCTACATCTTTATTAATCACATATCTAATTGAACTTTGATCATATTAGATGTCCAAATGGTCTAATCAATTAAACCATCCATTATATAATGAATTCAAAAGAATTGACCAATTAAACTTTCAATTCCACAAAGTGATCAATTGGGTTAACCATTGAAATCTTCAAATGCATTAAGTATCTAAATAGGTTCACCATATTGGACCTTAAATTACATGAGGTATTCAAATGGATTAACCATGTTGATCTTCACAAAGTTAATTACTTAGACCCTCAATGATCTTGGTTCTCATACATCAATTGGTTGAAAACCATTTGAACAAGTTATACTTGAAACTAATTGGACAAAGTAGGTATTGAAAATCGTTTGCACTTTGGGTCTCCAAATGGTTTGAGATCGTTTGGTCCAAAACGGTCTTGAGACCGTTTGGTCCAAACCCTCTCAAAACCGCATGGACCAAAAAGGCACTTCAACACTCAATCGATTCAATGTTTAAATCCATGGACCAATTATAAATTGAATCACTAAAGCATTCATCAATTGGACTACTGAATCAGCATTCAATTAGACCTTTAATTTAGGGTTTTGAACCCAATTTAAATAGGTTTGATAATCCAGAAACCATAACTTAGGGTTTGAAATTGAGGATCCATCAATGGTTGACATTGTGGAATCAAATCGATTGAAATCAATGAATTATCATCATCACATGATATGACCTGACCTCAAACAGTCTTGGATGACCAACAAACGGTCTTGAGACCGTTTGGTTGATCTCCAAATGGTTTTGAAACCGTTTGCCTATTCCATCATCAAAAACCATGACATCCAATTAGGGTTTTGGACCATTGGATCGATTATCAAATCAGCACTTAGTTGCAATTCAATTTGGTATCTTTGGATCATCAAATACCCAAACATGCTCAACCCTAGACCTCCAAACAGTCTTGGGTGACGCTCAAACGGTCTTGAGACCGTTTGGGTGATTCCCAAACGGTTTTGAAACTATTTGGGTCAATTAACCCAAACCATCATCTCAATCAATTGGAAATTCAGCACTTAGTCGATTAGGGTTTGCAATTAAGTAATCATTCACAATTGAAACCTTCAAGATCAAACCAATTGAAACCATTGGATCAAAATCCAAGCACCACAGCATATATCTTCAAATGGTCAACCATCTCAAACGGTCAACCATCCCAAACGGTTTGGGACCCAAACCACCAAACGGTTTGCAAACCGTTTGGTCACCAAACGGTTTGGTGAAACCGTTTGGTCCCAACATTGAAACTGTTTGCCCTCGATATTTGGGTAGGTGTGTGCTTATGATGATTTCATCATCATGAAGCTACAAACCCATGAAATATACTGTGATTTCCAAGGAGATTGCATCAATCAACCAAACTTAATTTTAGAAATGTAGAAATGATCACTAATTGATAAGGAATTGATTGCAATAATAAAATTAAGGGTTCAAGTTATAAAACCCGCCTCCAATTGAGATCCAAAGCTCCAAGCTCACGGAAACAATGGTGGATGAAACTCTTGTAACTCCCCCTAGGCTCGTCCTCAAGCTTTTGTTTGAAAAGTTTGGCTAGGGTTGAAGAGGAGATCGAAATAAGAAGAAATCAATGATTTATTTTTTATTTCCACCATGGAATCAAGGAGAACGAAGGTCAAGGGCTTATCAACAGGTTGGGGGTCGTCCTCCTGATCCTCCACCGCTCCTTAGTCATTGTCTAAGCAAGGGGAAAGAAAGGAATCTGAAAAAGCCTTTGTTTTGGCTTGGAAAGGGTACTTTTATAAGAAAATTGATGAGAGAGAAAATCTTCTTATAAAAGTCTATTAATTACAAAATTGTTTCCACCACTTCCCCCTTGGTTTCTTGCATGAAAGGGCATCTTTATCCCCACCGAGATCCCTTCCATTATCCATGAATTAAGGGAAAAGAAATTAAGCACCTTAACCCTTATAATAAGAAATCCATATTTGAGTGGAAATTCTTTTCCTTATAATAATGGTGAGTGGAATTTCACCTCCTTAGGATATGCTCGTGACTTTGCAAGGATTTAAGCTCATCCAAACACATCTGAATCCAACCATTTTAATTTTGGTTGAAGGACCTTTAATTAATACATTCATTTTTGCCCTAAATTAAATTAGGGTTTCACTTAGGATTAAATCTTGATTATTTTAATATCAAGATTCTCTCTCCTCCAACTTAATTCAAATGAGGTGCCCCTCTCATTTTATTTGCTTTATATGATTCCAAGAAACATTAGGGACCTTATGGAAGTGGTAATTTGCATATTGAACCCTAGATTTTGGGTAAATTGCACTTTACACCAATATAGGTTCTAATGCACAAGGATTGCTTTACAAACTTAATCTTGGTGCCCAAGCTTGTGAAAACCTTACCACTACATCACATTCATTCTTATGATGTCCCAACATCAGAGGAACATCTTTTCATGCAATATTTGCAATTTAACCCCTCAACTTGGGTAATTTGCACTTTAGTCCAAAACAAGCAAACATTGCTTCAACATTGTTCAAACAGAACCAAAATAGAAACATAAGTTTCTCATGAGCCCTAATTACTTTTCGCAAGATTAGATTAAGTATATACTCAACCTTAGTAGGCAAAACATCTAGGGTTAACACATAAGCCAGGTCAGGGATGTTACAACGCCTATCTCAATCCTACTCATCAAGTGGCCATGGATATCAAACTCCCTCAGGAGGGACAAATCCCATATCTATCACTCATCCCTCAAAAGCCCCATGTGCCAAAGCCTCCCAATCATCACCTTTATAACAACCCATGTTTCTAGATTGTGTTTGATGATGTCAAAGTGTACCCAACGACATGTGTTGAGTGTAGTGATTTCAGGTCAAAATATCACACTCACCACCATCACTGTGAGAACTGACTGTGACAACCATATCAGCTTCCATGTGTCAAACTCACAATGGGTCTGTCTGGTACACTTGTTCTCTAACAAGTACCTATGTGTTTGGTTTGATATCTCCATATCATGACTAATGAGATTATGTCATCAACCAACACCACAATCTAGTCTTGTGTGTCATTGCTGTCTATCTACCTTCCACAATGACATCTGACTAGGGACTTAATAAGAATGTATAAACTCTTAGCATCCGTATGATCTCATCGTTCAGGTCCTGAACCAGAAAGCATACGTCATTGAGTATTGTCATTCTCTAGACATTCAATCTGTTCTATCATTATCTCATATGACTGAACTCAAAAGAATTGGAAGCTTGCCTTTGGTGTTTATCAAATCAATCTTAATGTATCCCACCAATCATCCCATGATTGGCTCTCAGGGCATACATACCAATAGTATTCACTAGAAATGATGTAGGACAAGAAACCTCACTAACCCATAACCAGATTTCTTATTTCGACCTATTTATCATGTTTCAATAAAGAATATAAAATCTATTTAAAAAGGTATGATTAATTCTTGATTATGTTAATTGTTGTGAAATTCGTGTTGACTAGAATTAAGAAACTATTAATATCCCTCCTCATATTTGGGTGTGTGGTCATGCACATTGAGTATTATTTAAGGTTTTGAGGGACATTTATTCACTTATGGACAAATGATACTCATGTTTAAAAATAAGTATATTATTACTTATTATATGGTCAATGAAATTCACACATATGGTAAGGAATAAGTTATTCTACATGATTTTAATTATTATTCTCTTATATTATTATTATGTATAAGATAATCCAGGAGTTTCGAACGCCCTGGAGGTGTTCGACGAAGGGTCTCTGTTCATTCAGGGCTTTTTTGTGGGGTTGGGTTCTGAGGGAGGCGTTTGCTCTTCTTCTATTCCTAATCCTTGTTGTCGTTGCGTCAAGTCAAGCCTGCAGGGTTCTCGGTTTTTGTTGTTTTTCAGTGGATGAAGAGGGGCTAGATTCCTTCTTGGATCCCACATATTCAGGGTATGATTTAAACGCTAGTGGGGTAACAGTAGCTGTCTTGCTCAAAGAAATTAATCGTCAATCAGCGAAGGACCTTGTGCTACATCTTGACTCCTCTTCTACAACTGGGTTAGGGGCTTCACCGATTGGAGGCACCTCCCTTCTGGGTCCTGGTGTTGATGGATGGCTTGGTAGGGTGATGGCTGCTGCTGCAGCAGATGGTTCACCCTTCGGGTGCTGTGTTGGTGATGTTGTGCAAACAACATCACGTTGTGCATCAATCTGGAGCTAACCAAGGAGCTTGGGTAGTTGTTTGGCATCTAGCTGCTTAGCTGGAAGTGTTCGCATTTCCAGGTGATGATGACTTGGACATTGTCTGTGTTCAGGCTATTTGAAGCCATGATTCTGTGTGTTGGTGCAGTGGCCCTATATTCCTGGGTCTATTGGGATGGGGTCTGTTTGCAAAGCCATTGTACTCATAATTTGTGGGTGGGTTCATGCTATTGAGTGCTTGGATTTTCTTAAGGCTTCATGTCATAGATCGAGTTGTTTTAGGATCTAAGCCTTATGTACAGTTTCAGGTCTCTTTTTTATCTTGGCCTTGTTTACTAGCTTGTTGGTATCAAGGTTCTTTTGTTCTTGCTGTAATGGGGTACTTTGTGCCCGAAGTTTTTGGTAATATAGTAACACACTTTTTGACCGACCAAAAAAAAAAGATAATGCTAAGAAATGAAGAATGGAAATCAAGTTAGTGTCTATGAAGTCATGTTATATGAGAAGTATGGTGCACACTTTTTTCAACAAGTAATTATGTAGTGAACTAATGTTTATTATGTCTTCTGAAAGGTTACTGAGCACTTAGATATAGGGTTGTCAATAGGGAGGGTATGCAAAGGGCAAGGGATTACTATTCAAAATGATTCTTAGTAATCTTATAAAGCATTATACACATGCTTTTTGCTATATTTGAAATATATTATCAAGAAAATAGTTATTGCATATATAAATAGTAGTACACTTTAGTGTATGAATAAATAGATCGCCCCCTAAAAGAAAAAGATGGTTACATTAAAATGATATTAAATGATAATATATCAGACGTAGTCATTATTGTAAACATATATGTCTTGTACCCTCTAGATGTTGTTGCATACAAAACAAATTAAGCACAAATGAAGTGTATATCACCACCACAAATATTTATCAAATGGTACATTAATAATTAAATCTTGTTATTATATACATGTATTATATACATGTGTGTATTAAAACTTTAGGTTTTGTAACATACTAGATCAAATAAGTCCCAGTAGAAGTAAAATACACCACACACAAAGATATAACAAATTGTGCATAAACTACAAGATCTCATTATTTCATAGAAGTGGATCTTACACCATTAAAATGGTGATGTGTACACCAACAAGTTAGATTCATAAGAAGTATATAACAATGTCATGTATTGTATAAAATGATGACCATAAAATGATGACCATGTCAAATTGAATAATCCATATACTTAAACACAACGGTGGATCTAGAAACTTGAGATGGGAGAGGACAACAGTAGATTTTGTAATCTAAAATGGTTGAGTCCAAGATCTATTAGTGCTTTCATTTTATAATGTTATTAGTAAAAAATGTGTATAACTGAATCAATCACATTACAAATAATTAAGAAAGAATCACACTATTTTGGTATACAAAAGAAACATATAAATTGTACTAATAAAAAAAGACTAACATATGTGTGTCGTGGCTAGTGCCAAACCATCACTAAATATCTCTAACACAACATCTTCTCACATCTTGTGGCGCAAGAAGTCCTTATCAATGCCTCAAGCATATAGGAATTAAATATAGATCACATATCTTGTTTGTCCACAAAATAGTAAATAAGAGAGTTTGGAACATATTCTATTATTAACCATTACATGTTGATCAATAAATAAAAAGCAGAGTCCCTGACGAGAAGAGAACAATAACAAAATGAAAATGTTTGTGCAATTTTTAAATATGAATGAAATCAAGTTGTCATTGTTTCTGTGAAACATTTATGATTTCTACTAATCTTTGGGATTTTCCATCCAAAAAGGTTTGCCATCCCAATTTGTAGTTGCTTCCTCTTCTAAGGCATTTCTTTCAGCTCCTTGTAACTTTTTTTCAATCGGTTTCCTGCTAAAGAAATGAGCAACTTTCAGTCAGCAATACAATAGCCTATTTTTTCTTTGAATCTAGAAAATTCAAGGTATTTAGACCGACTTACTTACAACAGATAGTATATCTATAAAGAATGTGTTGAGGTGTCTATCTATCAAAACATCCCCAAGGATATGTACCAAGAAACTATAAAATGCATGAGAAAATATCATTTTGTCACTGGATTGGGAGCACCGAGGGAATAATAAGACCCATCTTTAGTTCATGAATGTTTGACTATCAACAAACACCCCCAGCTATAGTGCATGAGTGATGAATGTTTGTGACTAGTTGTAGTTGAGATTATTTTTAATTTGAACATATCATCTTTGTATTATTTAAGAAGGTGAACAAACATTCTAGGAAAAAGTTGGTAGAGAGACATCTAAGGAATGGATTTGGGTTTGTTGGACATGGGTTAAATGAGGAGTAGGTTGGTCGACACCCTTCCAATCAACTCATGCCATTATACCCATCTTAGCAATCAACCACAGAATAGGAAGATAGAAATTGTGATAATATCGATGTTGATGTGAACTTTAGGTAAGGCAATGGACAACTCTGAACCCACATAAACTACTAAGTAGGCCAAAATTCAACCCCAATAGAGTTTAAAAATAGTAATGCACATGTTTCATCTTATAATTGAAAGACACATTATATTATTGAAAGCACGAAATTAGGTGGTAATTCAAATAAATTTTACTTGAGAGTGAACCATGTTAGTAACTAATTGTGTACCTTTCACCTGATGTCAACCACGACTTGATTTGTGGTCCTAAAGGGTGAGGCCACAAGCTGTGTATCGACATTACATACAAAACAAAATTACTCGAAAGGTGAGGCAATAACCTCACCTGGCCCCAAGGTGGGTCCTCCATTGCTTAAGCAAAATGATGACACATATATATATATATAAATATATATATATATATATATATATATATATATATACCAAGTTGGGTCCTCCATTGCTTAAGCAAAATGATGACACACACACACACACACACACATATATATATATATATAATTAGTAGTGGGTAGCAGGATAGAGGGTATGGGTAATGACATACCCTTATCCTTACTTACTAAGGTAGAGGGTTAGAGGCTATGTGTAATGTCTTACCCTTACCTTATCCACTAAGGTGGCCATTTAGAGGGTATGGGTAATGGATTACCCTTACCCTTACACTATAAGGTAGCGGGTTAGAGGTTAGTGGGTAGGTGAGTAGAGGGTAAGAAAATCTTTTACCCGTATCCTTCCCCTATTGGATATGGGTAAAGGGTATATGATGTGTTGTTGCAAAAACAAAAAAAAAATAATCAAAGAAACTTTCTCTAGATTCTAATCTTTAACAACTATGAATCCACTTATAAACAAGTGAAATGATGTTAGTATAGAAGGTATCAGTCTTAAGAGACAACCTATAAGAAGTTAATTCAAATCAGATTCAATGAATAATATTTAAAAATCAATTTTTTAGGAGAGTGATTAACTAAAACTGGAAAGTGAACGTGTAGTAATAAAATTAAATTATCAAGGAAACATAATAAGAAGTAAATAGACAAAAGGAAAAACTAAGTTATCAAGAGAAAGTAAAAGTAATAGTATAAATTATAGAACTGAAAACTGATTAAGATTGAATTTTGAATTAAATTTATGAGAATTGCTAGAAGTTTGTGATTCATCACCATGGGTCTTCATAATTATTCTAGCCACTGTAGTTCCTTTTTCGATAATTTTTTAATAGGGACCATGTAGAGTTATTCATTTCAAAAACACAAACCATGCATCAGGGTAGTCCAGACCCAAGGCTTTGGTGTTCTGTAGATCCTGGTTCAATCGTCCAACAAGTTCTTATTTGAGGTCGCATAAAGGAACATGTGAGTTCTATTCAGTGTATTGGACCATAAGTTAGAGGTCTCATTGTTATGGATCATAATAGTCATGAAGTACAAATGATCAGTTTGTATTCTATGTTGTCAAAAGAATAAAGACTCATCTTTTATTATTTTAAAGGAAATCAATTTGTTAAGACAAGTCATGGTGCTTATGGAGCTAAACCCCATGTACAATAATGTGAGGACTATTCTATAACACTCATCAAAATAAGAACAAGGCTAGTAAGAATAGAGATCATGTTTCTAACAACATAGTGTAGACTCCATCTCTTTTTTCCTTGATCTCTTCTTTCAGGGAGAGTTCTGAGATGATAGGTGGGGGGTCTGGAATGTTTGATAACTCCCTTCCTCCTTTTATAACAAAGGAAGCACCCTGGAAACTCTAGAATAAGGCCTGCCAGTGGATGAAAAATCCCTAAGTCTTGTGTGATTTTTAAACAAGGAATGTTTGACTGTTTGATTTGTTTCTTTGGTGCTAAGGAATTTCATTTGGCCCATTCGAGGTGAGTTGACTAGTACAATAATACAAAAGTGCCTTCCATAATAGGGTTGAGTCAAGTGAGAGAGGTGGGGATTTGAGTGGTTGGCATTTTGTGACTTCTTCCTATATGCTACCAAGTCAATCGACCGAAGAGTGTGAGTTGACCCATTAGACCTCTGGGAGGCTGAAGTCAGCCTCTTAATATTTAGATTCTTGAGGAAATGAAGTTGTAGTTTTAGAATGGTTAAGGAGTAACAAGGAACATAAAACCCAAAAAAGAGCAAAAAGTCATAAGAAATATAATGGAAGAGAGAAAAATAAGGAAATTGCAATTTATCTAAAGGAACATAATGTCCTAAATAATTGACCTAAAAAATGTGATAGAAAGTTATGTGCATGCATTCATCAGTAAATAGGTTAACCTTTATCCATTGACATCCCTACTTAGGTGAAATGAGCACTTTAGGCAATGAGCACTTGGGTGAAATGAGTGCTTGGTAGAAATAGTTGGTGAAAATTTATGCAGATAAAACACTTTTACTGACTCAATAATTGAAAGTAACTAGATCATGCCAATATTAACAAATTAAAAAAAGGACATTAAATTTTTAATTAAAATGTATCACAATTTATACGTTTTTTTTCTTTATAGATACCTATTCTGCAAATGTAGTTTTCTTACTTTTCATGGCTATGTATGAGATGTCCATAGGTGGCAAGCTATAGGAGATTTAAACTCAAAGTTTAGGTGAAGGACTTCAAGAAAAGTAGAGAATGCCTCATGGATGCCTTTTCCTTAGTATTTCCATTACTTATAAAATTAGTTAATGTTGTTCTTAATTTGAACTTTTCCAAAGTATTTATTAAGTTTTATTTTATTGAACATTGAGAAAGACATGGAATTTTATGTAATGGTTGGTTTATTTTCAATTATTTAGTTTAGTACAATACTCAATCGATGCCATACACAGTACTACATAAGTGTAGAGATGATGTCTCTCTATCTCCTATTACAAGTCTTAGAAGTGTTATTCTATTCATGTATTTTTCCTTTTGATAATGTCTTACAAGATTCCAACTTTGTTCTCAACTTGTGTCCATTATCCAATGAACAAACTATCTTCAATGTTGTTCTCTTTTTAATGATACCGTTTACATTTTACATGATATCTTGGTAATGCAACCCATCAGTTGAGGCTTGGGTCAAGATGGTCTGTACCATCTCCAACCATCCACCACATATCTTAATGCCTATACCTCCAACACATATCTTTAGCTTCACTGTCATCTTTGACACCCAAACATGACTGTTCTTTGCGGCTAATTTCTAGATACCCATACTTCTAGTATCTTGGAGGGTGAGGCTTGTTAGATTGCCAAGAATCATGGGTCTAGTTTTCACTCATGTTAAATAAACATATGATGATTCCTTTGACATTGTTCAAGAAGATCTTTGGGCACCATTTCTTATTAATAATCATAGTTTTTAAATATTGTACATTCCTTTTTTATTATCTCTCTTGTGTTTCCTTTTTGTTCTTTATATAGAAAATATGAGATTTTTGTTCTAATTAAAGTCTTCCTTTATGAATATTGACAATTGTTCTTCCTCTGTTAAATTTTTCATATTTATAATGGTCTATAGTCTGTTAATAATTAATTAGTAGTCTTCTTTTGTCTACATGACTATTCATTAAACCCCATTTGTTAAACATCACAACAAAATGGTATCACAAAAGGAATTATACCATGGTCGTGAAGTCACTTGTGCTCTAATGTTTCAAGTGCATGACCCATCATCTTAATGGAAAAATGTTGATCATATTATTACTATCCTTATCAATAGAGTCTCAACACTGATCCTTAGTGGGGGCAGGGAGGGATATTTCCGATAGTGGCTCATTCCTAGGAAAGTCACTTTTCTAAGTTTCCCTAATTTTTTTGGTTGTATCTATTTGGCCACTAGTTTCAACATGATGAGATGCCTCCTCAGGATGTGAAGTGCATTTTTCCTCATTTACTCAAGGACTCAAAAGGGCTATTCTTTCATCCTTCCACTCAATGATCATATGAATGTGCCTAAGTCTCCTTTATTGAAGACAAACCTATTTTCTCTCCCACTCTCAAGGAATCTACCACTCATAATATATCTATTACACATGAGCCTTTATCAACCACTCCCACACCATCATTATCATCACCAATATGCCTTATCATCCAGTTGATCCTAAACTTCTATCGACTATCCCTATGTGTTAACCACTTATCTACTCTAGTCCCTCTAATGGAGATGCATATCAAGTTTAACCTTCCAATCTTAATGTTTTTCTTGTTTTTTGAAAGACAACTCAGACCATGAAGATTCTTACTTTGTCTCATTTCATGATTTTTTTATCATTAGTATTTTTTATCACTATACATTTCTCTTTTCGTGAAGACTCATAATAATTTGATGGATTATCATGAAGCCTTATAGTGCCCTCCATTGAAATTTTCTATGGATGATGAGATGTGCTCTCTACTTTCTGGTCAAAATGGGACTTCGTCGATCTACATTATAGTGCATCTATGGTTGGATGTTGGTGGGTCTACACGTCAAAATACCAACTCGTTGAAATGGTTGATTTCTATAAATAGATGCATGTAGACAGGGCTATATAGATTCATGTGGCATCACAAATTTTGAGACATTCTCACATGTTGCTCAACTCAATTTGTTTGTATTATTCTATTTGTTCATGTTAATTTTAGTTGAACTATTCATCACATGAGTAAAAAATAGTTTTGTATTATGGTGATAATGGAAGAGGTTTATGTGGAACAACCTGCTGGGTATTTCTCTCAAGGGGAGTACTTCCAAGTCTACAAGCTAAATAAATCTATATATGGACTCAAACATAGTCCAAGGTCTTGGTTTTGAATATTTTAGTAATCTCTTCACCAATATGGTTGTTGTCACTCTTCGTTAAGTCATTATGTGTTCACTCTTCATCCATTATAAGGGAATATAATTTTGACAATGTATATGATGACATATATCTTCGGTAGTGACTCTGTTGGCATCCAACTTACCAAAAATTCCTTACAATCATAGTTTTTCACCAAGGATCTTGTTCCCATTAATACCAACTCTAGTCTTGTTCTTTCATGAAAGAAGTACTTTTTGGACCTCATTAAAGAAACTAGCATGATAATTGTAAATAAAAAACTATCCATATGGATCCACGACATGCTCTTGGATATTTTGATATCATGAACTAGATGATATCACCAAAGAGAGCCACTGTTGGCAAGATTTTATGTTTTAAAATCACTAATCCATGTATCTCCACTATCGTTGGACGACTAAGTCAACTTGTGGATCAACCTCGTGATATTCATTGGACATGTGCATGTCAGGTTCTCAGATTTCTAAAGTCCTCTCTTGTAAAAGAGTTACACTATAAAAATCATTTGAATCACACTTTCATAATTTTCTGATGTAGTTAATCACGAAAACAAGTACTCTAGTATAGATTTTTTCACACATGTAGGTCACAATATTGTCACATAGAGAAGCAAGAAGTAAATTATAGTATCACGCTCTAGTATGAATCACAATTAGATCTACATCTCACACTGTATGTGAGATCTTCTGGTTGGTATTTACTAGACTTTTGGTATTTTTCTACTCTCATACCCATATATTGTGACAAAGATTTTACTTTCATTTATTAGCAATTTATCTTCCTCAAAAGAACTACACATTGAGAGTGAATGCTATTTTATTACAGAAGTACTTCTTATTGTTAACTACAGTTCTACTGATGATATTTGACAAGTATATTCACAAAGCCTCTTACTCGGAAAGGTTTTCAAGAGTGGTAAATTAAGCTTATCTGATATATTAGCTCCAAGATGAGGGGGGTACTTAAGTATTTATTATAAGTCCTCCATTTCTTCAGTCCCACATTGGTGGGTGTTGATACTAGTATGAAATCTC
This sequence comes from Alisma plantago-aquatica, assembly GCA_963693085.1. Lineage (NCBI taxonomy): Eukaryota > Viridiplantae > Streptophyta > Magnoliopsida > Alismatales > Alismataceae > Alisma > Alisma plantago-aquatica. The sequence continues at coordinate 952,093,049 of OY856409.1, forward strand.
ATATTTTATATGAGAGCTTTTCCCAATTTGAAACACAAAAATAGAACTCTTTCCATTTAACACTAGTGTTTACTGACCTGAAACATTTATTAGGTGTAATAGTTGAGAAAGCGAATGTTTGAGCCCACTTGTAATGGTTGGTTAAGGTGTCTTTGAAACTTTTCTCAATGTATGGTATTGGCCGATGTATGTGGAAGCACATTCACAAACGTCGGTGCCACTGGTAATTGATGGACCACGCAGTCCATAATCATCATCCATTACTTAATCTGACCATTTTTGTTAGGTAATGTGATAGCGTATAAAGTCTAAACCTATTGGATAACTGAACAACCAGGCACGCACACTAGGACGGCCAACATTTGCATATCCCAATCTGGAGAGGATCCTCGCCGACCATTCCTTCCTCATATATGCATAAAGGTTTTTTCTTCAAGCTACTAGTTAAATGTGCATGCATTCATCCTCACGTACGTGGCTTCAAGAGCCAACTCAGCCTGCACCGTTGATTCGGGTGGAATGCAGCCTTGACACTCACCCTCGTTCAGTTCGAAATCCTTCGACCTAAATCCTTCAGTTGATGTCATTGGTCCCACATTTTAATGGGCTGTGTTAGGTTATAAAGATGACCAGGCAGTGAGCCCTCGCTTAGCCCATTACTGTTGCTATATAATACTGACGGAGCTTCAAGACGACGTCACCCACACACGAGGTTGAAGCACGCTCATATGGTCAGTTTCTCTTTTGCTGCTCTTATTAATGGAACAATGGAAAAGTTCTAGCTCTTAGCTCCACTGGCATTAGATCCGAAGATGTAAAGTCCACTACCAACGTTTAGTTTTATTAGGTATGAAGTTAACTCCCAAGTTGCCAGTATTAAACAACACAGTGGAACTCTTGGCTATTGGGAGAGCAGAGAGCTGAAAGGTTTCCACGAACGCGTACATATTGAAGCAGATTGGATTATCGATCTCAGCATCAAATTATTCACTTTATCAAAATTGCATAGTGTGTATCAGAAATTAACAATGAAGTACATTGTTCAGTTTTTACAATAGAGTATTTTTAACAATGAGTAGCGAAGAATTAGTTTCAGAATATCATAGTATCTTAATATAGCGTTTGATGATTCCTCTATTTTCAACAGATTAGATTTGTCCAGTATGTTGTAAGGTATGTTTGGACACTTTTGGAGAACATGCAGATTATTGCACAGAACTTCCAGGTTTTAAGTACAGACATGATCTTGTTAGAGTTGTACTCTTTGATTTACTTAGACGTGCATGTATTGCTGCTAAAAAAGAGGCGCATGTGAATATTTTAACTGATCCACAAGAGGAGAGATCGACACTTAGGCATGTTGATGTCTTGATTTTTGGGTAGATAGGAGGAAACATACATTTGTGGATCTTACAGGAGTTTCTCCGTTGGTGGGATTGAGGAGTGGGACTTTTAAAGCGGGACATGCTGTCCTGAAAGTTGTTTCAACCAAAGTGGATAAGAATGAGAAAACATGTATTGCGAATCAACATGTCTTTTATCTTCTTTGGATTTGATACTTTTGGATTCTTAGCACCACAAGCTGTGGAGCTTCTAAAAAGAGTCCAAAAAGTTAAGAATAGTAATATTATGACTCTCAAGTATATAGATGTTGTATTTCAGAGTATTGGATTTGCTAACCAAAAAAGATTAATTTGTTGCCCACTTGTCCTCTTCTTCTATGTAAATCCTTTCTCATATTAAATAGTTTGAAGATTACGATAGTGTGTATAGTTGTAATGATGCTGATAGGGTTCCCGTCACGACGTATAGCGTCGGCCCGCACCATTGTTCTCCGAGTCACGATCTATTGATTTGTTGTCTAAATATGGGCACGTCCTGATCTACATATTGCCGTGTCTGAAGAATCTGGGGCAGTATATTGTTCATCTGGGTTCTCCACGTGTCGCAGAAAAAGGGTCTGACCCTGTGGATTATTGTATAAGCTTATTGGAGAATAACTGATCATCGAAGATGTAGATGCGGTGGGCAGATTATTGAGCAGAAGTAAAATTCATTCCCGCCGCTAAAATAGGGGAACATCTTTTGTGGATTTATCTTTAGATTGGTCCTGAAGATTATGCATTGCATGAAACACGTAACTAGAAGGGAAAAAAAATGTTTTGACTAACATATCTACTGAACTAACATAGTTTCTAACTTATTTTCAAAAGGGGATAACCTGCTAGCTAGTCCTGCATTTCTTCTAGAAGTAGTCATAAAGAAGCTTCTAGCCGGTGCATTGGACGTGCAACATTTTTATTAGAATATTTATTCAATAGTTTGGTGCCTTGTAGTATTTAAAAATGTTAATAATATAATATAATGCACATACACATAGGTTAAATATACAATATATATTTAAAATTGTATATTTCTATATAAATGATACATTTAATAATATATCAATACGACTTTCACATTCAGATTTATTAATGAATTAAATATAATAATATATACTATAAGATCTAAAATTCATTGATCCAAATACTATCCAAATGTAATATAAAATTAAGAAAAACTATAGCATAAATAACACATAATTTTAATTATTTTATACAATTTTTTCGTTGTACTATATAAATTTACATATTTTGACTAACAACTTGCATATTATATATTATCTCTATAAAAATATTTGCATTCATGTATGAACATAGATCTCTGTTATTCATATATTGAATAACATTTTTTGCATTGTGATACCTATATAATTCATATTCAATATAGTATATGAACAATATTGAAATTAAATAATGAATATTTTTATATTCTAATTGATAAATATATGAATATTAAGTACGCTAATATATCAAAATATACAGGAAAAATATAGGCCTTTGTATATCATCATTAATCATATATTTTAACAAAAATTAAAAGTTTTTACTAAAATCTTTAAGATGCAAATTGTTGAGATTATTAGAATATGCTAATATAATTGCAATGAATATAAATTTTAAATAAAAAACCATATTTTATTATATCTAATTTGTAGGTGATATAAATAGGAAACCTATGTTGATATATTGTTTAGTATATTTGGAATATATAAGTATATAGATATATAAATATAAACATATATTTTTATTTAATATATTAGTTACATATCATATATGTTGTACATTATTAACATTCTAATAGAATATGGTATATTAATATTGAATAAAAAATGAATTACAAGGTGAACATGTGGTATAATAATATTCTAATAGTATATGGACAAATATTATTAAATACATTACTAACATTCTAACATTACTAATAATATTGAATTGCATGAATAACATTCTAATAGTTTATGGTATAATAATATCAAATAAAAAATATGTGACAGCTTCTTCTCAAAGACGCCAAATGAAATGACGTATTCAAGAACAGGTCGTCATGTGGGAAGGAGTGGTAATTTCTCCCTTCAGATTAGGCTATTTAGAAAATAAGTTAAAAACTATGTTAGTTTGATAAACATGTTAGTTAGAGTACGTCATCTTTTTTACCGACACTGGATGGGTGAACGGGTTCTATTATCTTCAACACGGCTAAACGATCAATTTCGGTAGCTCCATTTGTCTTTTTATATAATCACACTTGACAATATTCTCACAAATACCCACTGAAATCCACATGTACGTAACCTTTGTTGTCCTTCTCAATTGCAATGCTCGTCTCTTATTTTCGGAGTCGGAAGCAAGAATTGAATGCTTGGAGGTGGCGAATCTTCCCACGAAGTTTATCCAAAATTTTATTTTGGTCATGTCCAACTATAGTTAATTGATTCTTATATGTTCAAATGCTTGCTACACGTGACATCTAATGGCGATGTGAGCAGCAAGATACATGACGACCCGATATATAACGTATTTACAGCAAAATGTTCCTTGTAAAGGAAAAGAATATATATTTCAGTGTATTGTCTTTAAGTACTGATCAAAATAAAACTTTATTTGTCTAAATTTTATACATTTGTATGACATTTTTCTTATGATATAAATGTTGTGTGTTCTATATCTATAATAAATATATATTATTTAGTGCAACTATTTTATCTATTATAAACATATATATATATATATATATATATATATATATATATATATCATATTGATATTTAACACCTTCAAGAGACTTACGTTGTGCCTAGTATAAAAGTATATAAATAGTACGATGAAAGTATTGTGAAGAGATTTTATAGATATTTCTATTATAAATGAGTTTTATTTTAAATTTAAGAGAATATTGTTCATGAAAATTTATAGATGAATGAAAATCATAAAACACATAACTATTTTTCTTCATGACATTTGGTTAATGTAAACCAAAGAGGATTGCCATTTATCAAGACCAAATAGAAGAACTTAAAAACGAATCAGAACATTTCTCATAGTGTCCTTTAGAAATTATTGAAAACATGTCAGATTTTTTTTGTTTTTTCTTATAAGTAGTGAAGCTTATTAGATATATCAAATATTCAAATGAATATGCGAGTGTATGCATTTAATTATAATGTGATGCATCAACTTTTCATTTACAATAAAAATAAATCAATCAACAAATATATTATCAAACAAAAAATAAGTACTTGGTCATAATTATAAAACATCCAATCAATTTTGTTAAGTTAATCCATGCCTCTCCAATCAGTCATAATCTAACCACGTCATCTTTTATAGCACAAACTTTAACTCCTATTATCATGTATCAATTAGATATTATTTCCATGAAGCCTCATTGTTTGCTATACAAATTGCCTGTAATATTTATTAATAATTACTGATGAATTATTATTATTTTTGAATCATTTTTATGATTTAACATATAATAAATTCACTAACTTTAGAAATGGTGACTGATGATTCTTGTTAGAGAAATTAAAAAATGATAACAATGTAACTAAATAAATCATTAGAAGATACTGATTAACCATTAATACTTAGTTCTTAAACTTAGTTATACGTGTTAAGCCTGAAATAGGGCATATTATAATCTAAAACTTGATAAGAACCTAAAATTCATTAAAAGTGACTGAGAAATAAGAGTATATTCATTAAAAAATGAGGCTTGTTAAAATCTCTTTGACCTTGTATGAGTCAATATTGTTTTGTATACTATATATTGCTGACATAGATTCAAATGTGACAAGTTTGAGTGGTTTAGATGTTTAAAATAAGTAAATCATCAAAGTTATTAAGAAAGATAATTCTAATTTATAAACTTATTATATCTTTAAAAGAATAGCTACTTGTAAGGAAATTTCATATAGAAATAAATTAGTGAGATGAAAAAGATTCATGTTGATCATTCATATGGATCTATTGTACCAAATATATATTATATATACTTTATCTATTTGATATGAATACAATAAATAACATAAATGAGGGGACTCAAATATTACAAATGACAACACAAAGATGAAAGTGGGAATTATTTAAAAGAATAGCTTCTTGAAAGTAAATTTGATATAAAATTTCTTACTTTGATGAGTGAAAAATGAGGTTTACTAAAAGTCCATATGCATATACTAGACTCAATTACATATACTTTTTGTCATCATCTACAAGCAAGAAGTGACATATTCGATTGGATTAAAATTTTAAAAATGGAAATATCATGGAACTGTTTGTTACCCTAAGTCCACACTCCTAATGGATACAAATCCAAAGGAGAGTGGACTTGGGTGCCCGTCCATAGAATGACACAAATATTTCACACATACAATATATATGTAAAAATAGTAACAACAAGATATAACAAGATGCTAAAACTAGATGCAAGAGATCTGTAACCATTCCTATATTCAAGAATAATCCATTGGTGTTTCATTTCTATTTTAGAGTCTTGAGTGCAGCAAGTCTTCATTTTGGCAACTTCAAATTTGATAAATAAAATATATCAATGCGGGTGCATTGAGTACGCTATGAAAAACATGTAACCATAGTTTAAGAATAATATAACAGTTGCTTGACTAGAAACGTCATAATAAGAAAGAAGTAGAAACAAGACAAGAATACTTGACGACATTGTTTTATACAAAGTGTGTTTTAAGTGCATTTTCATTATACTTTACATCATTCTTATGGCCATTGACCAACTTTCTCAAAGGAAGGGTCTATAAGGGTGATTAAGATTAGCCAACCCTTTATCGACATGGTATGCCTTATATTGATATCTCAAGTAAGACTCTAAACCTTGTGTCCTTGCCCTAAAACTTCAGGTAGGTGCCCAAAGTTTGTATAATGGACAAGCTCAATTATGTTCGAGGTTTGTTCAACTTATTTCAAGAAAAATGAATGTACTAATGATAGGGAACAAGTACCTAGAACAAGTAATTATTGAGCCAAGCATTCATATGAACATACATAAAAAGAAGCCAATAACACAGTAGCGTGAAGAGACTAAGCATACCTAGAGAGTTATAATTCTTGAGTAAGATACCTAGAGAAGGCCCAATCCAACATGGACCTAGGATGTAAACATAAACAACATAGTCTCTTTGATTACTAGGTTTGATTAAGATAAACATGATATAAGTAATGTGGATATCCCCTAGTAAAAAGCTTTGAAATAGATCAACTTAGGTCAAAAGTTTCATACGTGCATGCAATCAATAAACAATAGTTCAAAGGTCACATCAACACCTTAGGTCTAGGTGATACGTCCACATCAAGAGTAATACTAGATAAAGATAAAGTTTGATTAGGAGTAACAGAAGCGTGACGTTTAGATTATTATTATCATGGTTCATTCATGCAAGATCATAATTGGCCATATTAGATTCATTTCATGCAATGGGACACACTTTCAAGTCATAGAAGCATTGAGTAGATAAAGTTAGGATATAGATCTATATCATGATAAATCTACTTATTTGAAGTCTTAGGATAACATGGTAATCATTAGAGGATCACTCATGCAAGATTAGAGTCAGACAATCAACATGTGCATTCATATAACATTCGTTGTGATATGTAAATCCTGAGTGCATATGAGTATGTTACATGGAACTTCATCTTACAAGTGATTTTGAGGATTTATTTGAGGTTGATAAAATAGGTTTGAGAACTTAGGATCCACTTTTCATAAGGAATAATGATTCAAGGCTATAAGTACTAAACCTCACATATTAGGGTACCATAGTGTACAAAGATAAGTCCTTTAGGTCACATGAATTACATCTTGGAAAAGGTATGTACAGTCTTAGTAGATCATGCTACAAAAGTATTTGCATTCATGTATGAACATAGATCTTTGTTATTCATATATTCAATAACATTTTTTGCATTGTGATACCTATATAATTCATATTCAATATAGTATATGAACAATATTGAAATTAAATACCGAATATTTTTATATTCTAATTGAGAAATATATCAATATTAAGTACGCTAATATATAAAAATATAAAGGAAAAATATAGGCCTTTGTATATCATCATTCAACATATATTTTAATAGAAATATAGAAGTTTTTACTAAAATCTTTAAGATGCAAATTGTTGAGATTTTTAGAATATGCTAATATAATTGCAATGAATATAAATTTTAAATAAAAAACCATATTTTATTATATCTAATTTGTAGGTGATCTAAATAGTAAACTGATGTTGATATATTGTTTAGTATATTTGGAATATATAAGTATATAGATATATAAATATAAACATATATTTTTTATTTAATATATTAGTTACATATCATATATGTTGTACATTATTAACATTCTAATAGAATATGGTATAATAATATTGAATAAAAAACAAAAAATGAATTACAAGGTGAACATGTGGTATAATAATATTCTAATAGTATAGGGACAAATATTATTAAATGCATTAATAACATTCTAATATTACTAATAATATTGAATTGAATTAATAACATTCTAATAGTATATGGTATAATAATATCGAATAAAAAATATCTGGTAGCTTCTTCTCAAAGACGCCAAATGAAATGACGTATTCAAGAACAATCATCATGTGGGAAGGAGTGGTAATTTCTCCCTTCAGATTAGGCTATTTAGAAAATAAGTTAAAAACTATGTTAGTTTGATAAACATGTTAGTTAGAGTACGTCATCTTTTTACCGACATTGGATGGGTGATAGGGTTCTATTATCTTCAACACGGCTAAACGATCGATTTTGGTAGCTCCATTTGTCTCTTTATATAATCACACTTGACAATATTCTCACAAATACCCATTGAAATCCACATGTACGTAACCTTTGTTGTCCTTCTCAATTGCAATGCTCATCTCTTATTTTAGGAGTCGGAAGCAAGAATTGAATACTTGGAGAGGGCTCTACCCACGAAGCTTATCCAAAATTTTATTTTGGTCATGTCCAACTATAGTTAATTAATACTTATATGTTTAAATGCTTGCTACACGTGACATCTAATGGCGATGTGAGAAGCAAGATACATGACGACCCGACATATAACGTATTTACAGCAAAATGTTCCTTGTAAAGGAAAATAATATATATTTCAGTGTATTGTCTTTAAGTAATGATCAAAATAAAACTTCATTTGTTTAAATTGTATACATTTGTATGACATTTTTTTATGATATAAATGTTATGTGTTCTATATGTATAATAAATACATATTGTTTAGTGCAACTATTTATCTATTATATATATATATATATAGATATTTCTATTATAAATGAGTTTTATTTTAAATTTAAGAGAATATTGTTCATGAAAATTTATAGATGAATGAAAATCATAAAACACATAACTAGTTTTCTTCATGACATTTGGTTAATGTAAAACAAATAGGATTTCCATTTATCAAGACCAAATAGAAGAACTTAAAAATGAATCAGAACATTTATCATAGTGTCCTTTAGAAATTATTGAAAACATGTTGGATTTCTTTTATTTTTTCTTATAATTAGTGAATCTTATTAGATATACCAAATATTCAAATGATTATGAGATTGTATGCATTTGATTATAATGTGATGCATCACCTTTCCATTTACAATAAAAATAAATTAATCAACAAATATATTATCAAACAAAAAATAAGTACTTGGTCATAATTATAAAACATCCAATCAATTTTGTTAAGTTAATTCATGCCTCTACATTCAGTCATAATATAACCACTTCATCTTTTATAGCAAAAAATTTAACTCCTATTATCATATACCAATTAGATATCATTTCCATAAAGCCTCATTGTTTGCTATACAAATTGCCTGTAATATTTGTTAATAATTACTGATGAATTATTATTACTTTTGAATCATTTTTATGATTTAACATATAATAAATTCACTAGCTTTAGAAATGGTGACTGATGATTCTTGTGAGAGAAATTAAAAAATGATAACAATGTAACTAAATAAATCATTAGAAGCTACTGATTAAAAATTAATACTTAGTTCTTAAACTTAGTTATACGTGTTAAGCCTGAAATAGGGCATATTATAATCTAAAACTTGATAAGAACCTAAAATTCATTAAAAGTGACTGAGAAATAAGATTATATTAAATAAAAAATGAGGCTTGTTAAAATCTCTTTGACCTTGTATGAGTCAATATTGTTTTGTATACTATATATTGCTGACATAGATTCAAATGTGACAAGTTTGAGTGGTTTAGATGTTTAAAATAAGTAAATCATCAAAATTATTTCAAATGATAATTCTAAATTATAAACTTATTATATCTTTAAAAGAATAGCTACTTGTAAGGAAATTTCATATAGAAATAAATTAGTGAGATGAAAAAGATTCATGTTGATAATTCATATGGATCTATTGTACCAAATATATATTATATATACTTTATCTATTTGATATGAATACAATAAATAACATAAATGAGGGGACTCAAATATTACAAATGACAACACAAAGATGAAAGTGGGAATTATTTAAAAGAATAGCTTCTTGAAAGTAAATTTGATATAAAATTTCTTACTTTGATGAGCGAAAAATGAGGTTTACGAAAAGTCCATATGCATCTACTAGACTCAATTACATATACTTTTTGTCATCATCTACAAGCAAGAAGTGACATATTCAATTGGATTAAAATTTAAAAAATGGAAATATCATGGAACTATTTGTTACCCTAAGTCCACACTCCTAATGGATACAAAGCCAAAGGAGAGTGGACTTGGGTGCCCGTCCATAGAATGACACAAATATTTCACACATACAATATATATGTAAAAAAACTAACAACAAGATATAACAAGATGCTAAAACTAGATGTAAGAGATCTGTAACCATTCCTATATTCAAGAGTAATCCATTGGTGTTTCATTTCTGTTTTAGAGTCTTGAGCGCAACAAATCTTCATTTTGGCAATTGCAAATTTGATAAATAAAATATTTCAATGTGGGTGCATGAATCACGCTATGAAAAACATGTAACCACAGTTTAAGAATAATATAACAGTTGTTTGACTAGAAACATCATAATAAGAAAGAATAGAAACAAGACAAGAATACTTGACGACATTGTTTTATACAAAGTGTGTTTTAAGTGCATCTTCATTATGCTTTACATCATTCATTTGGCCATTGACCAACTTTATCAAAGGAAGGGTCTATAAGGGTGCTTAAGATTAGCCAACCCTTTATCGACATGGTATGCCTTATATTGATATCTCAACCAAGACTCCAAACCTTGTGTCCTTGCCCTAAAACTTTAGGTAGGTGCCCAAAGTTTGTATAATGGACAAGCTCAATTATGTTTGATGTTTGTTCAACTTATTTCAAAACAAATCAATGTATTAATGATAGGGAACAAGTACCTGAAACAAGTAATTATTGAGCCAAGCATTCATGTGAACATACATAAAAAGAAGCCAATAACACAATAACGTGAAGAGACTAAGCATTCCTAGCGAGTTATAATTCTTGAGTAAGATACCTAGAGAAGGCCCCATCCAACATGGACCTAGGATGTAAACATAAACAACATAATCTATTAGATTACTAGGGTTGATTAAGATAAACATGATATAAGTAATGTGGATGTCTCCTAGTAACAAGCTTCAAAATAGATCAACTTAGATCAAAAGTTTCATACGTGCATGCAATCAATAAACAATAGTTCAAAGGTCACATCAACACCTTAGGTCTAGGTGATACGTCCACATCATGAGTAATACGAGATAAAGATAAAGTTTTATTAGGAGTAAGGGAAGCGTGACATTTAGATTATTATAATCACGGTTCATTCATGCAAGATCATAATTGGCCATATTAGATTCATTTCATGCAATGAGCCACACTTCCAAGTCATAGAAGCATTGAGTAGATAAAGTTAGGATATAGATCTATATCATGATAAATCTACTTATATGAAGTCTTAGGATAACATGGTAATCATTAGAGGATCACTCATGTAAGATTAGACTCAGACAATCAACATGTGAATTCACATAACATTCATTGTGATATGTAAGTCATGAGTGCATATGAGTATGTTACATTGAACTTCATCTTACAAGTGATTTTGAGGTTGATAAAATAGGTTTGAGAACTTAGGATCCACTTTTCATAAGGAATAAAGATTCAAGGCTATAAGTACTAAACCTCACATATTAGGGTACCATAGTGTACAAAGATAAGTCCTTTAGGTCACATGAATTACATCTTGGAAAAGGTCTGTACAGTCTTAGTAGATCATGCTACAAAACAATATAAAGGTTCCTGATTTCCAAGTGGGAATATCAATTGATGATTAAAAGAGGCTTGATTTGCCATCATCATGCAACTAACATAACAAAGAAATTTTAGGTCAAGATAGTCATTATAGGTATATGAAGATGATCCAAGACATTAGACAGGTTCTAAATAGATAAATTTAATATTTGGAGATTTAAGGAATCATGAGGTCATCATGGACACAAGGGACACATAAAAGGCATAAAAATCCTTAATAAAACATAAAAATATCACTTTTAAGCAAAATAGGGGAACCACGAATATTCAGATAGTGAAACTATTTTACCCTATGATGAGTATTATAGACCCTTGGATTCTAGATCCAAGGTAGGGGGCACACTGTAGGGGCACCTCCTGTCTACCTCAGTTCACATATGTGCCTCACCATGTGCGGAAAATAGGGTGTCTCATGTACACATGTCGCCACTCGCCTGAACAACACCCCGTGCACAAGAGATGGAGAGGGAGAGGCTCATCTGGGCCTTTCAATTGGGATCTTGTGGCTCACGAGTCATCCCCTCTTCCTGACCTTTTGCCCATGAGCAACAGCAGCTCCCAGCGGCGTGGCTCACTTGAGCTATGATTTTGGGGAGTCTTAGACCTCTGTAGGATGAATGAGTAGCTGGTCGTGCTCCCTAGGCCCTCATAGAGGTGGGGGACCTACCGTCTTGTGCCAAGGCTCCTTGGGAGACCAGCACAGTGGTGGCACAACTTCTTGGGAAAGAAGAAGAAATAGGAGGAAAATGGAGGGTTGTAGGGCAAGGAATCAAGGGTAAAACAAGATGAATAGACTGGGAATGATGAATGGAGGTGATTATTCATCTATAATGTTGTGTATTGGTGGAGGACAAGGTGGGTAGGTGGTGGCTGCGCCACCCCAACTAGTGTCTCATATGAAGGTCTAAGAACACCTCACCACCATTGGATCAGTGGAGGTGAATCTGAGGGACATGATACAAGGGACCAGATAAAAGGAAACATGTTTAGGAGCTTGGAATGCTGAAATGGCATCTTGGGGGCACCCACCTTCCAGGGGTGCGCCCCAACTCTGGGCCCAATAAGGGCGAAAGCAAGCTAAAACATTTGTCAAACAAGGATTAAATTTGTGAATTTCAAAATGTCATAACTTGGACTAGGAATGTCTTATTAAGGTGTGTACCATTGGAAGATAATTAAAAGATATACCACAGTAGGCACATTAGGGATCAATACAATAACTTTTATGAGGTTTTTTTAAAGTAAGACAATACTGCACTAAAGTCATTAAAAATTGGTAAAAATTAATTTTAATGTCACACAATGGGACAAAAGGGTAGAGTGACCACAATTAAGCATCAAATAACTCACATAATATGACTGAACTCAAATTGAGTTATGTGAGTTACTAATTAGAGAGATAAAGATCCAAGTTGTAACATCATCCCCACCTTAAAAGAAATTTGGTCACCAAAATTAAATCAAGTCATCAATCGAGATTGGTGCTTCCCGTTGCATATCAAAGATCATCATCACATTCTCTTAAAGTATCATTGTCAATGTCAATGTTAATCACATTATGAAATCAAACAATCAATAATTATGATCACAACATAGTCACATTAATCATCAAGTTGCAAATATCATCATATGAGTCATAATTTTAAAAATCCTATAGATAAAAAATTTGGAGAGATCATTTTTGGGGTAAAGGAATAGAGCCCAAGAGTAAGGCATTACCTTCACTCCCAAAATTTGGGGTTCTAGATTCTATATTTACTTAGGTTTAGTCTAGGATTGAGATTTCATATTTCAATAATTCAAGATCATCACCATATTTCAACATCGCCATTTTGTACTCAATCCATGGAAGGTCCCGCCTGATTCCGCATGGAGCTCACTCATAAGTCATAAATTGAGAAAATCATCATATTTTTCATTTTAATTTCAAGATTGGGGAACATGAAGGTCATCAGTCATATAACGAATGTGACATCAAAATCCAAATAGAGTGGTTATAGGATTGGGAATTAAGATAATTAATCTTTAGCAAATAGTTTGGAAATAAATGTCACGATCCATGCTTGGATATTAAAGTCGTAGACCCAAACATTTTGAAACTAGGATTTAGGTTCCTAATTAGACCTTAGAGGAGATCATTCATCCATATAAATCAATCGAGAAACAACCAAGCAACATTTCATGGTATCAATATCAAATTCATTGTCATGGTATATATCATTGATGAGTGATCTATACCTAGGTATTTCTATGAACTTAACCACTAACTATAGTCAATATCATCATATATCAAGATCGTCATCAAATTAAGATTCAAGATCAAATATCAATATCATCATGAAATTGACATTTTAGAGACTTAGGTCAAGAAATCAAAATTCAATGGAAAGGTCTATCCTTCCAACTCTAAATAATCAACGATATGAAAAATTTAGAGGAGTCATAATAGGGAGGAGACCTAGGTTGGGGGAGTCATAAGTCAACTACTACCCTAATCTAGCACATTGGTCCACATTAATCATAATCCATCAAGCATACTAAAATAGGGAGAGTATTAATCATCAAATTATATTTCCTAAGATCACAAGTAAAACGTCAAGATTATTAATCGGGAAACCATACTTCAAGATTTTGTGAGTTCAAAGTCATTATTACATTCCCTCCCTTTCATGGTCAAGGTAAGGGTAGATTTTAGACATCCATAACTCAAATTGGGAACTCAAGAGTTTGAGTATAATAATGTAAGATTGAGATCTAGGTCCATCATTTTATTCAAATTGAACCTACAAAGAGGAATATTGATCCACAGGGGATTTTCTACTTGTAACAAATCTTCTCATCATCATCTATGGCTCCCAATACATGGTCATATCATAGTATGTGACATGATATGTATCAATAGGGTGAGTTTGGCTTAGTTATGTTTGAGGTTTGATCAAAATAAGGGCAACATAGGTATGATCAATAGGGATCTCATCAAACATGAGGTTTAGAACATGAATTCCACCGTATTCTATGACACAAGGATTTACCTCAAACATAGAAATCACTTATATATAATTGGTATAATTGAGTTTGAATAAATTGTACACATGAGTACATCACTTTCAAGAGTACATAAAATAGGGTTTTCAAGTTAATGTCAGATCATTGCATTATAATATAAATCATCTTCCATCATTTCAAATGAATTTTAGTTTTTGCCATGCATAAGCTACCTATAATTAGGAAATCATGTGATTAATAGTCACAAGAGAAGAATCACATGAGGAGACAAGAAATATAACTACTCATCATCTACATGGGGGCACCCTTCCACACTCCTTAGGTTCCTATGTTTAGAGATCACAAAATAGGTAGAAGAATGAAAAGGAACAAGTGCATTCAAGTACAAGTCCAAGCAATTGGGTACCATGAAGTAGAAAACCAAGGTGATTCAGCAACTCTACCCCCACCAAGGCCCTTACATGACTACTTCATGTAGAGAAAATACAATTCACCAATCACTACAAGAGTAGAGCAAATGTTGAGTCAAATGATCTCAATTTTTCAACCCAGGTTGGATACCACCACACCTTCTATGGGTTAGATAATGAAAACTCGTACAAACACATTGATAGATTCATGGAGAATTATTCCACATTCTTCACCCCTCTTTCTATGGATATCAATCTTACCCTCTTTTTGTTCTCCTTGAAAAATAAAGAGTAGGAGAGGTACTCTACAAAAATTGAAATGGTGACATGAGAGTCTATGAAGAATGAGTTCCTCAAGAAATAATATCCCATAGACAAACTCACTTAAATGTAGAGAAATATCACCTCCTTCAACCAATTGGGCCATGAACAATTTCATGAAAGTTTTGAGAGATTTCAAATCTACTAAGAGATTTTCCTCACCACAATGTACCTATATGGTAAAGTGAATAATCTTTCTATTATGGACTATCTCAATAGGGACACACGAGGATAGATTCCTCATGTTGTTGTACATTCATGGAAAAGCCTCCCATAGAATTATGGCCCCTATTTGAGCACTCGACTAAAAATTGAAGGCCTAGAGCATTATTGACAATCAATTATTATGATAGGAACTTTGGTCATACCCCATCTACTCCACCACTATGATCATTACCTAAAAGAAATCAACAAATTATGAAAATCCTTTCCAGTATGATGAATCTAATAAATATTCAAGAGGGATGTTTCTCCACCATTGAATTCAATATTGAGTCATTTGAGGAGGGGGTGAAGGAGAAGGGGAAAAATATGCAATATTTTAAGAACGGAAACAATCATGGTCTCATGTTGCAATCCTAAATAAAAATGAATATGTGGTAGCCCCTAATGGTGTCTATGGTCCACCAACTACTCAAGTGCAACATGTCCAACAATATCAAGGTCCCATAATACTGTTACACCCACATCATAGATAACCATCAATCATGAGATTAGGATATAAGTTGAGGATTAAAAATAATATAAGGATAACCCTTAACTTTTTTTTTGATTTCAAACAGTTTGTTTCCTCACATTCAATCACATAAATAAAATTTATTAGGGAAATAAACACTTGATTATTCTAATCTAATTTCAATAATAATCAAACTTCTACATACAAGCAACATGATAATCTAATAAATGATCTATTGCTACGGAAATAAAATTAAACATAATCATTTACAACTCCCTCACTTCTATACAAGGACCTAGAGTAACAGGGACTGTCTGAAGTTAACTAATATGTCACTTAGCTTGTGGAAGATCTACTCTGGCATTGACATTCTTCATATCCACATTGTTTCCCTAAAACATTGTGCGTAGAGGAGTGTGCCTACTCACTCAATGAATGAGTACTTCAAAGAAACAATTTACAACGCATAAATAATCAGAGATATATTATTGAGAAACTAAATATAAATGGAACTATAACAATCTATAAAGGAACTAGTCATTTACCAAAATATGTATGTCGTGTTACTCTAGATGACTACAAAGATTAAATCAATCACTAAACATTCTTGATCAATCACAAAGGAAACTAGTAATTTAGAAACATACAAATAGAAAGATAGCTTAGAAAACTCCAAGGTATAAATCAATAACTATACACCCTTGATTAATATCTCATTCATTTTATTATGCCTGAAACACACATGAAGTGTACCACAACATGTGAAAGCATCATAGCAAACTACGATCTCACCGAACAATACTTAGAAGCATGTCTAGGTTCCTAAGTCTGTCTCTCAAGTATGAACCTATACATATTGAGCCTCACTATGTATGACTCTTGGCGGCTAATGGGAGAAGCTGGATATCCAGACTCATCCTCTAAACCTGGGTACTCATGTACAATGTCAAAGTACTCTAACAACTCATAACATAGGTACCAATGAAATCCCCGATTGGTGTGGTACCACACAACTATAAGGAGTCTGCCCTCACTAGCCTAGATCCCCCACACTCCAGCATTGCGCTCTGACATACCTCGATCTGATCAAAATACCTCCAGTTAGAAAACATGTTTCCTCCCCACAATGCATGCCTAGTGTGAAGGATTCTGCAATGTTTAGTGCATCCAGTGTCTAATTTACTCGTTAAAAATGTGGTTCAATCATCAAATCAACACTTCTTAGTTGAACCTTATAAATAATTCTTTTCATAAATTATCAAAAATTTGTACTGTAAACTAAGAAACTAAGCAACACCACTGGTCATACTAAAGAACACTAAACTGAACATAATGGATTCACTGAATACCCTATCCCCATGGTTCCATTTTCCTCTTTCATATATCACATGAGTCCCATATCAATTTAATAATATATCTTAAACTTTCACTGAATAAAGAATGCTTTCAATAGTTCATACAACCAAACATATATATAAAACCCTGGTACGAACTGAACTAGGGTTTCCATACCATTTACTAAAATATCATGCACCAAGATTACCTTGAATAAATAAATTTATAACATTAAAAAGAATTGCTTTTATGGGATTTCATGATGTCTATTCACAAACTTTCAACTTTCCACACATATAGGGTTTCACCCTCATTACTTATGCCAAGAAAACACTTATAACATCAAATGAATTCCAAGATAATAAATAAAATATCTATTTAAGCATATGGATAAAATCATTTATAAATAAGTGGATTCAAATAGGCAAAGTTCTTCATTCAGTTATACAACAATGTTAGACATAACCAAAATCCCTAGATTTTGGTAACTAATCTAACATTTGCAATAACTTGTAAATTCTATTCCAGATGATAACCATTTCAAATATTATTTGACCATCTAAATTCATCACAACATGAAAGCAATCAATTTCTACATCATCTTACAAAATCTAGAACTGAAAGGCAAATTAGGATTTCATTATGTATATAGGAAGACTTGAAGATTTTAGTGGATTTAACCCAAATTCGTGCAATGTACTATATAAAGGAAGTATCCACTCACCAAAGGTGTGAAAACACCTTAAAATGTAGCTCAAGGTCTAAAATCCTAGAACCCATATCAAACTCTTAGCAATACATCACTTTTTTCTTCCTTCCAACTCAGAAACCCTAGGAATGGATAATTATAGTCAAAGAGTGAGAAAAGAGGGAGATTTGATATAATTTTGAATCAAATCATAGGAGTAATGGAATATTAACATGTGAGAGAAGAATCACCAAGAAAATCTATCTAGAGATGAAAAAAATTAACTCTAGGAAGAGAAAACCATGGATCGCTATCCTCACCACTTTCTCCATACAAACCCCAACTATTCCTCTCTATCTCTAGGATTTTGTTTCTCTGGAATGAATTACAAAATATGGGAGCTCCTAGTCTTCTTACTTTATCATGTTGTGCAATTAAGGTGATTGGTTCAATTGGAAATTGACCCTTCCTTACATTTTCATTCATTTTACCAAAATTTTATCTCATAAAAATGTTATTGTAAATCTTTTATTGAATAGGTTACATATTCTCCAAAAATTATGAAAAATTATCATTTGATCTAATTTGTAGTTTTAGATTTCTATAAAAATTTCAGATCATTCTAAGCTACACATAAATAATTAAAATATCAAATACTACACTGATGTAACGTAGTCAAATGTCTGGTCGGCTGAGTTTGTCTCGAGGAAACTCACCCAACCAACAGGTCCATCATAAATTCAAAAATTTTGATATTTTCCAAGATCACTTATGTTTGAGTTATGAAAACTATATACAAATTTCAAATAAATCAAAGTTATATAGAAAATATGAAAAATTACTTACTAAACTTTTGTACTGATCAAATTTTATATTCATATACTATCAAAACCCTAATGTTTTTCGACTAGGGTTTACACTTCTTAAACCCTATTTTTTTATTAGAAGGATTATTAGAGTTTCTTTTTAGTTTTACAAATTCATAATTGTGCTACCGTCATTAATAAAGTTTAAGTGTGGTCAATCTAATTACACATGTAATCATCTAAGAAAATACTAATTTAAAAACGAGGCTCAGATGTAATTATAATAATTCTTAACCCCTTAAAAAATTTTCATCCCCAAAATATGAATACTAAGGAGAAGTACATTTAAGGTTTCTTCTAAACTTCTAAAATCTTATACGTTACTATATTCTTGTTTTTTGTATTTGAATATAATTTTCAACACTGATCCTTTATTTCTCTTCGAAGCACAACAATTTTAAAATGAGGCCTCTCAATGATAGAAAATGATTTTTATGTCACAATCAATAATATGAAAGTGAAATAGAAAAAACCATTTTCAATCCCTCCATACTCTTTTGAGTTGTTGCCTTAGTAGTGGCAATCCGATCCAACCATTTCAATTTATATGGCTCAACATGTACTATTATTTTGTGTCACATATAAGTTATTAAAGATAGTTCACTTTGCGGTCTGGAAATTTACTGTAATGTTTGGGCCCACTGCCCAAGGCTCTAGTAGAGTTTCAGGAATGACGAATGGCCCCACAGACCACCATTGGCCTTAATTGCATGCTTTCTCCTCACTCACGTGCATGCCAGGATTAACTTCCCGACAGGTCACCCATCCCAGTACTACTCCAAGCTGAGCATGCTTAACTATGGAGTTCTTAGTGATGAGCTCCCAAAAAAGGAGGTGCACCTTGGTGATATGGGTAGTCCAATCATTCCTTTTAAGATCATGTTATCCGAGGCCTCAAATACTGGGATGTTACATTTACTATTGTGCTACTCCAATAGAAAAGGTCTTATAAGATGTAAGACTAGATATAATAACAATTGTGCAATACTCAGCTAGATTACTAGTATGAATGACTAAAACCATCACACCATTTTCAATCCAAAATATTTCTTGCAAATGTACAATTGAAATCATATGCGTAACAAATTTACATCTCTTGATATAACTTAAAAAATTATACTTATAAAAACAAATTCACATATTACTAAAGACATTTGGTTTCTCTGATTTCTTCTTATTCATTACAACTTACTTCTTCCTATTTATATTTATCATTTTGATCATATAGATTAAACAACTCTAGTCATTAAAATATTCTAGGTAAGAATAGATTATTCACCGTTCTTTCTATCACTACAAGATTTTATGTTTCACTTCTCCTTTTATTCAAATCACATTTCTTACATTTCAAATCTCTTTCTTATCCTCCATTCTTAGTCATTTGATGTTGTTTATCTATCTATTTCATTTTCTACATTTAAACCCTGGACTACTATCATTGCTAGTTTCTTCTCAAATTACTGATCTTAAGATCTTATTTTATAATGATGTTAGTACTCAAGGTCAAATTACTCGTGGCATCCCTTGAACTGCTAGATCCCTAAACATTATAGTGTTTGACCCTTATGCATTACATGATTTTGTTTTGACATGATTTTACTCCTAAATTTCAAACTTTATCTCTTTTGAAGTTTACTAAAGTATCCCTTATCTTATCAATTGAATTTCTTTTCTCTTATATGATGTTTCCCATTTACATTCTTTATTCACCCTGCAAGGGTTTCATCACCATACTTTGTGTCATTAATACATTCAATAGATGTGTCTCTCATGATGGTTGTGTATATTTCAGATTAATTTCCTTATCACTTCATCCCATGCTACTCTCATAAAGGAGGATATAAAAGAGAAGATGATTTTGAGACTTAAAATTCTAATCTTAAAGTACTCACTTAACATACTTCTCCTATGTGGTTTAATTAGTTATCAAAAAGGTGACTTGACTATTTAGCACTTTCCTGCATCTCACAATCTCTTTATTGTATCATCTATATTTCTCATGTTTCAATCCCTTCTTTATTTTCTATCATTATCTCCCTGTGTTCTGCTCTTCCATATATAATTACTAACTTTTACTTATTTCTTATGCTCATGTTGCTCATCCACGTGTATGATTATGTATTATATGCCATTTATATTTCTTAATATCCTTTTACTAATGTAAATTTGAAATTATAAACTAATAGTCTCCCTACTAGTTTTATCTTATGTTTAATACATTACATGTTCTTGTTCTGAATCAAATGGCTCATGTAGGGGTCAAACATAGTTTCTATTTCAATCAAGATTTTCACTTTTTAATATATTTACCTTTATATGACTTATTCATTTATTTATCTTCACCTTTATTCTTCTTTTGAAAACTAGTTCCATTTCATCACAAGGAACTTATTAATATATATGATGGAAACTAGGTTGTTACTCTATGGAGACTTTGAATCAATCGGTAGTAAGGATGAATGCATCGTATTTCATAATGTAATGACACATTCCATGCTTTCTATTATATCATGTAACCGTCTTTCCTTAATCAAACTACTCATATTTAACATTTCTTCATGTTTCATATGAGTTTCTTATCCCAACCATATAATTCACAAGTTCATCTGATTTTCTTCACTTTAATTCTTCTAAAAATACTATGCTTCTATATACTTTTTGTATACTTGGTTCTTTTCTCTTTTTTCCTTTTGTTTTAGATTACATAAATGCATTTTACTTAATTACATTATCCTTCCATCATAATTGATTCTTTCTACCTTTTCCTTCTATGTAAATTTCTCTTATCTTTCCCGTGGTCCAAATTTGCAGACTTCATGTAATATTGATCATTAAGCTTTATTCCCAATCTTGTGTCATTTTCCTTTGATTGCTTTGTATTTTGTATCTTTGCTTGACATACTTTACAATCATGTCGCATTTCACAATGGATCCATCTCTTGTGTCTTTCAATATTCTTAACTCATTTCTTCTTTACATTCATTTGTTTTATGTAAAAAAAAGACTAAATTAGTTATTTGATTCAATTCTCTTTATCCATTCTTTATTCCTTATCTTGTGTGTTATATATTAGTATGTGTCTTGAATCTATATTCCTACTTCCATTATCCTCAATTTAGGGTTTCTTATCTGAGGCCCCAAAGCTAGATCTTAGATATCAGTTACAACTGACTCTTAGTTATTCCAGTCTTTCCCTTATATTTCAACATCTTAGTGTATGTGCATCTCATTACATTCGAAGTTTACATCTCTGTAGTTTAATTACTCTTATTGTATTAATAAATAGGAGTCATTAGATCCCAATAATGAATCCTTCTTGTCGGACCTGGACAAACCAGTAGTGTTGAAGCCAAGAGCTACTCAAGACTAAAAATGTCACAACCACATACCACTATCACACAGACAACGCGATGCCACATGAAAACGTGCGGAAACACCATAAACCACATATTACTGAAAACATAGGTTAATTAAAACCGTTTGCAAAAAGCGGATAAAAGAGAACTATTACATTCAGATCCTCATCCTACAAGGAAATATGTCATATAAACATTTACAAGCCTTGATATATGTCCACAACTTATAGGAACCAACTGTAGTGTCAACACTAGAGTTCAACACCTGTTTATACATACATAATGAGCCACATCAGGCCAGCAACAGGATATACAAGCTACATCAGCTATACATCGTAAAACATCATCAAAACACCTCTGAGGACCTGAGAGTATAGGGATGACTCTAGGACTCTACTACAAAACAACCAAAAATAGTAGCATATCCATCTCTTGCCTCCTACTACTCTTCTTGCTGCTCGGACACAACCTCATGACCACCACCACATCTAGAACGATCACCTAAAAAGGTTGTAAACCAACAGGGTGAGACACACAGTCTCAACGAGAACCACAACTCCCTACCAGAACTATTAAACTTTCGGAAAAGTAGGTAAAGCAGATGACTGATATCAGTAAATCATAAGAGCAGTATCCTGAGGAGAACTTATTGTATTAACAATCTTACTAGATATCCAGGAATCATATAACCAGATAATTCTTTATGGAGCATGATAGACAAGATAAGCTTTATAAGCACTAATCACAAGATATAAGGATCATACAAATAGCTACAAGGAATAACTAGATCAACTGTACAAGCAAGGCCTCAATCAATGTTCCGTGTTTTGCCTTAAACAATACATTCTATACGGCTGGATAATGATTTATTATGCCCTGAGGAAGTGAGCCATCCCGCTCAAATCCAACCTTTTTCTGCGAAGACCAAAAAAAAATGCCATACAAGGTCATTAGGAGAGCTAGACTCCATGACCTCACCTCTTCATGGTTAGTGTACAAAAACCAAAGCAGGACCGCAGTCTCTTGCTTGAGTGGCCTCAGCCACAAGGTCATCTCCACAGGCTACCCCTCTATAATACTGAGCCATGGGCCTATTCACCATGCTCTATACTCACTAAGCCATGGGCCTGTTCACCATGCTCTATACACAGCTGTAGTTGTACTCAAATGCTCCTACTTTCAGATAGGAAAAAACCCTGCATATTCAACAATACGCGCTCCAGGTAATCCCGCGGGATAAACCTATTTCACCATCACCAATTACTGACGATGATGAATCTATGGCCAGGGAAAACTACATGATATGTTCCACTATAATTAATTAGTATATTTTAAGTGGATTGTTGAGCCAACCAAGTTGTAAAACATAAACATCATTGAGTTACATTAATACTGTCATTATCGCATTATCATGGGATCTCAATCCCTCATCACATAATGTCACTGCCTCTCAAGGCTTACATCATCACCATGGGATGCAATCCCTTATCTCAACATCAGAGGATAAAACATCAACTAGGTACTCAGCCTTTATCAGGTCAACAGACCCTTTTCACATCATAGGGGTGATACATATTATCCCATCAATAAGGATTATCATCATTGCGTGTTATATAGAACACATACACCACATAGCTCTTACTTGGCTATGAATTCACTTGATTTACCTGCATGGTTAGTATGCATATCAAGAGAAATAACTGAATCAAAAAACATAGATCTTTATGATTATCATGCTATTAGGGTTGAAGGTACATGATTGGAACAACATCCATGATTATAATTACATGAAGCACAAAGATGTATCTTATAAACCAATTACATTATTGTTATTAAACCATGAGCATCCACTATGCCCTAAAATCTCATGAGCATGATCATTATCAAGGAATACATCCCTAAGGATTACACAACCATAGCCTAATCAAACATCATTGGTCAAAATCTTTCATCTATAACCCATCATCCACAAGGTACAAGAAAGTAACTACTAGGGTTTCCCTGGGAAAGAATAACCCTCACCAAAGGTACTGTCTTCCCTTACTAGAGATGTGGCGGGCATCACCATCCCTCAGCCAAAGGGGTATCATGCATGATCATAACCCTCACAAAACTCTAACATCTAGGGCACTTAGCCACACATATCAGCCATCCATGTCATGCACCCATGCACCAAGGGTATCGTGCAACCAGGGCTAGTGTTGTGTCATGCAACCTGATCCAAGAGTATGTATCATGCATGCAAGGACAGACTCACCTATTGGCCATCCTCATCACCATATCATCTATGGCCATATCGGCCAAGGCCATGGCACCCAAGGTCATGACGGCCAAGTGCAAACCCTAATGCCCAACAAGCTCTTCATGATGCTCGAGGGATTCTACTGCCCTCTGCCATGTCACCCAAGACACCCTATCATCTAGTTAGGATTTGGGTCCACATATCGGCCAAGACTCAGCCCTTCAACTTGTATCTTCCAAAGCACCATCCATGCTCAACACATGTATCGGCCTGGATCTTAACTCTAGAGCTATCCAAGCTATCAAGAACCTATTCATGATGAGTAACCGACCAAAAGGAGACATGTGATGGGCAAGGAAGATCGGTCAAAGGGTAACACACCTCCATATGGGGTATCGGCCATGCATAACATATAGGTCAACACCAGGGAATCTATCTAGGGTTCATCACCCAAGCACCATATCGGGAAACAATGTTAACACAACCTAACTAAGCATATCATCCAAGACAAAACCTATATGAGAGGTATCGTGCAAAGCACCAAAAAGGGTATCGTGCAAGGGCACAAGAAACACATTAGGTTGGTCATCTTCAACCTCAAGACCAACATCATCAAACCCTAAAAGATCAAGAGAGTCGGTTCACCTCTCAACAACTAAGAGAGAGGGGTTTTGCATAACCTCCATCACATATCAGGCATCAAGGTAGGTCATCCATATCGGTCAACCCTTCAACCTCAACTAGGTCATCACCAACCAAAGGATCACCTCTCAAATCCATGGTGAGAGAAGGGTGTTGTCCAAGCAACTAGAGTATAGAGTCACCTCTCAATGACTAAGGAAGAGAGGGGTTTTGCCTACACCACTAGAGCTCAAGGTCACTTCTCAAAACCAAAGAGAGAAAGGGGTATAGCCCCAAAGGAAACCCTAAACCATAGGTTCGACCAACAAGGTCCAAGGTACACAACTATTAACAACATAACCACTAAGTTCAACAAGATTAAAGGTACAAACTAGAGCAAGAAACATATCCAACAAGATGCAAGGCCGATCAAGATCAGATATGAACATGCAACATAAAGGAAGGTAGTGTTGCTAGGGTTAGGAGTTATGTAACGTGCCTCAATCAACCTCCTCAAGCTCCAAAGCTCCAAGAACCAAGCTTTAAGCTCTTAGCTCCAAAGCACCCCACCTTCATCCACCACAAGAAGAGAAGCAAAGATCATAACCACCATGGACGAAGGACAAGAAAGAAGGAGAAGAAGGTGCTAAGGAGAGAGAGAAGATGCTTACCAAAGAAGCAAGGCCCTTATAGGGTTCAACCACCACCTAGAGGAAGAATAAGAAGGAGACTCCACCAAGGAGATCGGCCTCCAAGCTTGCTCTACTAAGGGAAGGTGTATCAGACACCAAAGGAGAAAGGAGTAACTAAAGGAATTAAAGAGCTAAGCAACTAAGGAGAGGGTTGTATATATACAAGAGGGTCTATGGGGCACCCACCTTGGTGTTGCTCCACATGTGCATGTCCAAGGCGCCACTTGTCCAAAGCCATGCCACCTTGCTAAACCACATGCTCATGTCATGGCACCAACTAACAAAGGATCGACCACTTGTCCATGGTATGGTGATAAAAACAAGGCAAGGTCAAAGTGGTCACCTTGGGCAACACAGCCCACTGGGCGAAACACCCCATCTGGGAAACACACCCCACCTGGGTGATAGAGGTCACCAAGGTGCTCTTTGTACGACACAAGGCCTCAATAAGGAAAAGCAAAGAAAAGCCCAACAAAGCTCAACAAGACCCAAAACTACTCAGGCAACAATCCCAACTCATCCTCTCAATCCTAGAGGATGCAAGGGGGGAGAAAACATCTCTCAAGGTGACAAACTTGCACATCAACCCCTAAACTTGGATAATTTGCAAGTTGCACCTAAAACTCTCAATAAAGCACAAACGAACCCTAATCACAACCCAAGGTGATTAGCAAGCTTCTAAATACAAGGTTTAGTCAAAGCAAATAGGGTAAACCCAAAACAAAGGTCAGGGTCCTTACAAGCCATAAACCCCTACAAAGGGATTTCACCCCCGAAATCTGAAGAGAAAAGCGAGGGATACTTCCTCCTCATCTCTTCCTCGAGATCCCACGTGGCTTCCTCAATGTCACGATGATGCCAACGAACTTTCACAAGCACTAGGTCCTTCCTTTTCAACTTATTCACACGTCTTTCAAGAATCATCACTGGACCTTCCTCGTAGGTCACATCTTCCTCAAGCTCAACCTCAATTGGCTGTATCACGGCCCCTGTGTCTGGATGACTTTTCTTCAACATACTGACATGGAACACCGGATGTAACCTATGCAACTCTGGCGGTAGTTCTAACTTGTAAGCTACTTTGCCAACACGTGCTATTACTGGATATGGCCCCATATACCTGGGTGCCAACTTGCCTTTCCGACCAAACCTCAGCACGCCTTTCCATGGTGAGACCTTGAGATACACCTTGTCTCCCACCTAGAACTCTATGGGTCATCGGCGATTATCTGCATATGACTTCTGTCTGTCCTATGCCACTTTCAACTATTGTTGTATCACTTTGATCTTCTCTGCTGTCTACTGCACTAACTCAAAACCCAAAAGCTGATACTCACCCAACTCATACCAGCATAAAGGAGATCTGCACTTCCTCCCATAAAAAGCCTCATAAGGAGCCATGTCGATGCTCTACTGAGAAATATTGTTGCAAGCGAACTCTATCAAACTGAGATGCACATCCCAACTGCCTAGAAACTGCAAAACACATTATCAGAGAAGATCCGCCAAAGTCTAAATAGTCCTTTCAGGCTGTCCATCTATTTGCAAGTGGAAAGCAGTACTGAACCTCAACTGTGTTCCCAATGCTTTGTGCAACTGTTTCCAAAAATGACTCATGTACTGGGGACCTCTGTCAGAAACTATCATTGCGGACACACCATGCAAACACACTATCTCATCCACATACACCTAAGCAAGCTTCTTTGCTGTATATGTTGTCTTCACAAGTATGAAATGAGCAGACTTTGTCAATCTATCCACTATCACCCAAATGGAATCATGATTCATAGTTTTCCTTGGCAGACCAACTACGAAATACATGGTTATATGATCCCATTTCCACTGTGATATCGATAGGGGTTGCAACATACCTTCCGGTTGTTGATGCTCAGCCTTAACCTGCTGGCATACTACACACCTTGCCACAAACTCGACTACATCCTTCTTTAAGCCAGGCTACCAATACAAGTCCTTCAGATTATGATACATCTTGGTGACACCTGGATGCATGGTATACATCGATGTGTGTGCTTCCTCGAGCACTAACCTCCTAAAATCATCAACACCGGGGACCGCCATCCTATCATGATAGAAAACTAGTCCATCCTCGGACTCATGGAGCCCATCACGCTTTTCGCTGCCAAACTCTGATCTTATCAACTGAACTGAAGCATCTGCCTGCTGTGCGTCTTTGATCTGTTGTCTCAATGTAGGCTTTACATGCATCCGTGCCAACAATCCTGCCAACAAGGAAACTTCTACTTTTAAATTCATCTACCGCAAAGAGACAAACATATCCCTCCGATGGAATACCAAGGAACTCAACTGTGCCTTCTTTATAGGAAGAGAAGAAGACTTCCTGCTAAGCACATATACTACCACATTCACCTTACCAGGATGATACTCAATGGTGTAACTGTAATCATTGATCAGCTCCATCCAGTGGTGTTGTCGCATGTTCAACTCACTCTGCGAGAAGATGTACTTCAGGTTCTTATGATCTATAAAGATCTGACACACTTCCCCATAAAGATAGTGTCTCCAAATCTTTAACGCATGGACTATCGCTGCCATCTCCAAATCATGTGTTAGATAGTTCTCTTCATGTTTCTTAAGCTATCTCGAAGCAAAAGAAACCACATGATATTCCTGCATCAACACACATCCTAAGCCTTTCTTGGAAGCATCGTAGAAAACAACATAGCCCTTCCCAGGCTCTGGAAGCACCAACACTAGAGCACTAGTCATCTCTCCTTCAAACTTTGGAAAGATTGTTGACAACGATCATCCTAGACAAAAGGTACATCCTTCCTAGGCAACTTTGTCAACAATAACGTGTTCACGCTGAGGTTCCTTATAAACCTCCGATAGTATCCTGCTAAACCCAAGAAACTACAAACTTCTGTCACCGTCTTCAGTTGCTCCCAATTTGCAACTGACTCCACATTCTTGGGGTCCACTCTGACTCCTTTTGTAGATATCACATGACCCAAGAAAGTCATATCTTTCAATCAAAACTCACACTTACTAAACTTGGCATACGACTGATGTTGGCGAAGAAGAGTCAAAGCTTTTCGAAGATGTTGTTCATGCTCTTGACTGTCCCGACTATAGATCAAGATGTCATCTATAAAAACTACAACAAATTGATCTAGAAACAAAAAGAACACCTTTTTCATTAGATCCATGAAAGAAGCATGCACATTGGTTAGCTCAAATGACATAACCACGAACTCAAAGTGACCATACCTCATCCTAAAAGCGGACTTTGGTATGTCCACCTCCTTAATCCTCAATTGATGATATCCAGACCATAGATCTATCTTTGAGAATACTGTAGCACCATGCAACTGATCAAATAGATCATCTATCCTTAGTAATGGGTACTTGTTCTTGATCGTAACTTTGTTTAACTATCAGTAATCTATGCACAAGCGCATCGATCCATCCTTCTTCTTTACAAACAGGACTGGAGCACCCCACGCCGATGTGCTCGGTCTGATGAAACCTTTATCCAACAACTCCTGTAACTATTTCTTCAGCTCTGCCATCTCGGCTGGAGCCATCTTGTATGGTGTCTGAGCAACTAGTTGTGTTCCTGGCACCAGATTGATCTCAAAGTCAATTTCTTGAGGTGAGGGAGCATCGGGGAACTCATCAGGAAACACATCTGCAAACTCTCAGACAACATGCACCTCCTCAAGGCTAGGACCCTTCGCCTTGGTATCCACAACGTGAGCTAAGAAAGCCTTATATCCTTGCCGCAACAACTTCTCTGCCACCATAGCTGACACTAAATATGTTAGAAGAATCTTCCTATCTCCTTTGAAGATCCACCTTTCACCATCGTCACCAAACACTGCTATCTTGGAACCATAGTCCAACTCAACCTTATACTTTTCTAAGGTATCCATCCCAAGGATCACATTGAATCCATGCATATATACTGTATCTCGAAAAGGATAAAACACAAGATGGAAACTCCTCGAAGCATCGAGGAACCATTAAGAGGGGTTTCTAACAACTGAATATCCTTCTTACAGCTTACAGGTAAAAGATAGTTATCAAGCATACTACGTGCGATAAAAGTGTGCATAGCACCTGGGTCAACCAGAACAGATATAAAGCAAGAAGAAGACAAATCAGAATGAAATAACTCCATCTGACCTGCCACCACTCCAAGGTTGTCTATTGCCTCCGGCTGACTCATAGCATAGAATCGAGTCGTTGCTTGTTGTCCACGTCCTCTGCTTCCTTGAATAGATGATCTTGCATGCGACACTTGATCGCATCCTTGCCCTCGGTTACCACTAGATTGTTGTTTGTCTGATACTTGTTGACTCTGTCTCAATTGATGCATCACTTTGACATCTTTCCTTGGGAAAATTGACTTGAAATGCCCAGTGTATCCATAGTGATAGTATGACCTGCCTTCTAACTACGGCCTAGATGGCCCTGCCACTGCTACTGAAGTTGTACTGTAAGCTCTCGATGGTGAAAATCCACACCCTCTTCCCTTACTCGGGGACCACTGTACTGGTGCACTAGAAACTTGACTCACAAAAGGCACAGAAAACTTTGGCTTCTTGTGGCTATCAAACCTTTGTTTCTGAAACTGAGTAGGCCTTTCCTGGTTATAGTCTCTCTCTCTCTCTCTTCTCTCAGACTGACTGTTCAATCCTCCGAACAGACTCCACAAATGTGGCAAATTGTTCCTGATTTTCTAGAGTAGCAGCAGGTGACGACAACTCGACACTCAAACCTTTCTCAAACCGCCTGATTCTCTCATCATTTGTTGCCGCCATGTGAGGACAAAACCTTAATAGATCCATAAACTTGGCTTCATACTCAGTGATTCTCATCGATCCTTTGGCGCATACACTCAAACTGGTTGAACTTCTCGTCTAGATACGTCTTCGGGAAGTATCAGCTCATGAACTCCACTGGGTCACTTCTCCTCCTCGATGGCCCACCAGTGGCCAACACTACCTTTTAGAAGGTAGACAACGTGCTTAACTTTGTCTGCTTTGGGGATATCAAGGATCCGAAAGGCCTTCTCGAGACTTGTCAACCACAAATCTGCATCCACTGGATCAGCCGTTCCAGCATAATCCAAAGCTCCGACTCGGCAAAGCTGCTCAAAGGTCTTCCCAATACCCGAAGATTCACCATGGGAAGCCTGTGCTCTTGGCGGAGGCACTGGAAATCTATCCACCATATATCCATTATAGCCATCAACTGCCCCATAAGCTGTTGATAGGCATGGTTTTCAAGAATGGCTAGGTCAAGTTGGGGGATCCCTGGCACCTGATCTTCATGTGCCTGCACTCATGCTCCATCAACAGATGCAGCACCACTGCTCTCAGCAGCATGTTCTTCATGGTTTCCAGACATCTTTAAGCTTTATCTTCCACTAAGGGAAGAAGGTTATTGTAAGAAAATCTAGAATACTCACAAGAACAGACACAAACCTAGTCCTAGATCCATGTAGACTCAGCGAACCTAGAGATCTGATACCAAACTTGTCGCAACCACATACCACTATCACATAGACAATTAGATGCCGCACAAAAACGTGCGGAAACACCATAAACCACATATTACTGAAAACACAGGTTAATTAAAACCATTTGCAGAAAGAGGATAAAAGAGAACTATTACATTCTGATCCTCATCCTATAAGGAAACATGTCATATAAACATTTACAAGCCTTGATATATGTCCACAACTTATAGGAACCAACTATACTGCCAGCACTAGAGTTCATCACCTATTTATACATACATAATGGGCCACATCAGGCCAACAACAGGATATACAAGCTACATCAACTATACATCGTAAAACATCATCAAAACACCTTTGAGGACTTGAGAGTACATGGATGACTCTAGGACTCTACTACAAAACAACAAAAAATAGCAACATATCCATCTCTTGCCTCTTACTGCTCTTCTTGTTGCTCGACCGCAACCTCACGACCACCACCATGTCTAGCACGATCACCTAAAAAAGTTGTAAACCAACAGGGTGAGACACACAGTGCCAGTGAGAAACATAACTCCCCGCTAGAACTATGAAACTTCCGAAAAAGTAGGTAAAGCAGATGACTGATATCAACAGATCATAAGAGCAGCATCCTGAGCAGAACTTATTTTATTAACAATCTTACCAGATATCCAGGAGGCATATATACAGATATTTCTTTATGGAACATGATTGACAAGATAAGCTTTATAAGAACTTATCACAAGATATAAGGATTGTACAAATAGCTGCAAGGTATAACTAGATCAACTGTACAAGCAAGGCCTCAATCAATGTTTTGTGTTTTGCCTTAAGCAATATATTCTATACGGCTCGATTACGATTTATTATGCCCTGAGGAAGTGAGTCGTCCCGATCAAATCCAATCTTTCATTGCGAAGCCCAAAAACCGGTGCCATATAAGGTCATTGGGAGAGTCAGACTCCATGACCTCACCTCTTTGTGGTTAGTGTACGGAAACCAAAGCAGGACCACAGTCCCTTGCTTGAGTAGCCTCAGCCACATGGTCAATTCCACAGGCTACCCTTCTATAATACTGAGCCATGAGCCTATTCACCATGCTCTATACTCACTGAGCCATGGGCCTGTTCACCATGCTCTATACGTAGTACTCAAATCCTCCTACTTTCGGCTAGGAGAAAACCCCTCATATTCAACAATATGCACACTACTACAGAAATAGCTTATAACGTCACATTTAGAGGCGTCAGTTATTATCAAAAACTAACACCTAAACCGTATAACGTCAGCTAATTATAGAGACCGACATCTATATTTGAAGACCGGACAAACATGGGTATCACTTTTTATTTAGCGTCGATTCCCTATAATGAACTGAAGCCCAAAATAGCCCGCCAAATCCAATTTTTTGAATGAAAAAAATTACCCCCAAAGTTTCATACGGCGTCAGTTTTTTGACCTAATAATAGACGCCTAATGACGAAAAAAATTACCTCCAAAGGTCATCGGTTTTTGTGGAAAAACCGACGCTGATAAGGTTTCACGCGCCGTCCTCGCGAAATTTTTTAGGGTTAAGATTGTCCAATGGATGTCGGTTTTTTTTGGCAACTGACGTTGATGGATATTAGGTGTCAGTTTTTTAAATAACTGACGCCTTTGTTAACTTAATAACCCCCGATCGATTGAGAAACAAACTCTCTTCCGCCCCATTTCTCTCTATTTCATCGTGAAATAGCCCCCGCGCGCGCCCGAAGCTACTACCCCTGCTCGTCACCGCCGCCTGATCAAGCCGCCACCCGTTGCTCCTCACACCGCTGCCCCCTGCTATCTTCTTCCCCTGGCCTGCTAGCTCCTCACACCACCACCACCGCCGATAGGGACGCCTAGCTGTTCTCTTCTTCCTCCACGCTCCTGACAGGTAGGCAACTGCCTCTTCTTCTTCCTCCACCCCTTCATCTTCTTCCCCCTCTTCTTCTTCCTACTCTCTACTTAGCAAATGGATAAAAGCAAGGCACGCCCTATACTGGGCTGGACACGACCATGGCTGTGTTGGCCCAACACGGCCGTGGTCGGCTAAAATAGCCATGGTCGTGTCTAGCCCAGTACATGTCGTGCCTTGCTTTTATCCATTTGGTAAGGAGGGAGCAGGAAGAAGAATATACATTTGCAATTGAATACTAATGCTTGACCTAATTCTATAAATTTTGATGCATGTTGAATTAAGATATTAAAACCCTAATACACATTTCACCATAATCTTGAATTAACTATATTGCTGAAATCTTGTGATCAATCTATCTAAGATATTAAAACCCTAATGTTAAATCTCTGATTTTGTAGTGATGTATTGCCCTAACATCTACATGAATCCCTATTGTATGATGTAGATTGATGATAATGCATGAGCTAGTTTGAAATTTTGAAATCAATTATGAATCTATCCATCCCTAGGTCATACTAATTTATGTGTAATCTTTATCGTGATGATGAACATGCATGGATACTTGAAATGTTGAAATCAATGTTATAGAATGACAACACATGTATTTGTTGGCCTAGAAACCCATCCAAGATTTACTCATTAGGAGTAAATCTTGGATAGTCCCCGGTTTGGGACTGTTCTTGAACACCTAATCTCACTTAGGATGTAAGTGTATAATGTGTATTGGGTTTTCAAGAATATTTTGGTAGCATTTCCCTATTTGTTCTCTAAGTACACATGTACTTGGAGAACAACGGGGAAATGCTGCTGAAATTTTCTTGAAAACCCAATACACATTATACACTTACTAATGAGATTAGGTGTTCAAGAATGGGATAGGTGGTACACATTTATTATATATAAGAATGACATCACATGTATTTGTTGGCCTAGAAACTCATCCAAGATTTACTCATTAGGAGTAAATCTTGGATAGTCCCCGGTTTGGGACTGTTCTTGAACACCTAATCTCACTTAGGATGTTTTAACCATTAATTATATATAAGACCTTAAACCCTAAAGTTTTAACCATAAACCCTAATATTTTAACCCTAGACCCTAATCTTGTTCTAATATATACTTGTTTTCTATTTGATCATAGAATGGATAGATCATGGATGTCCATTCCAAATCGCTGCACCCCCGAGTTTATTTCTGGTCTTGACCAGTTTATTAGATTTGACAAGGAACATAGGGAACAACCTGGAGATAGGTTCTACTGTCCATGTAGGCATTGCGGTAACAACTTGAAAGTCAGTACTGGTGACAAAATCAAAAGTCATGTCATGTGCAACGGGATTATACAAGGCTATAAAGAATGGCATTGGCATGGAGAGATTTCAAACCTAAAATAAATGGATGTCGATAGCAGTGCTTGTGTGGTAGAAGAAATTTCCTTTGATGACGTAGATGTGAACGAACCAGTTCCAGTAGACATCGTTGATGCGATGCTGGATAGTTGTGGGGTAGAGAACACTGATCCGACTCCCATGTTTAGAAACATTGTGCATGATGCTGAGATACCGTTATACACAAGTTGTAAGTTTACGAAGCTTAGCGTTGTGTTGAGGTTGTATAAACTGAAATCTAACAATTGATGGAGCGACAAAAGCATCACGTCATTGTTGTCTTTGTCGAAAGAAATTCTTCCTAAAGAAAATGAGCTGCCAATCTCAACATACCAGTTAAAGAAATTTTTGTGTCCAATCAGAATGGAGGCGAAGAAGATACATGCATGCCTGAATGATTGTGTATTATTTCAAAAGGACTAAGTGGATTTGAAAGATTGTTCAAAATGTGGTGCACCAAGGTATAAATTGACGACTTCGGGGGAGTCCAAAACTGGTTCTCCTGCCAAGGTGATGTGGTATCTACCTATAATACCACGGTTTCAATGCTTGTTTGCCAATCCTATAGATGCGAAGAATTTGAGGTGGCATGCAGATGTTACGAAAAATAAGGATGGGATCGTACGACATGTGTCTGATTCCCCATAGTGGAAGAAGATTAATTTATTGTACCTTGAATTTGGTGAAAAAGATAGGAATCTAAGACTTGGGCTTTGTACATATGGGATGAATCCGTACGGGACATTGAGCAACCAACATAACACTTGTCCAGTTATACTTGTTATATACAATCTTCCTCCCTAGTTGTGTATGAAAAATAAGTATGTTATGTTGTCATCTTTGATATCGGGCCCTAAACAACCTGGAAATGATATCGACATTTATCTTGAACCTATGATTGATGACTTCAAGAAGCTCTGGGGTGAAGGTGTGATGACCAATGATGCTTCACGAAGAGAGACATTTCATTTGCACGCTATGTTGTTTTGCACTTTGAATGACTTTCCAGCTTATGGGAATTTGTCTGGATATAGTGTCAAAGGATCTAAAGTGTGTCCTATATGTGAAGAGAACATTGATTCAATATGACTAAAACACGAAGGCAAGACTATATATCTTGGTCATCGAAGGTTTCTTCCAAAATTTCATCTGTATTGTAGGTTGCACAAAGCATTCAATGGACAGAATGAGGAATAGAGTGCACCTAAACCTATATTAGGGGAGGATGTTTATGAAAGAGTAAAAGACATCGCCAATGAATTGGGTAAGAGATCACAATGTATGATGGCCACACGGAGTGACAAGTCTTTATTCAAGAAGAAGTTAACATTTTGGGATCTTCCTTATTTGAGTTCTTTGACAGTCAGGCAATGTATCGATGTCATGCACGTTGAGAAAAATGTATGTGATAGCATCATTGGTACTCTGTTGAATATACTAGGTAAGACTAAAGATGGGATAAAATCTAGAATGGACCTACGTGAAATGGGAATAAGGATAGAATTAACATAAGTAGTTAGTAGCGATTGGAGAACATACTTACCTCTCGCTTGTTACATGTTGTCTAGAAAGGAGAAGAAAGCTTTTTGTGAATGCTTGGTAAATGTAAAGGTGCCACAAGGTTACTCATCCAACATCCGTACATTGGTATCAATGAAAAATCTGAAGTTGATAGGTCTTCAATCTCATGATTGTCACACTCTAATGCAATAAATATTTCCCATGGCAATTCGATCTATATTGTCGAAGCATGTACAGTTTGCAATCACCAGACTTTGTTTCTTTTTCAACACTCTGTG
Organism: Alisma plantago-aquatica; assembly: GCA_963693085.1. Classification (NCBI taxonomy): domain Eukaryota; kingdom Viridiplantae; phylum Streptophyta; class Magnoliopsida; order Alismatales; family Alismataceae; genus Alisma; species Alisma plantago-aquatica. Next base: position 952,129,633 of record OY856409.1, read on the forward strand.
CAGCAAAGTTATTGACCCTGATACTCTCGATAAATTGCAAAGAGAAGTGGTTGTTACCCTATGTTAGCTTGAGATGTATTTTCCTCCTTCGTTCTTTGATATCATGGTACACCTTGTTGTCCACTTGACTAGGGAAATGAAAATGTTGGGACCAGTTTTCTTGCATTAGATGTATCATTTTGAACGATACATGAACATTTTTAAAGGTGGTGTTTGAAATCGTTATCGGCCTGAAGGGAGTATTATTGAGGGTTATGTGGCGAGAGAGGTTATGGATTTTTGCAATGACTTTCTGAGTGCTAATGACGCTCCTGTGAATGACAATAATATTGTGGAGCATTTTGGAAAAGGAATTTTGGGATCGCAAGTGAAAGCAAGCAGCCGTGAGCAGTTGGAGCAAGGTCACTGGTATATTTTACATGACATTGACGAAGTGAGTGTTTATATCGAGGAACATACCAATTTCATCAAGAGACAATATCCTCAATCCAATTCAATGTGGCTTGCTAGAGAGCATAACAAGACATTTATTAAGTGGTTTGAAGATAAAGTCTTACATCAACTATGTCAAACACCAGATAATCTTACTGAAACCATCAAATGCCTCACCTTTAAATCAAAATTGAATGTTATGTCTTATGAAGGGTTTGACATAAATGGATTCTCGTATTACAAAAATCGTCAAGATGATAAGAGTGTCGTCCAAAACAGTGGGGTCACCCTTCAAGCGTCTTCATTGTTTTTTGCAAGTGCAAAGGATAAGAGTCCACATGAAGCTAAAATGTCATATTACAGTGTCATTGAAGACATATGGGAGTTTGACTATGTAGATTTTAGAATTCCACTCTTTAAATGTAATTGGGTTGACAACAACAAAGGAGTTATAGTGGATGAATTGGGTTTCACGTTAGTGAACTTTGAAAAGATTGGCGAGATGGGTGAACCATTCATATTGGCATCACAGGCGAAACAAGTATTTTATATCAATGATCCTGCAAATGATAAATGGTCGGCTGTTCTTCATGGTAAAATATAGTTTATCGAAGATCCTATGGATGAAGAAGAGTAATATGATAAGTATGATGACTCCATTCCATTCTCAATTGGGTTGCCAACACCACCAAACATTGAAGATGGGGATCACAATGACTTGTATGTTCGCAGGGATCACAATGAAGGATTGTTAATTGATAAAAGATCACAATATTAGAGGCATGAATGTTTATATTTTTATATGTTTTATTTTTCTGAATGTGAACTTTACAATGTGAATGTGGACTTTACAATGTGAATTACTTTACAATGTGAATGTGAACTTTACAATGTGAATGTGAACTTTATAATGTGAATGTGAACTTTACAATGTGAATTACTTTACAATTCGAATGTGAACTTTACAATGTGAATGCGAACTTTACAATGTGAATTACTTTACAATGTGAATGTGTACTTTACAATGTGAACTTTACAATTAGTGCTACTTATCAAATTTTAGGTTGGTGATGTACCCCCTGAAGAAATTACAACACTTGATGAGCAGCAAAAGAAAATTGAGAAAGTAAGGGGCATCACAATGATGAACAAGTTAATACAGCAAAGGGGCAATGGACCCAAATTGGCTGTGGATTTCGATCATATAGGAAATCCATATGAGTGAACTGCAACTCATTTGTTTCATATCTTGGGGTTCTTACTCGCAGCCATTGCAGTCCTATCCTAGAAACTTGGCATAAAGTTCCTAACGGGAAGAAAGACCACATATGGAAGGAACTATGTGTGTGTTATTATTATTTGTAATTCTATTTATGTAGATTACTAATTTTTAGGATACTAATTAATAGAAATTCTATTTAATTTGCAGAGAATATTTGATCTGGATGAAAAGTTGTATTGTAAATGTGTGATGCAACGCTGTGGGAGGGTCCTAAGGAACTATAGGACCAATCTCACTCGAGATTACATACACGATGCTGATAAGAGGTTCTTGATTGATTTCCAATTCTAGACATTTATCACTATTTCACTAACTCTACACTAATAATTTTTGTTTGTATTCTCTTTAAAAAATAAATTTAGGCAGAAGGAAGCTACAAAGCAATGGAACTATCTGGACCCCAAAGACTGGCAAGTGTTTGTTACCCAAAGAAAAATAGATGAATTCAAGGTATTAAGCACCACTCCTAATTTAATTAATATACATTTTTATGTATTCACCTATTCAAGATTAACCTTTAGTGTTACTAACCAAATCAATGTGCTAACTAACTAGGCCCTCAGTGAGGTCCAAAGAGAAAGGCGTGCACTGAATGTGCACGACCACACAATGGGTCCAAGAGGATATGCAGGCATTTTCCTAAGACTACAGGCTGAGTCTGCTCAGCCTACTACTACTCATGAGACTTAAGAGTCCTCTACTACTGCTCCTGCACCTCTGCCTTGCCATGCTATGTGGATAGCTGGGAGGCAAAATAAGGAGGAAGACATACGAAAGTCCGCAACTGCTGAGGCGGCTGCAAAAATGGTAAAAATCAACTCTTAGAGCAATCGATCGATATTGATTATTGTTATGTTTACTTACTAATTTTTGTTGATGGTGATTAGCAGGAGTGGCACGAGTAGAGGAAGGAAGGTAAGTTCATCCCTCAGGGCACAAGGGATGAACTGACAGTTGCTCTGGGTAACTCAAAGAATCCTAGATGTGTTCGGGGTGCAGGCGCTGGTGTGGAAATCAAAGCATTCTTTGGGCCATCCCAGCATAAACCTGTCCCAAAAGTGGGACTTTCACAAGATGAGGTAACCTATTCTTATTTTAGAATGTTATTGCAAAAGGGAATTAAATAATCAGAAGCTAGCATTTCTTTTATCCATGTATAGGTAGATTCGTTAATTGAGAAGAGAATCCAAGAAGTAATGGCAAAGTGGCAGGCGTCTCAGCCTTCCACTCAGACAGTACCTGTGGCGGGCCACTCTTCTCCTGCTATAGAAGTGGTTGGGAGTAAACCTGTAGACCCACCACCTAGCACGTCCTCTGTAAGTATTTTTATGACATAATAGCTAGTCTGTTCAAGATGATATATTTGTGTATATATGCATATAAAATTCTTTACATAAATTTGTAGGGGTTAAAGACATGCCGACTAAAAATTCAAGAATATATCGTTGCAGAGGCGTCGGCTTACCCACCCCTTAAAGGGTGCATGTTTCATGGGTATACATTACCAGATTGTGTGCTACGTGTGATCGTGATACATGTACTCCCCGACTAGACAGATCTTGCACTGCCTCATGCACACCCAGATGTTGAAACACTTAGTGAGGCAATAGGCAGAGTGATACTGTGGCCCGAAGCGGATGTCCTCTATACTGATATTGTATGATAAATATCCATTACTTTAATTTGTTAGTGTGTATATATGAGTCATTTGATCTAAAATTATATATACATGTCAAAAAGACAAGACCCGCTACATCTCGGCCTCCACCTCCTCGACTATCGAGTTGGCTTCCAAGGGACCTACATGCCTCGATAGGTCCTAATTGTAGGGGTGTGGCGGTATGGATCGGCGAACATGATACAAATTTCCCTATAATTGTTACTATTCCGGAGGATGCTACAGGTAAATCATATGATAACAATCTATTTATACAAGTTTAGCATACGTATTAATGCATATGTAATACAAGTTCTTCATACGTACGTATTAATGCATAGGTATTAATGTAGGTCAATCATATGAAAATAAGATATTTATACAAGATATTTTGGAGTTGTTTATTATGAATGGATGAACACATATATGATAGAGCTGTGGATATGGTGAGATCTTGTTTATACATCCATATACCTTGTTTTATATATGGTGATCTGGTTTCTTATATATTAATGCATATGTAATACAAGTTTTGTAGCCACTTACACAAGATATGTACAAATTTTGGGTTTTCCCATGTGGGATTTTTGGTTCCATCTTTGATTAGTCTTGTAGATACATACCCTTCTTCAGTTACTTCATACTACTGTGATGCTTTTGAATATTTTGGTAAAAATAAGAAGGTGGTGATAATAGCTCCATTCAATGTTGAGTAAGTTTACTTTGCTTATAATTTGGACTTAAGAAAATTACATTTTTATTGTGGATTTTAAGTTATTAATTTTTAACTTTCTTACCTATAGTGGCAGGCATTGGGAGTTACTCGTTATTGTCCCCAAGACGTTCACTGTCTATTATCTAGATCCAGTGGGGAATGAGTTGGATACATTATATGGACATGCAATTAAAAGACCATTATTCTCGTGAGAAATATTTCATGTTTTTATATTTGTTAACATATGTTACTACATTACTATTTAATTATGCAATTTAATGGGTTACATTAACATATGTAGGGCTTTACAAGAGTATAAAAAAGCTGGAGGAAAGATTTCCAGGAAAAAGGGTCTGTCACTAATTTGGGAGAATGTGAAAGTAATTTCCCGACTCCAATGTATATATTATTTATGTGAACTATGCATATTTGTATTTTTGAATATTTTGTATGTTTCAATTTATAGTGTGCTACACAAGACAACGACTGGGTATGTGCCTACTATGTGATGCTATTTATGGACCTAATCATCAAACATGTCATAATCAAAATTGATAAGATACATCAGGTATTATACATAGTCTCATTAGATAATATGAAATATATCAATCTTATTATATATTATTAATTATATATATACGTCATTCTCTTTGCAGGTTTTAAAACTGCTAACTTCAGCACAGGTGGAAAGCGTTTCGATGTACATGCTCCCTATATAAGAGATGAATTAGATGTTGTAACAGAAGATTTGGCAAAAGTCCTACAAAGAGTGGGAATTTTTAGATATAATTTTATTGACAATGATGACAATGATGAATAAAGAATAACTTTTTTCTCATAATTATTTTTGTGTGAATGTGAATGAATTTTATGAATTGTCGTATGTGTGTGAAGATGATCAATACATAAATGTTTCTACATGAGTCTGAATGTGAAAAGAGATGAAATGAATGGAACTATAGGTTGCTACTAGTTTCTACATGTGTGTGATGAAAAAATAATATGAATTAAATGTGCTTATACATGAGTGTGAATCACATATATATAATATTGTCCATCTTGTTAATTTTGCAGGTTTGTGGCCTGTTGTTGGCTGATATCAATGGATGTCGTAAACCTGTAGTTCATAACTGAAATGTAGGTTCTCATCCTGCTGACCAGCCATACAGTAGGCATACAAACTGACAAGAAAAAAAAATCTTAACATAGGCTTTGATTATTTGAACAAAACTGACACCAAAGACATACGGCGGCGGTTTTTGATAAAAAAAACTGACGTTTATGTGTCCAGGAACCACGACCATTCCAGGAAGCACGACCGTGGTCACAGGCAGGGGATATGGCATCAGTTGTTTGCACAAAATCAATGTCAGTTCAGCTGATATCGCTAGGAACCACAGCCAAGTTGGGAAGCACGATTGTGGTGGCAGGGGAGATGACGTCAGTTATCTTACAAAACCGACGCCTATAGGCCCTTTGCTGGCGCGTTTTCAGTGGCGGGAAGCATTGTGACGCTGGTTCTTTTAATAACTGATGTTTGTAACCATTATGTAGTGTCAGTTTTCATAAAAAACTGACGCCTATAGTCCCTTTACTAGCGCGTTTTCAGTGGCGGGAAGCTTTTTGGCGTCAGTTAGGAACCGACGCCGAAGGGGTCCACCTTTAGCGGTGCCCACTTGGGTGTCGCTTGGAAACCGACACTAAAGCCCTTAATTAACTGACGCTAAAGGCCTGTTCTGCAGTAGTGAGCACTCTAGGTAATCCCACAGGATACACCTATTTCACCATCACCAATTACTGACGATGATGGATCTATGGCCAGGGAAAACTACATGATATGTTCCAATGTAATTAATTAGTATATTTTAAGTGGATTGTTGAGGCAACCAAGTTGCAAAACATAAACAACATTGAGTTACATTAATACTGTCATTATTACATTATCATGGGATCTCAGTCCCTCATCACAGAATGCCACTGCCTCTCAAGGCTTACATCATCACCATGGGATAGCAATCCCTTATCTCAATATCAGAGGATAACACCTCAACTAGGCACTCAGCCTTTATCAGGTCAACAGACCCTTTTCACATCATAGAGGTGATACATATTATCCCATCAACAAGGATTATCATCATTGCGTGTTATACAGAACACATACACCTCATAGCTCTTACCTGGCTATGAATTCACTTGATTCACCTGCATGGTTAGTATGCATATCAAGAGAGATAACTGAATCACCAAACATAGATCTTTATGATTATCATGCTATTAGGGTTTAAGGTACATGATTGGAACAACATCCATGATTATAATTACATGAAGCACAAAGATGTATCTTGTAAACCAATTACATTATTGTTATTAAACCATGAGCATCCACAATGCCCTAAAATCTCATGAGCATGATCATTATCAAGGAATACACCCCTAAGGATTACACAACCATAGCCTAGTCAAACATCATTGGTCACAACCTTTCATCCATAACCCATCATCTACAAGGTATAAGAAAGTAACTGCTAGGGTTTCTCGAGTCAAGCATAACCCTCACCAAAGGTACTATCTTCCCTTACTAGAGATGTGATGGGAAACACCATCCCTCACCCAAAGGGGTAGCGGGCAGGATCATAACCCTCACAAAACTCTAACGGATAGGACACTTAGAAACACATATCGACCATTCATGTCGTGCACCCATGCACCAAGGGTATCGTGCAACCAGGGCTAATGTTGTGTCATGCAACTTGATCCAAGAGTATGTATCGTGCATGCAAGGACACACTCACCTATCAGACATCCTCATCACCATATCGTCTATGGCCATAACGGATAAGGCCATGGCACCTAAGGTCATGACATCCAAGAGCAAACCCTAACACCCAACAAGCTCTTCATGATGCCCAAGGGATTCTACTGTCATCCACCATGTCACCCAAGACACCCTATCATCTATCTAGGGTTTTGGTCCACATATCGGCCAAGACTCAGCCCTTCAACTTGTATCGTCCAAAGCACCATCCATGCTCAACACATGTATCGGCCTAGCTCTTAACTCTAGAGCTATCCAAGCTATCAAACACCTATTCATGATGAGTAACCAACCAAATGGAGACATGTGATGGGCAAGGCAGATCGGTCGAAGGGTAACACACCTCCATATGGGGTATCGACCAAGCACAATATATAGGTCAACACTAGGGCATCTATCTAGGGTTCATCACCCTAGCACCATATCGGGAAACAAGGTTAATACAACCCAACTAAGCATAACGTCCAAGACAAACCCTAGATGAGAGGTATCGTGCAAATCACCAAAAAGGGTATCGTTCAAGGGCACAAGAATCACATTAGGTTGGTCATCTTCAACCTCAAGACCAACATCATCAAACCCTAAAAGATCAAGAGAGTCGGCTCACCTCTCAACAACTAAGAGAGAGGGGTTTTGCACAACCTCCATCACATATTGGGCATCAAGGTAGGTCATCCATATCGGTCAACCCTTCAACCTCAACTAGGTCATCAACAACCAAAGGCTCACCTCTCAAATCCATGGTGAGAGAAGGGTGTTGTCCAAGCAACTAGAGTATAGACTCACTTCTCAATGACTAAGGAAGAGAGGGGTTTTGCCTACACCACTAGAGCTCAAGCTCACTTCTCAAAACCAAAGGGAGAAAGGGGTATCGCCCCAAAGGAAACCCTAAACAATAGGTTCTACCAACAAAGGTCCAATGTCACACAACTATTAATAACATAACCGCTAAGTCCAATAAGATGAAAGGTACAAACTAGAGCAAGAAACATATCCAACAAGATGCAAGGCTGATCAAGATCAGATACGAACATGCAACATAAAGGAAGGTAGTATAGCTAGGGTTAGGAGTTATGTAACCCAACTCAAGCATGATCCTCAATCTCCAAAGCTCCAAGCACCAAGCTTTAAGCTCTTAGCTCCAAAGCACCCCACCTTCGGCCACCACAAGAAGAGAAGCAAAGCTCATAACCACCATGGCCGAAGGACAAGCAAGAAGGAGAAGAAGGTGCTAAGGAGAGAGAGAAGATGCTTACCAAGGAAGCAAGGCCCTTCTAGGGTTCAACCACCACCTAGAGGAAGAAGAAGAAGGAGACGCACCAAGGAGATCGGCCACCAAGCTTGCTCTACCAAGGGAAGGTGTATCGGCCACCAAAGGAGAAAGGAGCAACTAAAGGAACTAAAGATCTTAGCAACTAAGGAGAGTGTTGTATATATACAAGAGGGTCTATTGGGCACCCACCTTGGTGTTGCTCCACATGTGCATGTCCAAGGCAGCACTTGTCCAAAGCCATGCCACCTTGCTAAACCACATGCTCATGTCATGCCACCAACTAACAAAGGATTAACTACTTGTCCTAGGTAAGGTGATAAAAACAAGGCAAGGTCAATGTAATGCTTGGGCCCACTACCCAAGGCTCTAGTAGAGTTTCAGGAATGACGACTGGCCCCAAAGACCACCACTAGCCTTAACTGTGCACTTTGTCCACACTGACGCGCAAGCCAGGATCAACTTCCTGACTGGTCACCCATCCTAGTACTACTCCAAGCTGAGCACACTTAACTATGGAGTTCTTTAGACATGGGCTGTAATGACCCTGCCCCCCGGTAACCCCCAATTAAGGAAGTCCCGAAGGTCAGAGCCGTTATTCAATTAACAGGATCAAAGGTTCGACACATGATCAATAATAATTATGAAATTCTACTAACTAACTTGAATTTGGTATAAAATTAAAACTTTACTTACCTTTGAAAACTTTGGAAATCTATCTATCCAGAGCTTGAATTATTCTATCTAATCCTCCTTGCACTTTATTTCTTATTTCCACAATGTGTCACTTTACTGTTTGTTCTTTCAATTTTTGTTCCTAAAACGTCGAAAAACAAAATGTCGGTTAGTATATCGAAATATACTGATACATGGGAATAACCAAAATTTTGCACATAAGGATAACAATCTAATTATCACAATCAAGTTAATTAACAAGCCAATTTACACTTTTCAGTATGACATTCTCCACCGCTTTTGCCCTAATCCTGGCATACCCACCTTAGGGTTTCCTTTACCAATGACTTAAGGCCACCTTCTCAATCCCGAGCTTGGTGCGTGGGGGTCACCACCCATGGTGCCCACTAGTCATGCAATATCATAGGCCACCTTCTCATTCCCGAGCTTGGTGCCTGGGGTCACCACTCAAGGTGTCCATTGGTCTACCCATCTGGGCCTGACCTTTGGCATCATCCATCAGGGTGGCATGTAAGTGCGAGAATCCATACTTCTATTATTAATGTGATAATCATAGTGACTTTATAGTTTGCAAGTATGAACATCCAAACTTATCATTTGCATTCAATGCGATTAACCATCCGGAAAATCCTCGGGAAACTAAGGCGGTTATTCATAATTAACCACATACCTGATCTGACAATTTGAACAGAAATATCCATGCAAATAAGATTCCAATCAAGCAAGCATTTTCAACAAGATCCTGAAATAACCATGTAATTCCCTTTTTATTATTCAAGTCATCAAGATCCATTAAACCTAGCTCGCTTCCTAGGGTTTCTAATTCACTTTTAGGGTTTCTATTGCAGTTAGGGTTTCCCTTCATATTTTACTATTTTAAACCCTAATTTAATGCAATTGATCACAAACCCTAATTATATCAACATCTAATCCTCAATTTCGAATTTAAGGCATAATTAATCATTAAATAAGTCCATCAAGCCTCTTTTACATTAAAGCTACTATTTTTATCCTTTTAATATATGTCAAGATCATTACGCTCATTTATCGTCAATTTATAGTTCATTATGATTGAATTCACATATGAACTCTATTCGTCATTAATTTCACCTTTTATTAATGAGAAAACCCTAATTACTACATTTAGGGTATTTATCCACAAATTAGAAACTTTAATGCTCGAAATAGCTTATAACCATGAAAACTCAGTTCTATACATGAAATCGAATAATTAAAGCCATTAGTAGTCTTAATTACCAAGATTAGGGTTTCAAGTCTTATTAAAACATATTCATGCACATGAACTTTCAATTAAACAAATTACGTGTAAGATTTATCTTTTTCGATCTTAACGTATCTCTTTATGACTAACAGGTTAATATCAACTTTAACCATCAATTAAACCCCACTAATCACATTAATCATATCCAAACAGGGTTTCTCAATCACTATTACACTAAAGTTAACAACTTCCATTACTCTTCGAATTTAAAGTAGAGTCAGGCTCCAATTATATTTTTAATGGATTCCCCTCATTTTTCTGAACAAAATTCATGTATAAATTTTGTCATCCGAGTTACTATTAAAGAGTTATGATTTTTGAAAGAAATACCTCACTTGGGCCAATGGGGACGCGCCACGTAGCCTTTAACATGCAATGTTGCTCGGCTGCTTGAAAACATAACGAAAAGACAATTTTGCCCTCCACTTGAGTAGCCCGTCCTTTGCTACGCCGAGGGTATATCCGTCAAATGTTGGTCATCTTCTTCCCCCACGCGCCCTAGTGCTGCGCTCAACGTTCGTCGACTGCGGGGGTTCACCCCCTCAACTACGAAGCCCTAGGGTGGCCGGAAACTGCCTCCCCTCCTCCGTCGACCTCAGCCAGGCCCAGGGCGCTTCTCCTTCACGGCCAAGGTGGCCGCTCCAGTGCGCCCAAGCCCGCGACTCTCGGCTGATCGTGCAGACCTGTTGTAGGTTAGTGTGGGAGGTTCAGGGCTTGGGGACGATAGTCCAACGTCCTCAGGTCATCGGAGTACGTCCAACCTTCATCAAGGTATCCCACAGCTCCCCATTGCTTCAGGAATAACACCAACTATGCGACTTAGGGTTGAAGGCAAGGTCATGGAAGAAGAATATAGGTAAGAGAGAGGGAAACATGTGGGATCTCCATGGGCCCAAACTAGGGATCTAGCCCTTTAAATAGGGAAGAGTATCCATGCCCCGACACACTTGCCCTCGAAGAAATAGAGTCATTTCCCATTAGGAATTGGATTTCTTCATCATGAAGCAAGTTCCCCTTTCTCTCTCTCCTAAACATCTCTTTAATATTCCTTATTTCTTGGTTAAATAGAAATACAAAAATCTTCTCCCTTATCCTCATTTATATTTGCCTTTTAATTATTTGTCACAGAATCATGTTTTCCCCTTTTAATAGAAAATACTTTCCTTTTTAACAAAGCCACGAAATTCATTCATTAAGCATCACATTATCCTTTTATTTGACTTTATTGGTATTTTCTCTTTCCTCTTCCTTCCTTGGGACTCCTTGGATCCCAAGGCACTCTATTATTTCGAAATCCTTTTTATTGGATACTCATTATCCTTCTAGATGCATCAATATGCATTATTTCACATTATCTTTGTTTATTTCTCATTAAAATATCTCTTTTTGAGTTTTTCTCTTCATTTCTATTTTATTTTCCTCATCGGTATTCATTTAGTCATTAGAAATCCTTGGGATACGAAATTCCACCCAGGACAACCCAATTATACCTTTTCCCACTTATTTCCACTATTTTAACATTATTTTCAATTTCTTTCTTACTTAATGAATCTTTTCTTTTCTTTTTGCATTATCTTGCAACTTTGGACTCCTTGGAACTCAAGGAACCCATGTGGCACGAAATCAACCTTTGGATTAAGTTCTTTTGCCTTCTAGAGGTTTCCACACCTTTCTTTTCTCAAAAACTCAATTATTCATTTATTAATTGGATTTCCTTGTTATTGGGCCCAATAGACAATAAAGCCCACAACACAATCATCAAGGCTATTGTAAATCAAATCCATTTATTCAAAACAAATTATATCTTTATTTGTTCAAATATATTTTATGTGAGAAATTACATTTCTCACCCAAATGAACCCAAAATTGGGGTTGTAACATCCTTCCCCTCTTATAAGAATTTTGCCCTCAAAATTCCATCAAGCAAGCAAACAAACAGGATAAGCCTTTCATGTGTCCATTATGGCTCCCATGTGGCTTCACCCTTTCCATGGTGCTTCCCAAGAACCTTCATCATCTCATATTCTTCCATCTGAGTCCTTTCTTACCTTGGTATATCGTACCCTCATAGGTGACTCAGGACATTTCAGCCTCTCAAAAGCTGAATAGGTTTAGGGCTCAACACATGGCTTGGGTACCTAACATAGTGCTCTAGATCAGACTTATGTAACACATTACACATCATGTTATCCTGAGGGGAAAGGTTAAACACAACTATCTCCACCAACCCATCTCAAATGGACACATGTATCGGGGGCTCAGCTTTCTCAGTTGTAGCTTAGAGGGGTCAGATTTTCACATCGCATAATCTCCCACAGTGAACTACATATCAGTCTGCTTTGCATCAGCTCGTGACTAATGTCACCTCTGGGCCCTCTCTCAGCCATTGCACGATCAAAGCGACTTCATCTACACACATTGTGATTCTTTTCTGACCTTCACGAGGCCTCCTTCACTAACATCATCTTAATGAAGTGGTGATCGACGCAACCTCCCTTTAGAACTTCTTGTATCCCGATAAAGGCTATGGTGGTTAACATCACATCTTAAGAACTGTCTCTTTGTATCACCCTGAATGAGCACACATGCTCTTATCAGACCCTCTAGTCTAGATCATACTAACCATTAGTATGGGGTGATAGACTGTACTATCATCCAGTTCTTCATGTATCCACTTCCGCCTCATGGAAGTGAACCTTGGTCATACCCAAGAACTTTTGAACTCGCATCATGGTGTAGTTGAACCATCTTTCTCTCTTAATTAGTTCAACTGAATTTGTCATGTGACAGTACTCTTCCTTTCTCATGTCATCTAGGTAAGGCGATCTACCATAACCCATATTGCATCTTGACCTTCTGGTTCAAAGGGAGACTTACCACAACATCCATAGTGATGAACTCCCATTCCCGCTCAGGGACTCTTTTATCCTCTATATCGGTACACTGGGTTACTGGTGTTCGTCCTTCACCTCTTGGCTTGCATGGCCACCTGTCACATGCAACTCCACATCATGAAACCGAAGTGCTACTATTACTTACTATCTTTGTAGTATCATGGTCTTTGGTGATCTTAAAACCATGATCTCCTGTATGTCATGATTCCTCAAGGTTGATACCTCAGAAACCCTAAGCCACTCTCATTAGGATTTCATCACTTTTCTTTCTAAAGAAGAACATATGAGGTTCTACAACCATCCTTTCATTGCATCAAAGACTAGGATGGCTATCCAAATAACCACTAACTTGTTCAACATATCTTGTTACATCTGTGTGTTATCCAAAACACATCCTCTTTCCAAACATAGGGTTAGTCAAATAACCTCAACTTCTTCTATCTTCCAGCTTACTAGGCAGCTATATCTCAACCTGAGCATTCATTACCACCTCTTATCCTACACCTCCATGTATTATTCTTATCATCTCAAAATCCAAGTTTATCTTCATCAAGAAACTCTGAGCTCATCCACCTGGTGATCAAACTCAACCTTGTATAACTTGAAAATTCCACAAAGCTTCTACTAGGAACATCCTTAAAAGGTGATTATCTTAATACTTTTTTTGTTTGTACCTGTCCATGTATCATTCATTCCACCAAGGTATGTTATCATCTCTATCCTCATACCTTGTAGCAACGTTCCAACTCGCATCATCTTTTATCCTTGGTGTATGGCATGCATACTGTCCCATCTCTCCCTCTCATAACAAGAGGAAATAAGCATTTGGCGGCCATCCAAACACAAAGTTCTTCCCATTCCAAGAGTAGAGATGGTACATCCCACCTTGCCAGTACACCTTCAAATCTAAGTTGAAACATGCAACTCATGTCTTTATATCACAAACATCATGATATCAAAATTTCCTCCATGGAAAACTGGTCTCGAACCTACTTGGATCCACACACAATCCTTTGTCATCTCCTCTAGGTCTATAGGGTGCCAACACTTTTGGGGTCATCCCTCTTCCCTCATGCATCTATAGAGTGCCTTACTCATCTGCCCTTTGGGTCCCATGAGTTTATGAAGGTGATCAATCTCCTGACCCATGGCCCTCAGACAATGATAGTTGTTACCTCCCGGCCCTATGGTCATGTGCAACTAGGGAATTAGGAAACTCCTTCTTCCATCGGTCTCATCCCTACCTGACCCTAGGATAGACTTAGGATTCCATTATAGTACATGTTCAAGTTAGAACCTTACCCAAGCCTTCATCATCTCTCTCTGTATTCTCGACTGACTTTCATCCCTTCATAGGGGTCATGGAATCCTGCCTACCTTGGTCAGGCCCCATACCGGTCACCTCCATGGTAACACATCCACATGCACTTAGAGATGGTTATCTATGGGTCTGCAGGTTCATTCTCATTCCATGTACTTTTCACTTAGCTTCTCAAGGTCCTATGAAACTTCTTTAGGTTACCTCAAAACCAGCAAAACTGGTATACACTCTACCAAAGGGTCCCTCTCCCAGGATGGCAGGAAACTACAACTCTTGACAACAAGGTCACAATCGTTATTAGGGTTTACATTCACATGAACATGCCTAACCCAGCAGCTACTAAGGCACAAGCAGGTCACCTATTAAACCATGCTAGGTCATACTTGTTCTCTTTCCTCAACATTAGGTCAACTTAGTTGTGAGGGGTTCATCAAACCTACCTTTAACTTAAGGGGTTTCCTTTTCCTTTATATATGAAGAGTACCATGCTCGAAACTATAGAGACTCAATTCTCATCATGAGCATTAAGTACACCACTTCCCCTCTTCGGCCAGGAACCCTAGGTTCACTTTTGGATATCCAACTACATGCTCAACCTCTTAACCACGAATCAAGCATGTCCAAGGTATTCCATGTACTTCCATGATCCTTTTATATGAGCAACACCTCAGAGTTGAGTCCTCCTCAAGGACAACCAACTAGGTATAAATCCCCACAACTGGTTACTTGAACCTCCTCAGGGTCTAAGGCACTCTTTGTCTCATCTCAACAGGTAAACTCCTATACCATAGGCACATAGGTTTGAGAAGCATCATCCTCTCTCCATGAAGGCTCATGCTCACAAGCATACCCCTAAGTGGGTGAAGCCTATCCATATCTCTTTATGCTTATCACATAAGCCATCCATCGTGCCCTTCTGGCCAAGGTTTCAACCTACTACCGTACCACTGACGTACTCTGGGTTCATGCTATCCCCTACTTGCATAAGCCATAGGGTTTCTATAGGTCCTTCACTAACCTCATCAATGAAGGAGCTATCCTTCACTCTAACATGCTTGACCCTTCCCAGGGTTGGGTTGCCAAAGGTGCTAGGTCATCCAACCTCTCATGGCTCGTAAGGCAATCCAAAAGCATATCTATCCAAACACCCAGTCAACCATGTCATTTAACTCATCATGTCATCTCTCTCTAACCTCCGCTTAGGGTTAGGGTTAACATCATAATTAAAGGATATGCTAGGTCTCTACTTTAATGGTGATATCTACCTCCAAGACTCACTTTCTCTACTCATCCTCCTTACAAGAAGGTCTAGCCTCGGGTCTCTCCTGAGGGCAATGACAACTTATGTCATACGACCTAAGCATGTATCTATTCTTTTACGCTTACTCTATTAAGCTTATGTCCATGACATCTTATTTACATGCTTTTTATTAATTTGGTGGAGGATTCCTTAATCCTTATCAACCTTACCCATACCTTAAGAGGGTGAAGAGAAGAGAGGAAAACCCTAATCCTTAAGGTCCTTATCAGAATTTGAGTTGAGAAGGGATGAACAAGATGAGAGATTCCTAATGGTATCTTATTTCGAGTCATATCCTAAGACATCGGCCAGGCAGTCACACAATCCGGGAGTCCTCGTATTCTGACTAGTGGTGCGGAGGAAAATATTGCCAGCCCCCGGTCGTGATCCTTTTCTAGACACCTCTGTCCTTCAGATAATCCTCTAATAACTACCTTGGGTTCTACAGAATTTATAAAAATTAATCATTATTAAATATTAATTGAGGAACCCATGCTCTGATACCAATTGTAACGACTCTGCCTCCCAGTAACCCCCAATTAAGGGAGACCCGAAGGCCAGAGTCGTTATTCAATTAACAAGATCAAAGGTTCGACAAATAATCAATAATAATTATGAAATTCTACTAACTAACTGGAATTTGGTATAAAATTAAAACTTTACTTACCTTTGAAAACTTTGGAAATCTATCTATCCAGAGCTTGAATTATTCTATCTAATCCTCCTTGCACTTTATTTCTTATTTCCACAATGTGTCACTTTATTGTTTGTTCTTTCAATTTTTGTTCCTAAAACGCCGACAAACAAAATGTCGGTCAGTATATTGAAATATACTGGTACGTGGGAACAACCAAAAGTTTGCACATAAGGATAACAATCTAATTATCACAATCAAGTTAATTAACAAGCCAATTTACACTTTTCAGTATGACATTCTCCATCACTTTTTCCCTAACCCTGGCATACCCACCTTAGGGTTTCCTTTGCCAATGACTTAAGGCCACCTTCTCAATCCTGAGCTTGGTGCCTGGGGGTCACCACCCATGGTGCCCACTAGTCATGCAATATCATAGGCCACCTTCTCATTCTCAAGCTTGGTGCCTGGGGTCACCACTCAAGGTGTCCATTGGTCTACCCATCAGGGCCTGACCTTTGGCATCATCCATCAGGGTGGCATGTAAGTGCGAGAATCCATACTTCTATTATTAATGTGATAATCATAGTGACTTTATAGTTTGCAAGTATGAACATCCAAACTTATCATTTGCATTCAATGCGATTAACCATCCAGAAAATCCTCAAGAAACTAAGGCAGTTATTCATAATTAACCACATGCCTGATCTGACAATTTGAACAGAAATATCCATGCAAATAAGAATCCAAGCAAGCAAGCATTTTCAACAAGATCTTGAAATAACCACGTAATTCCCTTTTTATTATTCATGTCATCAAGATCCATTAAACCTAGCTCGCTTTTTAGGGTTTCTAATTCACTTTTAGGGTTTCTATTGCAATTAGGGTTTCCCTTCATCTTTTACTATTTTAAACCCTAATTTAATGCAATTGATCAAAACCCTAATTATATCAACATCTAATCCTCAATTTCGGATTTAAGGCATAATTAATCATTAAATAAGTCCATTAAGCCTCTTTTACATTAAAGCTACTATTTTTATCCTTTTAATATATGACAAGATCATTACGCTCATTTATCGTCAATTCATAGTTCATTATGATTGAATTCACATACGAACTCTATTCGTCATTAATTCCATCTTTTATTCATGAGAAAACCCTAATTACTACATTTAGGGTATTTATCCACAAATTAGAAACTTTAAATCTTGAAATAGCTTATAACCATGAAAACTCAGTTCTATACATGAAATCAAATAATTAAAGCCATTAGTAGTCCTAATTACCAACATTAGGGTTTCAAGGCTTATTAAAACATATTCATGCACATGAACTTTCAATTAAACTAATTATGTGTAAGATTTATCTTTTTCAATCTTAACATATCTCTTTATGACTAACAGGTTAATATCAACTTTAACCATCAATTAAACCCCACTAATCACATTAATCATATCCAAATAGGGTTTCTTAATCACTATTACACTAAAGTTAACAACTTCCATTACTTTTCGAATTCAAAGCAGAATTAGGCTCCAATTATATTTTTAATAGATTCCCCTCATTTTTCTAAACAAAATTCATGTATAAACTTTTGTCATCCGAGTTACTATTAAAGAGTTATGATTTCGGAAGACATACCTCACTTGGGCCAATGTGGAGGCGCCACGTAGCCTTTAACATGCAATGTTGCTCGGCTGCTTGAAAACATAACGAAAAGACAATTTTGCCCTCCACTTGAGCAGCCCATCCTTTTCTACGCCGAGGGTATATCTGTCAAACGTCGGTCATCTTCTTCCCCCGCGCGCCCTAGTGCTGCGCTCAACGTCCGTCGACTTAGGGGGTTCACCCCCTCAACTCCAAAGCCTGAGGGTGGCCGGAAACTGCCGCCCCTCCTCCATCGACCTCCGTCAGGCCCAGGGCGCTTCTCCTTCTCGGCCAAGGTGGCCGCTCCAGTGCGCCCAAGCCCGCGACCTCTCGGCTAATCGTGAAGACCTGTTGCAGGTTAGTGTGGGAGGTTCAGGGCTTGGGGACGATAGTCGAACATCCTCAGGTCATCGAGGAACGTCCAACCTTCATCAGGGTAACCCACAGCTCCCCATTGCTTCAGGAAGAACACAAACTACGTGACTTAGGGTTGAAGGCAAGGTCATGGAAAAAGAATATAGGTAAGAGAGACGGAAACATGTGGGATCTCCATGGGCCGGCACCAGGGATCTAGCCCTTTATATAGGGAAGAATATTCATGCCCCGACACACTTGCCCTCGAAGAAATAGAGTCCTTTCCCATTAGGAATTGGATTTCTTCATCATGAAGCAAGTTCCCCTTTCTCTCTCTCCTAAACATCTCTTTAATATTCCTTATTTCTTGGTTAAATAGAAATACAAAATCTTCTCCCTTATCCTCATTTACACTTGCCTTTTAATTATTTGTCATAGAATCATGTTTTCCCTTTTTAATAGAAAATACTTTCCTTTTTAACAAAGCCACAAAATTCATTCATTAAGCATCACATTATTGGACACCCAGCTCCCGATCACGGAATACCAGCGTAAGGGTGGCTATGTCAACCATGGACAACCCTTTCCTACATGTCTGGACCGCACAACTCAAGACTAGCATGCCATGCCCATGTGGGCCCCACCTACTGGAGGGGAATTAGCTGTGATACCATTTGTAATGCTTGGGCCCACTGCCCAAGGCTCTAGTAGAGTTTCAGAAATGACGAATGGCCCCACAGACCACCACTAGCCTTAATTGCGTACTTTGTTCACACTGACGCGCAAGCCAGGATCAACTTCCCGACTGGTCACCCATCCCAGTACTACTCCAAGTTGAGCACGCTTAACTATGGAGTTCTTTAGACATGGGCTCTCTAAAAAGGAGGTGCATGATAACCTCCAATTTTGGGATGATTATCATAGTCTTTTCTTTAGTTTTTCACACTCTTTCTTAATTAGAATTAGACATAATACCTAAATATTCCCTCTTATTGTAAATATACTATTAGACTAACTTTTCCCCTTTATATTTGCAAAAAAAGACACAAAACAAATCATAAAAGACTCAACTAGCCTCAAGACCACATGGGCTCAAACGGTCCCAAGACCGCATGAAGCCAATCGGTCCCGAGACCGCATGGAGTCACATGGTCCCAAGACCGCATGAAGCCAATTGGTCCCGAGACCGCATGGAGTCACATGGTCCCAAGACCGCATGAAGCCAATCGGTCCTGAGACCTCATGGAGTCACACGGTCCCAAGACCGCATGAAGCCAATCGGTCCCGAGACCGTATGGAGTCACACGGTCCCAAGACCGCATGAAGCCAATCGGTCCCAAGACCGAATGGAGTCACACGGTCCCAAGACCGCATGAAGCCACACGGTCCCGATACCACATGGAGTCACACGGTCCCAAGACCGCATGAAGCTAATCGGTCCCGAGACCGCATGGAGTCACACGGTCCCAAGACTACATGAAGCCAATCGGTCCCGAGACCACATGGAGTCACACGGTCCCAAGACTGCATGAAGCCAATTGGTCCTGAGACCGCATGGAGTCACACGGTCCCAAGACCGCATGGAGTACTCCTTTTCAACTCCAAGCTCAAGTTGTTCCCCGGAAAGCTTCGAACAAAATGGTCTGGGCCCTTCACCATAAAGCATATATACCCAACTGGAGCTGTAATAATTGTCGACAATAACGGAGGAGAAAGGATGGTTAACGGCCATCGTTTGAAAAAATATTACACTCCAGCAGATAAAATGCCAAGACAGACCATCGAAATCAGAGACGCCACGCCATCAGCATAACAACATCAAAGTTTCGTCGAGCCAGTGACGTAAAACCCAGGCGCTACTTGGGAGGCAACCCAAGATTTCAGCTTCTTATTTTACTTTTCGTTCTTTTAATTACCTTAGGTTTATCTTATGAAAATATAAACCAAAACAAACATAAAAATAACAAAATAATATATATATATAATATAACATTGCACCCTTCCAAACGGTCTTCAAACCGTTTGGAGCCAAATGGTTCCTAAACCATTTGAGCTAGGGTTTTTGCGAGGTCAACCCCCCCAATCCTATAAATATAACCCCCACCCTCCTTCTTCTTTCTTTCGACTCCCGAGCCTTCTGAAACCCTTGAGAAATCGTTGTTTCATCGCCCCCGTTCTTCTTTCCCGCACTTCTTGCACCCTTTCCTTCCGTCACTGTCACCGACACCCCCCCTTACGCGTCGCCGCTTGCGCCGCCTTGCCCACATCGCTGCAACATCTTCATTACTTCCTCAGACAGCCGCAAGGTAACCCACCCCGCCGCGTCGTCGGTGACTCCATCTATATACCGTCGTCGTTGTCACCTTAGCTAACGTCTTCTTCGCCTTAGCAGCTCCCTTAGTCAGCCTTCTCGGTGCCGCCACACTGTCGTCGTTTTATTAGCGCCGCCACTATCACCGTCGCGCTAATCGTGCCTATTATCATCTTCATCGCCTGCTGTTCCCCGACGCTCTACCTTCCAAACGGTCTTGGAACCGTTTGGGACCAAACGGTCCTGAAACTGTTTGGGACCAAACGGTCCTAAAACCGTTTGGGACAAAACAGTCTTGAAACCGTTTGGGATCAAACGGTCCTAAAACCGTTTGGGACCAAACGGTCCTGAAACCGTTTGGGATCAAATGGTCCTGAAACCGTTTGGGACCAAACGGTATTAAAACCGTTTAAGGCCAAACGGTCTTCGAACCGTTTGGAACCAAACGGTCTTCGAACCGTTTGGAACCAAACGGCCCTGAAACCGTTTGATCTTTTCAAAATCGCTTACTTTTAATAAAAACACATAAAACACATCTTTTTTATTTTAAATAAACTTTTCTTTCTAACACATGACTATCTTACTTTCAACAATGGCATCACCAGCAAAGCAACCCACCAGATGTGAGGATGCTCCCTTCTGGACACCAGAGGAACTCATAGCGGACCGAGCCAAGCTTCAAACGATCATAGATAACTACAACGTGAGTGGAAAGGCCCCTCCAAATGTCAAAATCATGTCGGTTTTGTGCGAAATTGACCGCATCAACAAATGCTTAGCTGAGGCACCTGAAGAAGAAGTGGGAGAAATTTCTTCCGATGATGACGAAGGCTTAGAATATGAGCCGACTCGTGAGGCGGAATCCCCCACCACAAAGAGCAAGGGGAAGCGGAAGGCCCAAGAAGCCGCCACAACTCAACAACAAAAGAAACAGGCAAGGAAGCAAGTTCATCATGCCACTGCAAGGGAACAAACCCTAGCTGGGTGTGTACCACCAACCACTACCACCACCATTACCCCTCCCCCTCCTACCACCACCATCACTACCCCCGTCTTATCAATTATCACCACCACCGCACCACCACCAGAAAACCTTTTCATCCACACCATCCAGTCCACTGACAAAATCCTCAAACCCACAAAGTACGTTTACTCAAGCGTACTACTAAAAATGGGGATTTATGACAGAATCCTCACACTTCTTGACAATGAAAATCTTTCAAAACTGTGTTTTGTCCCCGAACCCTCTTTTATCGAGCCTACTACTGAATTCTTCACCTTCCTTGCTAAATAAGCCGTCGACATCATGGATAGATCACGGGATGGAGGTGACTGTAGGCTGGTCACCAAACTTTTCGGCAGCAAGGTTGTCATAACAGAAACCATGTTGAATGAAATTTTTATTGACAACCAGGAGCAGCTAAAGAAAGCCAAGGCTGTGGGAACTGAGAATCCTAATTTCAACAGGCACAACTTTTGGAAATCTCTGACTGGGCTCCCCACCTATGATGTGAAGACATGCAAAGCATCAAATATACATTCTGGACTAGTGCACACCTTACACAAAATCCTCGCAGGCGCACTCTTCCCCAGGACAAAAGGAGGAAATGTTATAATCTCAGATCTCTTTGTTCTCTGGTCCATTCTAAACGGAATGCCAGTCAACATTGGACGACATATGATCCAGAAATTATCTGCTTATGCCCTGGGGAAGGAAATTTGCATGGGTGGTCATGTCACATCCATCATCAAATATCTCAAGATGGATGGAGCTCTACCCAAATGCAAACAAATAAAGGGCGACATCCTCACCAACGAACAAACCTTGAAGAACTCATTCATTATCAAGGAGAAGGATGTGAAAATACATTATGTTTTCTTCTCTACAGTCAAATCATCCCGAACCCTTCTACCGCTGCCGGAGCTTGCAGATTACGACAAGGAAAAGCTCCTCTTCACTGAGGAGGAGCTTACCAAACTCTTAGCTTCAGTTAAAACAATCGAAAAGAAAGAAAAAGTAGGACAGACGGAGCTAAGTATCACAGCCCCGACAGCTCGATCATCAAAAATACCTATAAAACGACCTTCCAGAAGGCAGTTGCAGGCACAACAGCTGTCGGGGACACCAACTTCCAAACCACATCCAAAAGACAACCCCCTCCTTGATGATTACATCACCACCTCGTCTTTAGACTCTTTCATTATGAGTCTAAATGTTGAGCTAACCGCCACCACCTCACCACCCTCCACCTTTCCAACATCCACCACCCTTCCTTTTTTCCCTACAACCACACAACCACCCGCATCCTCTTCTTCACCCCTTTTCCCAACGGGCTCCCCCTTTTCCACCCATACGCCTGACTTTACCACTTTCCCCTCCACCTCCACAATCTCTCCCCCATCACTATCACTTCCACCACTTTCACCAGAGATACCACCACCTTTATCATCCACCACCACCCCGACACCGCTGTTGACCCCATCCATAGTCACCACGCAGTTCGCGGCACAATCAGGGTCTCTTCCGCAAGGCACTACCACCCTCCCACACAGACCCCAGCCACCCCACCCTTCCACCTCTGGAGTCCCCTTTTCCAATATCGGTGAGGAATTCAGACGTCAATTTGACGTCATCCGAAACCTCCTCACTGATCCTTATAACATTTTACATTCTATTTTTTCTTGTGTGCAGGGATTATCCAAACAAGTGGCCACGATCGACGAACATAACCGCGCCTTCCCCAACATCCTCCAAGGTTTTCAACAATGACAAGATGAGGTGGCTAAGCAAGTTGATCACATCAACAACCACTACAACAACCTACCCGAGCTGGTCCTTAGAGCGAAGCGCCAACAAGAAGTGATGGCTAAGCAAGTCGATGAGATCTCCACGCAGACTCAACCTCTGCCCGAGACTCTCCACGAGCTCAAGCAGCAACAAGTAGCTGTTAGCACGCACTTGGACACCATCAGTAGCACCCTCACACACCTAAACAATCGCCAAGAGGAGTCAACAAATAATGAAATCCAACAACTACGTGCTCAAGTAACAGATCTTACAACACGACTCCTCTCCACCGAGGGCTGATATAACGACCTCAAAGAAACACACGACGCACTGCTCGAAACACACAAGCATGTGTAAGTGACGTTTGATGAGTTACAAGCCGTCCATCGGCGGTGCAAAAAGACCGCACACAAGCAGCCAATAGAAAAGGCAGCAGCTGACAAAGATGGCGATAACGACGAAGAAGAAGACTCTGACTCCTCTGCTGATTCAAACAATGATACCACCTCTTCAGGTGATAAATCTGATGATGGAGAGGACCTAGGCCAAGTAGCAGAACCTTCTCAGATAGGTTTCGACAAAGGTCACCAAGAAGGTGGCCATCACCCCAAGTCCCCCCACAACGAAAATGTAAACATGTCATATGGGGACCAATTCCTTGATTATTCTGCGCTGGGATTCATTGGGGAGTCTGCTAAAAATGCAACCTTCGCTGAGTTCCACCATTGTATATTAGGAACCAACGCAAGCCCACCCGCAACAACCGCTCAACCTTTCTCCGAACTTGATACATCAGTGCCTTTCCTCGATGACCAGGATGAGTCAGAACGAGTGTGATTAGATACAGATGAAGAACTCGATTCTGGTTCTGACTCGAATGACAATCTGCAAGGCTATGCAGAAGACCTGGAACAACCTTCTCCCCCCCCTCCGCAGGAGCTTCCCCCGCCACCACCTCTACCGCACAAAATGCAAGATTTAGATATGGCGGCCATCTCCACACTAGATGCTCAGGACATTTTTATACTGAACACTATTGTCGACGATGCAAAGGCAGGGGAAGACATCATCTATCATAACACAAAAACTAAGTGCAAGTTGACACGAGAAGACTTCCGCAACATCCTGTGACCACGGTCCACGATGCCAATGGCAATCTTCCGTGTCCTACTTGCCAACTATATAGAAGTGTACAGAAGCTCTAAGAGGCAGCAGCTAGTCTTTAACGCCTCACCTACTCTATCCATCGTCCTCTTATACAAAGATATATGAGTAAAATCCATAGAGCGACTGCGTACTGGTTTAGCACGGCGGGCACGTTATCTTACCGTGCCCTTCCAAGTTTCAGACCACTGGATTTTTATGATTGTAGACACCGAGGCTCGGGATGCCAAGGTTTATAATTTTTGCGGCACTGAGCTACCTGCCGGTACAATAAATTTCGTTAGTGAAGCAGTAGGCGAAGCGTGATGTATACCCTTCTGGCTGCTTAAATTAATTTGGGCTGCACGTCCATCCCTCCGTCAAAACTGCAGCCAACCCTGGTTCCAAATAATTAATCCACACATTCAAGCTGCTCCAGGATCTGGGGACTGCGCTTTTTGCACCATCCGTCACATCCAAGCACTAAACCAAGAAATCCCTTTTGCTGATATAGTCGCTGAAGATTTTCACTCTTTGTGAGGGCGTTACGCCATGGAGCTCATCTGTGATAGAAGGTTTTTCAAGGACCCGACTATGGCACCAGATGACGTCCCTCATTACCTTTTTTCAGCGATACAACGTCCGCAGAGGAAACCTTTCCGACAAACTTTGAAAGAGTTGGAGAAATCCAAGGAACCAGTCACCGCTCCCGAGCAAAGAAAAAGTGACGTAGATCCTTTGTCTGCCATAGAACCAACTTTCCCGAACTTTGACCCCAGTGCTTGCAACGGTCTCTCCGACATTGAACTACGCCTCATCATGTCGAGGCTTTCCGTCGAGAAGGATGAACTCATATTCATGTCTGGTGACATTCTAATAATGGCAGACATGCTTCGAGAGACTATACAGTTTAAAGGATCTCTCTTCGTCAGCTGAATGGCCTCTTATCAATTTCTCCTCGGCCAAAATAACCCCACAACATATATGGCGTATCCATACATGAAGGATGATCTTTTAAAGCTAAAAAACTTCGGAACAAATAAAGCGTTGATCTCCTTTTTGCAACACACAACGACGAAGTTCATCATGCTACCCTTCATTTATCACAAGCACTGGATGCTCCTGGCAAAAAACCTACCAGAAGGAACAACTACAATCTTTAACAGTTCCGACAGCCAGTACAATCCACAACAGAAGAACTATGTCGTGACACCGAAGATGCCCACGCAGGTAGTGGCAAAGGAATGCACTGACAAATTAATTGCCTTTTTAAGTCAGCATACAAGGGCTTATGGCAAAGAACATTTTCATCGCCCTTCCTTCAGCCACAAATGTCCACAACAAATCTGGGAATCAAATGATTGTGGCTTCCACGTCCTCTACTGGATGTACACCATCATGGTCCTCCAACGACTAGTAAAGGATATGACTGACGTGGATTATCACGCCCTACGCGGACAGTTTGCAGCTAATCTACTTCGAACACCAGGGGCAGACTCAGGATTAACTTAGCCTGCAGCCCTTGTCATCGTACTTCTCAACATATCACTTTGACACTCTGAGGACAGAGTGAGTGATAAGTTAGGGGGGGTACATTAGACAAGGGCGAGGTATCATTTCTATATCCCTCTTTTTCCATCTCCTCCTTCCTTTTTTTGTACATATTTTCTTATTTTCCTTTACACATTCTTTTTAAATTAATTCTTTTGGAATAAAGTCACCCTCAGCTAACTTTAGAATCATCTTAGTCCTCAAAAGTAAATAGCACTTAGACATATAATGGTGACTTAATAATGTCTCTCCACTATTGATTTTCATGCTTTTGTTTCACTTCTATATCTGACTCTCCACAGGTCAATATCAAGGCAGAAATAAGCCAAGCTCTCAAGGATGAGAGGGGCATCAGGCGACTTCCAAATTAAGAAGTCTTACAAGTGGACCACAAAAAGAAACCAAATAAGTGCATGTTGAAAAACTCTAAGAACAACTTTCCTCTCTTCAAATAAAAGAGGCTTGGCCGCCCAAAGCAATTTCTCGAAAAACCCCAAAACCCAAGCCTGTGAGTCTTCGAATAAAAGCCAGAGAGTTGAATAAAATTATGAGAGTTGTGCCACAAATAAGGATCTATATAAAGAATCGATGAAGGTCTCACCCGGCCGACACATTCAGCTGCCCTCACGAAGGCAGGTGTGTCGTGCCCGATAGTGAAACCCTAAGGTATCTAAATATATGAAAGGCTTATAAAGGACTCACCCGGCCGGTACATTCAACTACCCTCACAAAGGCAGATGTGTCGTGCCTGGTAGTGAGATTCTAAAAGCATAGACAACCCCTCCCTCACTTGAAGGGGGAGTTACACTTCAAGCCTTTAGCCAACCCTCATACCCACTCTTCAGAGAGGTATAAATCCGATTAGAGTCAACAACATGCATAGAATAAAAGTGGTCCCAATGCAAGCTACGAGATACGGAAGGAACCTGAGACCCAAGCAACTCTCAAAACCTGAAAGAGTCGAGGCAAGCAATAAGACCTGATATGACCTTAGGAGAACTCAGGTTAAGAATTGAAGCAAGAGTATGGAAATCCTAACTAAATAAAATCACCATGCCATTACATGCCTCAGCTCTATCTAACTTGAGGACAAGCTAGACTCTAAGTTAGGGGGGGTGATAACCTCCAATTTTGGGATGATTATCTTAGTCTTTTGTTTAGTTTTCCAGACTCTTTCTTAATTAGAATTAGACATAATACCTAAATATTCTTTCTTATTGTAAATATACTATTAGACTAACTTTTCCCCTTTATATTTGCAGAAAAAGACACAAAACAAATCATAAAAGACTCAACTAGCCTCAAGACCACATGGGCTCAAACGGTCCCAAGACCGCATGAAGCCAATCAGTCCCGAGACCGCATGGAGTCACACGGTCCCAAGACCGCATGAAGCCAATCAGTCCCGAGACCGCATGGAGTCACACGGTCCTAAGACCGCATGAAGCCAATCGGTCTCGAGACTGCATGGAGTCACACGGTCCCAAGACCGCATGAAGCCAATCGGTCCCGAGACCGCATGGAGTCACACGGTCCCAAGACCGCATGAAGCCAATCGGTCCCGAGACCGCATGGAGTCACATGGTCCCAAGACCGCATGAAGCCAATCGGTCTCGAGACCGCATGGAGTCACACGGTCCCAAGACCGCATGGAGTCACACGGTCCCAAGACCGCATGAAGCCAATCGGTCCTGAG
This sequence comes from Alisma plantago-aquatica, assembly GCA_963693085.1. Classification (NCBI taxonomy): domain Eukaryota; kingdom Viridiplantae; phylum Streptophyta; class Magnoliopsida; order Alismatales; family Alismataceae; genus Alisma; species Alisma plantago-aquatica. The sequence goes on from OY856409.1 coordinate 952,157,424, forward strand.
ACCGCATGGAGTCACACGGTCCTAAGACCGCATGAAGCCAAATGGTCTTGAGGTCCAAACGGTCTTGAGGACCAAACGGTCTTGAGATCCAAACGGTCTTGAGGTCCAAACGGTCTTGAGATCCAAAAGGTCTTAAGGTCCAAACGGTCTTGAGGTCCAAACGGTCTCCAAACCGTTTGGACTTCACTTAAGGCCTATAAATAAGACCCCAAGGGTCCTCCAAAATCGATAAAAGTTTCAGACGTCTAGAGGCTACCTCAATCACTCCAGAGCAAATCCAACTTCCATCCTCCGCCCAGGGGCTGCCGGTCTGAGACCCACACTCCATCTCGAAGCTACTTTCTCTCTCTCCGCCAAAGAAGGTGGGAAGAGGGGATCTCGTCATCAAGCAACCTGTGAAGCTGGTGGATCTTCTCTCTCTCTCTCTCTCCAAGGGGTTGACTTTCCTCTCTCCTTTGTGGGGATGAGCTCTCTCTCTCTCTCTTCTTGCCTCCTTATTTGTCCTAGTTATGAGCGAGTAGTCTTTCTCACTAGGGTGCGGGGAGTTGCCCCGCTACCCATGTTTTCATACCATGTAAATGTAATCCATAGTTTGTAATATAGAGTTTATATCTTTTCAGTTCAACATCAAACATTTAATGAATGCTTGTTGCTTGATCACCAACTTGTGTTATCTTTTATCTTTTAGTATGAATTGTCTACATTTGTACTATTAGATTTAAAACTTGTTTGTATGTTGGTTCTTGGTGCATGTATCCACCATGCATCAATTTCGATATCTAGGAGTGTCTTTCAAGAAGTGGAGTATACTCACTCCCATCATTGTACTTTCATTCTATGAAATGGAATCAGTTGACGTATGAAAGTACAACCTTGATGAGTCGAGGAACACACTTCACGAAGGGGATGATGCAAAGTAGTTGACCATTCATTCGGGGATGGCTGACTTTGCAACATTCCCGCACTTCTCGTAGTTAGTTCTCCGAAAGGAAGCTAAGTCTACAAAGATACTAACTGACTAAACTCTTGTTGCAGGTTATGTTTTACTTCGCATGTCTTGATCCATGTGTAGTGGCGGTGAAAACCCGATCACACCCTAGTGACTTCTTATCATTGTTTAACTTCTTTAAGTTTACTTGCTTGCTTTACTTTACATGTTCTTAGTTTAAAACAACAAAACCAACCTTTCGATATAAGTGCCTAACTATTAAGAGATTAAGTGAAGTTACAACATTTTCTATCTTGTTTCTCCCAACAAGATTGTTGTCCTGTGGATTCAACCCTTAACTATACTACAATAAGACTTCCACGTATCTTAGCATACGTGGGTGGAGTTATCTATCTAGTATAAGCAAGGCTAAACCTAAAGACTTATCATCTTTAGGATTTTTAGTGGTGCACATAACTCCACATAATTGGAAGCTCCATCAGTGCACCTTGGTGATATGGGTAGTCCAATCATTCCTTTTAAGATCATGTTATCCGAGGCCTCAAATCCTGGGATGTTACAGTCAAAGTGGTCACCTTAGGCGACACATCCCACTGGGTGACACACCACATCTGGGCGACACACCCCACCTGGGCCACACAGGTCACCAAGGTGCTCTTTCACGATACAAGGCGTCAACAAGGCAAAGCAAAGCAAAGTCCAACAAAGCTCAACAAGGCCCGAAACTACTCAAGCAACAAGCCCAACTCATCCTCTCAACCCTAGAGGATGCAAGAAGAGAGAAAACATCTCTCAAGGTGACAAACTTGCACATCAACCCCAAAACATGGATAATTCACAAGTTGCACCTCTAACTCTCAACAAAGCACAAACGAACCCTAATCACAACCCCAGGTGATTAGCAAGCATCTAAACACAAGGTTTAGGCAAATAAAATAGGGTAAATCCAAAACGAAGGTCAGGGTCCTTACAAAAAAAACTCTTGTTTATCTCAAACATTTGGAAATGATATATACTTAGGGAAAAACTCATTTAAAGTTCATTTCTAGTATACTTAATACAAAGAATGTATATGATAATAGAACAAACTTCATAGTGTACAATAATAATAAAGAGTCATATATATTTTTCTAAAAACTGACTATCTAAATTCAAAAATATAAGATCATTTCTATTCATCTTTAATCAAAACAACAATATAAAATAAAAGTCATATTGCTATCTTTGTCCTCTCATTCCTTCATTACTTTCCAGCCTAATAACCCCAATATTTGTAGGGTTTTTCTCGAGGCCATCCTTCCTTTGCATAGCTAGACATGGCATCCAAAGTAGAATAGATATAGAAAATCAATATTGGTCAAGCATCGTATTCAGATACCAGGCCGAGGTATCCAAATACTCAGGCTTCCCAATGCTATTGAAACATCACATCCTAATTGCAACACCTCTGACTCTAATTTACTATCCTATTGGTTCATGACAACTCATCCTAAGATTTGATTCCATGTTGTCACACCCACATCCTACGATAGGCACCAATCATGAGATCAGGGTATAAGTTGAGGATTAAACATAATACAAAAGACACCCTTAACATTTTTCATTTCAAACTCTTTGTTTCCTCACATTCAATCACATAACTCTATAAGGGTAATTAAAACTTGATTACTCTAATCTAATTTCAACAATAAAGATACATATCTAAATATTTATTCTACTTCTCACACTTTTATATACATACAACATGATAATTGAATGAATTCTCTATTATTAAGAAAATAAATATACACATCATCATTTACAACTCTCTCACTTCTATTCAAGGACCTAGAGTGAGATGTACCAATTTAAATTAACTAAAATGATGCTTAGCTCTTGTGGCAGATCAACTCTGCATTGACATTCTTCATATCCACATGGTTTCCCTAAAAAAGTGTAAGCAGACATGATGTGTACTTCAAAGAATAGTTTAAAGAACAGAGATAATGAGAGATATATTTTTGAGAAATTGGATAAAAGTAGAATAGTAACAATCTATAAAGGAACTAGTCATTCACCAACATATGTATGATATGTTACTATATATGACTACAAGGGGTACATCAATCAATGAAAATTCTTGATCATTCATAAAGGAAACTAGTAACTCAGAAACATACAAATAACAAGTTAGCCTAGAAAACTCCAAGTTATAAATCAATAACTATACACCCTTGATTCATCTCTCATTCATCTTATTATGCCCTGAACCCACATGAAGTGTATTATAGTATGTGAAAGCATCATAGAAATCTATGATCTCACTATGCATCAAATATATGCATGTCTGAGTTCCTAAGTCAATCCCTCAAGTAAGACCTCTACAGTGGGCTTGCCACGTCTGACTCTTGATGGATAATGGGAGAGGCCTGATATCTAGACTCCTCCTCTAAACATGGGTACTTAGGCAGAGAGTCAAAGAACTATGGCTTGTTGTATAGCAGTGAACCTACCGAAGATGTCCACTGATCAACACAACTCATAACAAAAGTATCACTGTGATCCTTAGTTGGTGTTGGGTTCCACACAAATGTAAGGAGTATGTCCTCACTGGCCTAGACCTTGACACCCTACCATAGCACTCTGGCTTACCTCAATCAAGATGAAATACCTCCAATATGGAAGTACATTTTCTCCCCACAATGCATGCCTCTTGTAAAGGATTCTATAGTCTTCAAGGAATCTAATGTCTAAGTTCACTATTTAAGCATGTGCTTCAATAATCAAATCAACATTTCTGAGTTTAACCCTGTAAATAGTTCTTTTCATAAATTTTCAACAGTCTATTTGTAAACTGAACAATGAACATATTGAAGAATGCTAAATTGAACATACTTGAATCACTAAATACCCAATCCTTAGGGTGTCATTTGCTTCTTTCACAAACCACATAACTCACGTACAGATTTGATGCATCATAAACTTTCACTAAATAAAAATTGATTTCAATAGTACACATACAACCAAACATATATATAAAACCTAGGTATGAATTGAACTAGGGTTTTCATGGTATCGATTGATATATCATGCATCAAAAATGTAACACCCCAATTTTCAAACATATCACTTACTGAGTAAAAGCATACTTCTCAAGGGGGATGTCAAAAACATGATAATCATTCCATAAAAATAGTTTAAATAAACATGACATGATACAATTTCAATTTCTCACATCTTAATTTACTAACATGAAGTTCACATATTAAACTAGTGCACGATTCTCATAACTAAAAAAAGAAATATCAAGGGATCATTCCAATATAGTTGGCAACACACCAGGTATTTCCTTCTTAAATCCTCGAACTAGTCCTTGCACATCAGATGGATTTATCATGTATGATTGTTCCTTACCTAGAGGCATTTTTCCCCCGACCATGCATCAAAAAAATTGGCAAGTGTAATTGAACATATTATATCTTAAAGAAATCATTTAAACTGAAAATGGACTTTCAATATTAAATATTAAATAAATGAAAAAAATTCTAATAGATTATGGAATTATCTTGACCTATTTAAGTATCCTTGGGTTTTGCACTGAATTACCTCTTCTCTTATGCACCAAAGTGCCCCTTGGGTTACACCAAAGTTCCTCTTCTCTTATGCATTGAAGTTACTCTTAATTTTGCTCTGAGGAGCCTCTTGGTTAGGATCTAATGAACTTATCTTTTGTCATTATCTTTCTCTTGAAAAATCTTACTTTTCTATAAAATCTTACTCTTGACTTTACTCTTAATGTGCATAAATATGATAAAATAATATTGACAATAAACATAACATTCAGTTCATTATAAATTCATTCACTTTTAACAATTGATATAGTACATAATGTATCCATATCATTCATTGTACATACGTATTTCAAATAAAAAAATATTAAATGTTCAAAGTGCATGGAACACTTACCTCTCTCTTAGAGAAGATCCTAGTTGCTTTCTTAAATTGATGAAACCCTAATCATGTCAAGGAACCGTTCTTACCCTAATCCAAATCCCACTGCCCAGGTAGAAAATGTTAAAGGGATAAGAGTGTCCTTCTCTAAGTGGCCCAGAAGATCACACACATTATATGCAAAAAGAAATAACATTTCAATTATTAGAAAGAACTAAGTTTTCTGTTACATCATGGGCCTGAAAGAAACAAGATAAAAAAAATAAGTACAAAATAAGAAGGTACAACTAGATACTACATTCACTTTACATATAATTCCATGTGATGAACATTCTTTATTCTGGAAGATATTGGTAAGATACAATAGTTATCATGTAGAAAATCTTCAAGTCTTCATGCCTACTTAGGTAATTCTAGATGCAATAGTTGCAAATGCATAGTAATCTTTAAAAGGAGCAACATTGGACAATTGTAAATATTTATATCAAAATATTGTACTTGCCAGGACTTATAAGCAAAATATTCAATGTGATATTTAAATTCAAGTTTATTTTGAACAATTCAATTTTATTATGAGTTTTCCCATTATGCTAATATCAACAAGCATGCTTATATATATATATATATATATATATATATATATATATATATATATATAGAGAGAGAGAGAGAGAGAGAGAGAGAGAGAGTCAGGCTAGAATACACTCGAGTGTACAGATCGCACGGATACACTCAAGTGTGTTTGCATACCAAGACTATTTCTTGCAAGATGTAAACCATTAATCTTCATTGTCATACTATAATTAGGTTGCATACAAATTTTGAGCCCATTTTGATGAGTGTAAGTCACTCATCTCAGGGCAACAAAATCAACGCACGAAACTAATTTGAAATGTATAATTTTTGCGGTCTTTATAACATGACCTATAAATGTCCAAATGTGCTCAAATTTTTTATATGAGTTATTCACAAGATGATTAAGAAGATCAATGGATTAGATTTTTGAAAAAAATATTGCATCATGAAAAACTTCTTGAGTGTATTCTTCTTCGAATACACTTGAGTGTATTCTAGCCTGACTCTCTCTCTCTCTCTCTCTATATATATATATATATGTGTGTGTGTGTGTATATATATATATATATATATATATATATATATATATATATATATATATATATGGCTCCATCTCTCCAACGAGATGGGGGAAGTCACCACGCTTCATCTTTCCATTCAATGTTGGAGGTCACAATTTTGTACAAGTTCCACCCTACAAGGTGAGGAGGTCGCTTGTACCCAATTTCAACATAATGATCATTATAATCATCATCATAATTCAAGTGGTCATAATGGGCATATCATTTATGTTCAAAGTTTTTGTGGACTACATATATATACAAATCATAAGACTACTTAGTAGGGAACATTGTAGCTCAAATAAACACATATCCAAGATTTTCAAAAAGAAAACAACAAGGTTATCGTTCAATATCACTAGTCTATTAAAGGAGGAGATAATAGAAAAGAGTACCTCTTTTGGATTCTAGAGTATTTAACATTATCCAAACCAACATGTATAATGAGTATTAGGACCCATCACAAATGAGAAAAACCATGTATGAATATATATTTCATTACTCTAATGAGCCACTAGGGCATTCTTTCATGTTTTATTTTAATTATATTTGTTTCCCTATGGTCAATAAGAGTATATATCTAGGATTGTATGGTTGAGATCATGAACTTATATATTTTGAGTTTAGTTTGATCTAATGTGCAAAATATCAAGGTTTAATGCTAATCAGTCACTTCATCATTATCATGTACAAATATGTCAAGAGTAAATTAGTGATGATTTAGTTAATTTAATCATGTGATCAAGTCCTCAATATAAGATCAGAGTCTAAAAGAATCGTGACGTATACATTTATCAAGTCAAACTAGAGTTTTGGCACAGTTCTGGTTTGAAATAATAATAGAAACCCTAATTAACATATATAATAAGTGAGAGATAAATTATCATCCTCAAATATAATAGCAGTAGGGAAAAGCTAATAGTCCCTTAATGTTCTTAACATTTTCTTGAAAAATATTGATATTTTATGGGAATTGTATGATAATTGAGCTATTATTAATTGATTTAGCAGTAAGGACCGATCAGATAATTACTAGGTAATAAAAATGAAAATAAAAAAGAAATTTCCAATCTGTCTTCATGGATCAAGGCATGAATCCAACTTTGTGGATCCTCCCACAAACCTGCAAGCTAAAGCATCGCTTGAAAGGGGCTGTGAGATTAGTGGAAAGGAAAAAATACCCATGCTGGATAACTTGAATGCATGACATAGACTAGACATATCGGTCAAGACTAGAGCTTGAATGTTTGAGCAATCACGAACAATCTTCTGCACCATTGCAACATTGAAAAGAAGAACAATAGAAGAAGAAGTTAATGTAACTGAAAAGGAATCTACAAAAGGAAAAGATGATGACGCAGTCAACTTTGTGGTGTTAGAGCAAAGCGAACATGCTATTACTTGCCTAAACCCAAAGAATAGAGGCAATAACATGTCTTTATTTTGTAGGTGGAGGAGAAAAAAGAGGAGAGATTGGGTTTGAAAGTTATACCACAAGACGAAGAGGAATATCAGGTTCTGGAGAGCTCTGGAAGCATCTATGCAGTTGTCTGCTGGTTTCAGCTTCTCACAGCAATGTCCATAGGTGTTGGTCAATAAAGTCCCTATGAGCTTCAGGGATGCTTAATGGGTGTATCTCCTCAGAGCATCGTCCTTCTAGGAAGCATTTGGGAGGCTCCTTCATCCTCCCAAAAAGGTGTGGACGAGGCTAATTGGGAGAAGATGATAGGAGGTGGTGACAAAAATAATTGGCTCAGGTGAATGGAAGTCAAGACAGGTGGATAAGGAGGGAGCAATTCAGGATCAATTGAAGGGTCATTGCGAGTAAAAAGGATGTGGTGAAACTGACGGGATGATCATATATTACAGTTGATACATGGAGTGACACCCAGGTAGATCGGCTACATGTCTAGGTTGTCGCAAGATTGGGCATTTTTAAACCAATGTGAGATATGGTTGTTTTGAAGATCATTCAAAAGATGAGGAGAAGTCAAATCTGAAGCAACTATTTTGACTCAGTGGGAATTAGCAGAAAGGGAGAGTAGGTGATACAAAATCTTACACTACTATGTGCAGCTCTCTCCGTAAGGATCGGGTGGGGAAGATGAATCTGTATCGTGGTTCTCCTAGATTCAAGTCGAGATCCATTTAATATAGAGAAAAGTATAGAAAAAAGGCAATTAGGGTTATTTAGGATATTTTTTCATTAAATCATAATTAATAATCTAATTCTCCAAAAGTTTAGAAATTTTAATCCGAGGTCATTAGAGTATTTTCAATTTATATAAAACATTTCAAGACAAAACTATACTATTTGATCCATATATAAAATATAATAAATAACACTAGACATTGAGCCAAATTTGAATGTCACAACATATATATCATTTGATTTTGGCTTCAACATTTCATATTGAGTTTCAAAATCGTCCAAGGATCATGGGAATGATGTAGGATTAGTTGAACAAATTTTGAATTATATAAGGGAATAATGGAAATTTATATCATAAATATGGAAAGTTACACTTCATCACATCCTTCCCTCCTTCAAAAGAATTTTTTCCTTAAAATTCACATAATCCATCAATCGAGATTGGGGTTTCATATCACTTAACACAATCAACTTGGTATAAACACTATTTCATATTCAAGCAATTGAACATCAAAGTCAAATCAAAGGCACATTGTTCATCAATTAGGAAAGATCATCATATGAGTCACAAATTGGTAGAGATCATCCTATAGATAAAAAATTTGGAGAAATCAGTTTTAGGTCAATTATATAGAGCTCTTGAATCACGAGTTCAACATAACTTTTGGTCCAATATTTTAGGGTCTTAGCTTCTAGATTTGGCCTAGGTTGGTGAATACATCCATGATCGAGATTTTGTATTTCAACAACTTGAGATAATGTCATAATGTCAATTTCATGTTTCATTCTCAAAATCAATGGAAGATCCCAACCTAGTCCTAATGAGAGCAAACCCTAAGTCATAAATTGAGGGAGTCAACATAGTCATTATTTTAAAATTTTCAAAATTTGGGATTATGAAATTCATTAATAATATATCGAGGGTGATTGCAAGATCCAAATAGTGTGATCATAGAATTTGTATAATCATTGAAATTGATAACCATGAGTCAAATTCTATTAATAAATATCAACAAACACGATTTTTGGAAATCAAAAGTCGTAGGTCCAAAATTTGAAGCTAGGGTTTAGATTTTTACATTAGACCTTCGGAGTGATCATTCATCCATATATAACAATTGATAAATAATCGAGTAAAATTTTAAGATGTCAGTATTGAGTTCATTATCATGGTATTCAAGGTTGATGAATGGTCTAGATCAAGTTCTTCCTAGGAAGTCAACCACAAGCATAGTCAACATTGTCATATTTCAATATCATAATTAAATCGAGATTCAAAATCAAGTATCAATATCATCATGGATTTAACCTATTAGACTTAAGTAAAGCAATCAAAATCAGGTGAAATGGGTTACCTTTGCAAAACTATAAATAATAAATAAGGTGAAAATTTAGAGATAGTCATAATAGGGATGTGACAAAGGTAAGGGGAGTCACAAGTCAGCTACCACCCTAATCTAGAATATAAATCTACATTAGTTATGACCAATCGAGCATATATGAATAGGGAGAGTATTAAGGATCAAATCATATTCTACAAGTCCATAGATCAAAATTCGAGACCATAATAGGGAAACCATTTCTATATTTTGCAAAATTGCCTCACAAATGCATTCTCTTTCTTTCATGATCAAGATAATGGTATAATTTGGAACTGAGAAGTTGGATTGGGTACTCAAGGAATTAAAGTGTACTAGTGCATGATTTAAATCCATATTCATCATATCATAAATTGAGATTACAAAGAGACATCAATAGTCAATAGGGAAAATGCATTTTGTATCAAAGTTTTACATCAAGATTTTGAGAGTCCTAATGCACAATCATTTTCTGACATGATCCTAGTATGAATCAAATAGGAATAAAGTTTGCTTAACCATGTTTGAGGTTTAATCAAAAATAGGGTAGCATGGACTTAATCAAATAGGGACCTCATCAACCATGCGTTATAAGGTGTAAATCCTCCTCATTCCACAATATCAATATTATTATCTCAAACACACAAAGTATGTAGTCTAGATTTGTTGAAATTGAATTTACTTGATACTAGGGGTCATTCGTGAGTATTTGATTTCAAGATTAATTTATAGATGAAAATCAAGTATTCAAACTAAGGTTAAATCATGGCATCATTATCTTAAACAACATTTATAATTTAAAATAAATTTTAATTTTCCCCATGTATAAGCTACCCATAATCGAGAAATCATGTGGTAGATAGTCATGAGAGAAGAACCACATGAGGATATGCATGAGAAGACTAAATAATAATCATCTACTTGGGTGGCTTAGGGTAGTCCTTATAGAATAGATGAGATGCTAGAACACTCTCTTGAGTATTAGGGAACCCTTAATCCAATTCTGGATCTAGTAAGGCCAGGTGGAGTAAGGGAACCCCACTTTCCGTAAACACAAATAAAAGGAATTAGCGCCAAAATGCCTTATGCCCTTTCTCGACACCTCAATTTCTCCAGATTGAACTTTAGGGTTTTCCCTTGGTTTAGAGACTATAAATATTATTTCACTAATACATAAGAAGTGTGTGGTAGATCTATAGGCAGTATTAAAGGGATTAGAGCGCCATTCTCTGAGTGGCCCAAAGATCACATACACATGATATGCAAAAAGAAATAACATTTCATTTATTTAAAAGAACCATGGCTTATATTACATTAGTGGCCAGAAGGCAACAAGCAAAAAAATGATTACAAGATAAGAAGGTACAACTAGATACTACATCCCTTTACATATAATCCCATGCGATGAGCATTATTTATTCTAGAAGATATTGGCAAGATATGGTAGTCATCATATAGCAAGTCTTCAAGTCTTCATGCCTAAAATTAGGTACTTCAAGATACAATAAATACAAGTGCATCGATACACTTTAAAAAAAGAAATATTAAACAATTAGAAATATTTATATCAAAAAATTGTACTTAACATGACTTATAAGAAATATATTCAATGTGATATTTAAATTCAAGTTAATTTTGTAAATTCAATTTTATTACGAGTTTTCCCATTATGCTGATAAAAACAAGCATACTAATATATATGTCTCCATCGCCCCAATGATATGGAAGATGTCACCTGGCTCCATCTCTCCATTCAAAGGAGGAGGTCACCACTCTGTATAAGTTCCACCCTCTGAGGTGAGGAGATCTCTTGCACCCAATATCAACATCATCATCATCATCATCATATTAGGCAGTCATAATGGGAATATCATTTATGTTCAAGGTTTTCAAAGAATATATATATATATATATATATATAGAGAGAGAGAGAGAGAGAGCTCATCTTTAATACCCACATGGGTAGCTACCTGCACACCCTTCCTATCACTTTTTTTAAAAAAATTCTCACAATTATAGAGCATCATTTTATCTAGCTCCCCAAAAAATTTCATCCAAAAATAATATCATTTGCCCCACCAAAATCAAAAAATGCGTCCATATATTTACTAATTTTATATTTTCTGCGCAGCTACTTTTTTTAGTCATATAGTTACTCTTTTATCAATATAGTTACTCTTTTGATCTTAGAGTTACTTTTGTGTACCATATAGTTACACTTTTAGATGTGCGGGTAGCGAAAAATTAGGCTACCCACGTGGGTATTGAATGAACATCCATACACACACACACACACACACACACACACACACACACACACATATATATATATATATAGGTTGTTCATTCATTACCCGTGTGGGTAACTAGATTTTCGCTACCCGCTGGCTAATCGCACATCCAAAAGAGTAACTATATGGTACACAAGAGTAACTCTTCTGATCAAAAGAGTAATTGTATTGATATAAAAAGTAACTATGTGACTAAAAAGTAACTGCGCAGACAATATACAGTCAGTAAATATATGGATGGGTTTTTTTATTTTGGAGGGGCAAATGATATTATTTTTGGATCAAAATTTTTGGGGATCTAGATAAAATGATCCTCTACAATTGTGAATTTTTTTAAAAAAAAATTTCTGGAAGGGTGCGCAAGTAGCTACCCATGCGAGTATTAAAAATGAGCCCATATATATATATATATATATATATATATATATATATATATATATATACATACATACATATATATATATATATATATATGTAACTATCCCAAATTCCACCTTCTCGAAAACCCAATGGGATGAGAAGATAAACTCTGAAAACATTATCAATCTTATCAAAGAGTGATGTGGAATCGTCATGCACATACATGAATTTTTTACTATAAGAATACACCATAACAACCGAAAACATTATCAATCTTATCAAAGAGTGATGTGGAATCATCATGCGCATACATGAATATTTTACTATAAGATACACCATTACAATGTCAACATTCAACATGTATATATAACATAAAGACTTATTACAACATGAGTTGCAATTACATATTGAAAGGATATTTTATATAAAATTCAACATGTATGCTAGGATCTTATACAATAGGTACAATCTGTACAACTACTCACTTCACGTCTTTTGTCCCATGCTAGCTCTAAACCTAAAACATATGTGAAACAGTAAATCAACACACGAGGTTGCGTACATGGGTAGAAAGATGCATATATGTATGATTTTCATAAGTTGAAAAGATTTGTAGAAAGAAGAAATATCATTAAAAGCATTTCTTTGTTAAGAAAAGTATGCCAATTTTAGTCATGATTCTAGATAAGTTCCATTATCAAGGCAGACAAGTATGAAAACATATATGTTGGGCCCTATCCCGCGTACCAAGTATGTTGGGAAAGTCTGTGAACATTGTATGCTCTAAGGAGGTGTACTAGTCAACATTAGTTCATTTCCTGCTAAGGGGGATAATGAAAACCTTAAATAACTAAAAAACATCTACTCTTAATTTATGTTTTAAGTGACAAATTACCAAATACTTAAAGGAACCCTACATCCAATAGTTGCAAATAAAATTGCATACATAGATATCATGATTCAACCAAGAAAACCGTTGTCACTTAAATAAATGCCCACACACATGAGTTTAGAGATTTGTATTTATATTCTGGACCATCTATATATCTGGTCATCACCTAGTTAATATCAATTAATCATCATTATTAAAAGACCAGAATTATTCTTGATGTTTAGGTCCAGATTAGGGGTTATCCACATCTAGGTTCAACTAACCTAGATATGAACATGATATTTTTCTAGTGACCGAGAGGTCATACTAAGGATTTGATTTTAATTTTCATATTTTTCTGATGATTGGTCTATTTTATAGAATTATTATGAGGATAAAAGCATTGATTTATTCATTGATGAGGAAAGACCTAATATCTTGGCATAATAATAAAATCGGAGTGCATACATATTGTATATATGATATTAGCGTTTATCCAACGATTTCCCAGATTTAAACTCCAATATATGATAATTATTTTAGTAAACAATTCCTATATAGGATCATTGTAATATAAAGTAAATAACATTATTGAAAGTTCTTCAAAGGGGTAATAAAGTGGATATTTTCTAAATCAACAGGTATTTTGTGTGTATCATTTGGCCAAGGAAGCTATTTTCTTCTTAATTTCTTAAATTAGCCATTTTATGAAAATATTTGGGCAATTACCTATTTGGAGAATTTCATCAACCATCAGATCATGGTCATAGATGTGTGCCACATAGATTTCTTAACCTGAGCGGCTTGCTGACCTAGGACTACTAAAACACTGGTTCACTTGCCTAGACTGGCCGAAAGCCCATCTCTCCTCTTCGCATGCCTTGATCGCGGGGACTGGACACACGAGCCCTATTCTCTGCCCTTGTGTATGCTACTACTAGAATATTTCTCCCAATGAGCATCCCATTGCCCTCCATGCTATATATCCTATAGGTACTAGTTCCATAACATTCATCAATGGTCTCCACAAAAATATCACTCCCAAGGTATACCACTACAGGCTCTGAAGCTTAGATTTGAGACGGCTCTGCTACATCTACCATTGCAGATGGGTGAGGGGAGGGGAAAGCATGTCTCTTTGTGCCCAATCTCACATGCCAAGGTGTATGGGGAAATGAAATACTTTCATGGACATACCTTCTTCCCTAGAATCCCTCGTAAATGGTAGTGAGTGCCACCATAGGGCTTGATCATGGTGAGGAACTGTGATAGGGATAGGGGCCCTCACCGCAACCCGAAGATCCCCTAGACTTTGGCATCTCTTCAAGGATTTAGGCCGCCACCAAAAGATGATCAACGAGAGTCAGACTAGTGAATCTTCGAGCTCTCTGTCCTATCACCACTAACAAGAAGAACAAGAGAAGAAGGATGTTTTATGCATTTTCCCTTGCAACTGTAACTTCCTGAACCACTCGCTACCCACAACTCTGTCTATGTGGAGTTTCTTTGGACGTTCTTCATCACTCAGTTTCCCATTGGTTCTCCTTCTCTAGCCTTTCCTCTTAGGTGACCTCCCTGGACCCCAATAGAGAGGGGTCCCACTTCACATGTCATGCCACTCTCTCCAATAAAGGTAGTGGAGTAGATATCACCAAGACAAAGAAACCTATATAGTTGGATGAGTGCTTGGTTCACATGGTCAGGGATTATTGACATGATATCTTTGCGATCACAAATGCAGTTAGATCTGAAGCAATCATATGTGGAAGTTGAAGTCTCCACCTTGCGATTCCAAACCATGGGATGACAAGGTCTGTCCAAATAGGCTCCTTGGCTTACCCCATATGGGAAATCATGGGACCCTAATAGAGTGACTACCACATAAGAATGTATCTATGTGACATCAATTAAAACATCTGTTACACTTTGTTCGAATAAAACATTATTAACTATATGGAAGCGATTAATAAGTAGCAGAATTACTGAAAATCACTAAAAATTAAAACTTTTTGTAAAGAGATCCTCAAACGGTAAAACTCTTTCATAAAGAAACAAGGTAAGTTATTTACAAGCTGATTCATCAGTACATCTCTGTATTATCACATCTCGAGAGTCATAACACTGACTGCCCTCTTAAACTGTACATGAGCAGTATACAAAAATCTCGAGGCATTACGCAAAAAATCTCAGATCTATATTAAATCATCTACTGACTCCTATGACCTGAGAGTATAGAGACGACACATAGGACCCTATATATACAAGACCTAACAGACAGTGACTCCACCTGTGGATCACTACTGTCCTTGATGTTGTTGTTGCTGTTGTTGCTGCTCACCCACTGATGGGTTCCTCCTTCCTTGGTGTCTACCTAAAAAGTTGAATCCCACAGGGGTGAGACAATTGAATAATTGTCCCAGCGAGAGTTATAACTCTTCGCTAGAAGCATTGTTATTGCAAATAATGGAATAACATTGAGTAGTATAATTATAAATATTCAGCAACAGGTAAATCATTGAATAACTAAATAAAGAAGTATTCTTTATGCAATCATTTCAATTATAATTTGATTGAATAGCAAGTCATTCATTTAATAAGGAATATGAAAAACATGTATATTATCTATCCAACTAGGACATATTAAACAATGTATCATCAATCATTGTTTATCGTAGTTCAACCTTAAGCAAATATGCTACACGGCTGATTACTTTTTACAAACATACTTATGCCCTGAGGATATGAGGTATACCGCTCATACTCCAACCGACCACTGCAAAGTCGAAATCAGTACCATACATAGGTCATCAGAAGAGTTGGATTTCTATGACCTCATCTTCCTCAGTCAGTGTGAGGAAAAACATGCAGGACATCTCGTGTGTCTGCCATAATAGCTTTCTAGGGTATTCTGGCAACTTTGCTATTAGAGTTACAGTGGCATGATGTACTCTCTTCACAATCGAGGGATTTCTTGTCTATCTCACATCGATGTGGCATTAACAACATTATCAGGTGATTAGTGATACATCTTCCCTGCATATACATATAATGAAGGTTAGAGAGATTAAATGTTTATCTCACATCAATTCCTTCATTAGGACGTAAGAATATTTGCATCCATAACCCCCACATACTCAAAAGTATGCTCTCCAGGAGTTCCCTTAGGAAAACCTATTTCACCATCATCTGGTTTTTGACAATGATGGATCTATGGTCAGGGCTCTACATGATATCATATTACTTGATTAATTAAGTACATTACAAAATTCTTTTAACATCAGGCATGTTTTCAAACATAGACCATTAAAACAATTGCTATAAAGAAAGAGTACTGTTTGAATCAGGTTCATTTCACAGATATATCAACATTGGGACCTCAATCCCCTAACAATTTATCATCATAATCCAAGAATATGGGTTTTCAACCCTTAGATCCACAAATCACTTGTTACTATTTTAACAGGTAACTCAATTCCATTAAGCCATTTAACAGTGTAAGCATAATAGTAGCATTACATGTATTTCATATGGATCATATAACCTATCAATCTCATTTGTTACCTTTCAATAGGCAACATTGCATATTATTACTTACAAGGCTCATTAAATACTTTTTTATGAACAAAGCATCATAGCTCTTACCTGGCTATATTCAATATTTCATAAAACCTACAAGATTAGCACAGATGATAACAGGTACATCAATTTCATATCAGCATATTACAAAATAAATATAACTTCACTATTCAAGGATTGCACCACTATGCCCTTACTATGGTTAGGGTTTCCCTTTTCAATTCAATTAGGGTTAACCAACCCCTTTAGCTTAATTAGGAATAGTGATACCTCATTATTTCATTATCCAAACATTGAGCTTCATGCTTAAAAGCATAACCTAGAATTAAGGTTTACTGTTCACATCATCACATTACCCTAGATTAGGGTTTACTATTTACATTATAATGAATTGAGATCATACCATCATCATGTATTAGGATTACTTCCATTAATGTCCTCAATTAGGGTTATAATTCATTAGCTTTCATAACTAGGGTTTCATGATCTCACTATCATGGATCATACCCTAATTAGGTATTCATCCATATTAGGAGTTCATTATTTTATTAACATTCATATAAGAAGTCGTCTCTCTCATATTTCTATAAGTTAATGTTTGCATCACCCATGATTAGGCTAAGTCCATTCAACATTGACATCATGGGTTATGTTATTACTATTGTGATTATTAAGTCGTACTCATTCAAAGAGTACTAATCACTCTATCCCATCAAGGGTACCTTTGTTATAATCACCATTGATTACATCATGTCTTAATCAACTAATTTCTTGGTCCTTTATGAGGTTTAGGTTAATCAACCACCAAACCATCTTGACCTCTAAGGCATCAAACGATCTTGACCTTTGTAGACCTCAAACGGTCTTGCCCAATAAACCTACAAATAGTCTTGGACTACCCTTGAAACCATTTGGTGGTGAAGACCGTTTGGTCATGTTTGACTTTGAAACCGTTTTAACACAACCAACCTTGAAACTGCTTGAATCTAAATGGTTTGGTATCGTTTGGTCCCAAATGGTGTTGAGACCGTTTGGACTCAAATGGTCTTAAGACTGTTTGGACCCAAACGGTCTTGAGACCATTTGGTCCAAACCACCTCAAACCGCAAGGACCAAAAAGTGTCTCAATCACTTCAATTGGAAAAGGATTTTCAATGTTGAACCCCTCAATCGATCATGCACATGTTAGCCACTAATCAATTGAGTTAATTAGGTCAACCCTCAACTAATTTGACACTCAATTGACCCTCAATTGATCATAAATTAGGGCTTGGATCAATTGGATTAGGGTTTGAAATCGATGACCCTTCAACATACCTCAATGTGAGTCTAATTGATTTGAAATCATTGAACCATCATTCAATTTGGTCATGACCTGACCCCAAACGGTCTTGGGATCATTTGGATGAGCTCCAAACGGTCTTGAGACTGTTTGCTCAAGTCAATTTCAAAAACCAACTCAACCAATTTATGTTTGATTCATTGGATTTATCACTAGGTCAACAATCAGTTACACTTCAACTTGTTACCTTTAGATCTTCAACCACTTGACCATAGTCAACCCTAGACCTCCAAACGGTCTTGGGTGACCCCCAAATGGTCCCCTAGACCTCCTAATGGTCTTGGGTGACCCCCAAACGGTCTTGGGATCGTTTGGATATCCCCCAAACGGTCTTGAGACCATTTTCCCATTATTTTATCAAAAACCAAGTCATTCATTTAGGGTTTGGATACTAGAATTGGTCACCAAAATCAGCAATCGATTACTCATCAACTTGATATCATTGGATCCTCAATTGGTCAACTATGCTTAACCCTAGACCTCCAAACGGTCTTGGGTGATCACCAAACAGTCTTGAGACCGTTTGGGTGATCCCCAAAGGGACACTCAACCCAAACTTCAACTTAATTCAATTATTGAAATCAACAATTGACCCAATTAGGGTTTAGATGGTTGATGGGCCTTTGATTGGTGAACCACTTGGAATTAATTGATGATTTTTGGTAGGTGATTAGTCTACATTATTCCCAACATACCTCCAAATGGTCAATTCCTGGTCAACTCCTCTAAACGCTCTTGGACCGTTTGCTTCTATGCGTTCTTGTGAAACCGTTTGCATTCAAACGGTTTGAAACCGTTTACTCCAAACGGTTTGGCAAACCGTTTGACCAAGGTTGAGAGACCGTTTGCTAAAGTATATTCTTGGATAAACATAGAAATTAATGTCATCATCTTCTACCTCTGTTCAACCAAGAACAGGGGCTGTTCTTCACGGAAATGATAGCAAGAACACACAAAGGTATCTAAAGAAGAAGTATAGGCAACGATTTTAGGAACGAAGGATGCATTAACAAAGCTTAAGGGTTAGAGTTATAAAACCCACCTCTAGGACTGATCCAGAGCTCCAAGCTTCGTATATTTAATGGTGGATGAAGCTCCAGTAGTTGTCCAAGGTCCGTTCTTCAAGTTTTGGATGAACAAGAGGGCTAGAAAGGAAAATCGTGTGAAGAAAACCAATTACTAACCATTGATTTAGAGTTTCCACCATGGATTCGAGGTAGTGATGATCCAAACTTACCAAGTCAGTATGGTCGTCCTTCCTCTAGTCCAGATCTTTCCCTTGGTCGGCCAAAGCAAAGTGATGAAGAAAAGAACTAAGGGAAACGATCCTTTGTGTGTTTGGAAAAGATACCTTATATATATTTATGGGTCTTTTCAAAGCAAAAAGAAAAAAAGATAGTTATTTCCTTTTATCTACCAAAATATCCACCAAGGCTTCCTCCATCCTTGGCCACGTTTCCACCTACTAAACTCATGCGAAACTCCTCCATTATCCAAGGTTAAATGGAAAAGAACTAACACCTTAAAGAGATGTATTTTAATATCCACCCTTATTTGATATTGCTTAATATATTTATTAGTGTGAGTAGTTTCCACTTCTACTATAATCATTCAAATGAGGCACCCTTCTCATTTTATTTGCTCTACTTGATGCCAAGAAACATGAGAGATCCTCTAGGGGGTATATTTTACATGTTGAACCCTAGGTTTTGGGTAATTTGCACATTACACCAAAACTAGGTTTTAATGTACAAGGATTGCTCTACACGTTATGTCTTGGTGTTCAAGCTTGAGGAAACCTTACCACTTCATCATAAACATTCTTATGATGTCTCAACATCAGAGGAACATCTTAACATGTGCAATTTGCAAGTTAACCTCTCAACTTAGGTAATTTGCACTTTAGTCCATTATTAACAAAACAATGTTTCAACATTATGCAAAAAAGACTGAAATTGAAATATATGTTCCTAAAAAGCCTTAATTACATTTCAGAGGACAAACACAAGCATCTAGTCACTTATTTAAGCAAAACACCTAGGGTTAGTAAATAACCCAAGTCAGGGATGTTACAAATTATCCACCCCTTATAAGGATTTCGTCCCCGAAATCATTACAAAAACATATTAAGAGAAAAGAGTAGGGTATTTCCTCCTCATCTCTTCCTCTAGTTCCCATGTGGCTTCTTCAACACCACGGTGATTCCAGAGGACTTTCACAAGACTTATGTCTTTCTTTTTCAGATTTTTAATTCTCTTGTCAAGGATCAACTCAAGTCCTTCTATATAAGATATATCATCATTCAATTCTACTTCCATAGGTTGCAGAACTGATTCTGTATCAGGATGACATTTCCTTAACATGGAAATATGAAACACTGGGTGTAACCTTTGCAACTCTGATGGTAACTCTAGCTTATAAGCTACCTTTCCAATTCGCTCAATGATTGGATAAGGCCCCATAAATCTAGGAGCTAACTTCCCTTTCCTTCCAAATCTAAGAACTCCCTTCTAGGGTGAGGCCTTAATGTACACTATGTCTCCAACCTAGAATTCTAAAGGTCTACGACACTTATCAGCATAAGATTTCTGCCTATCCTGTGCAGTCTTCAACTATTGTTGTATTATTTTAATATTCTCAGTGGTCTGCTGCACAAGATCAGGACCTAAAAGTTGATATTCACCGGTTTCATACCCACATAAGGGAGATCTACAACGTCTACCATAAAAAGCTTCATAGGGTGCCATGTCAATGTTGTGTTGATAGCTATTGTTGTAGGCAAACTCTATCAAACTTAAGTGTAGATCCCAACTTCCTGTAAATTGATAAACACATGCTCTGAGCAAGTCCTCTAAGGTTTGTATAGTCCTTTCTAATTGTCCATCAGTTTGAGGATGAAAGGCTGTACTAAACCTTAACTGTGTGCCTAAGTCTTTATGAAGTCGCTCCCAAAAATGACTTGTAAACTGGGGACCTCTGTCAGAAACAATGGTAACTCGGACTCCATACAGTCGTAATATCTCATCTACATACAACTGTGCCAGCTTCTCAGCAGAATAGGTTGTTTTGACAGGTAAGAACCGTGTTGTCTTTGTCAACCTATCAACTATTACCCAGATGGAATCATGACCTTTGTCTCTTCTAGGTAAACCAACCACAAAATCCATGGTCACATGATCCCACTTCCATTGTGGTATGGGTAAAGGCTGCATTGTTCCTGCAGGCTTCTGGTGTTCAGCTTTAACTTGCGGACACACAGGACACCGCATAACAAACTCAGCAACACCCTTCTTCAAACCAGGCCACCAATACATATCTTTCAAGTTTCGATACATCTTGATGCTTCCTGGATGCATATCATACATTGAAGAATGAGCTTCCTCTAGGACTAACTTCCTCAAGTTATCCACATTCGGTACAATTATTCTACCATGATAACAAGCTACTTGATCATCTGAGTCATGGAAACCTTCTCGTTTCTCATTACCATACTCCGATCTAATCTGCTGAACTACTTCATCAGCTTGTTGTGCCTCCTTAATCTGTTGTCTCAGAGTAGGTTTTATGTGCATCTCATCTAATAGTACTACTAACAACGATACTCTTAACTGTACATTGTCTTGTCTTAAGGAGATACGCATATCCCTTCTCGAGCATACCAAAGAATTCAGTTGTGCTTTATCTAGGGTTGGTGTTGCTGATTTCCTACTCAAAGCATCAGCAACTACATTGGCCTTCCCTGGATGATAATCAGTTGTACAGTCATAGTCCTTGATTAACTCCATCCAGCGGCATTGCCTCATGTTAAGCTCATGATGAGAAAAGATATACTTAAGGTTTTTATGATCATTGAAAATCTGGAATGTCTCTCCATAAAGATAATGTCTCCAGATTTTTAATGCATGGACTATAACAGCTAATTTTAGGTCGTGTGTCGGATAATTCTCCTCGTGTTTCTTAAGCTGTCGAGAAG
Organism: Alisma plantago-aquatica; assembly: GCA_963693085.1. Classification (NCBI taxonomy): domain Eukaryota; kingdom Viridiplantae; phylum Streptophyta; class Magnoliopsida; order Alismatales; family Alismataceae; genus Alisma; species Alisma plantago-aquatica. The sequence goes on from OY856409.1 coordinate 952,179,362, forward strand.
AAAAAGAAATCACTTGTTTATCCTGCATTAACACACATCCTAGTCCATTCTTAGAGGCATCACAGAAAACTATATATCCTTTCCCTTACTCAGGTAGCACAAGAATAGGTGCACTCATCAACCTTTCCTTCAACAACTGAAAGGATTGCTGACACTTATCATTCCAGGAAAAAGGAACATCCTTCCTGGTCAACTTAGTCAAGGGTAAAGCTATAGAACTGAAGTTCTTAATGAACATCTGGTAATAGCCTGCCAACCCTAAGAAACTACGGATCTCCGTCGGTGTCTTCGGCTGCTCCCATTGCAGGACATATTCTACCTTTTTAGGGTCAACATGTATACCTGAAGCAGATATTACATGTCCAAGAAAAGAAACATCTGGTAACCATAAATAACACTTGCTAAACTTAGCATATAACTTATTCTCTCTTAGCAAAGTTAGAGCCTGACGAAGATGTTGTTCATGCTGTTGAGCATCTCTACTATATATCAGGATGTCATCTATGAAGACAACAACACACTGGTCGAGAAAAGGTCAGAAGATTCTATTCATGAGTTCCATAAATGCATCTAGTGCATTTGTTAGTCCAAACGACATAACTGTGAACTCACCTTGTCCTAAAGGCAGACTTAGGTATGTCACCATCCTTAATACACAGCTGATGATATCCTGACCTCAAATCTATCTTTGAGAAGACGGTTGCACCACGCAACTGGTCAAAGAGATCATCAATCCTCGGCATAGGATACTTATTCCTTATTGTTACTTTATTTAATTGCCTTTAATCAATACACAACCACATTGACCCGTCCTTCTTTTTAACAAAAAGGACCGGAGCACCCCAAGGCGAAGTACTCAGTCGGATGAAACCCTTCTCAAGCAACTCTTGCAACTATTTCTTGAGTTCTGCCATCTCAGCAGGCACCATCCTATACAGTGTTTGTGATATAGGTTGCGTGTTCGGGATTAGATTAATCTCAAAATCAATCTCTCGGGGGGGTGGTACACCTGGAAGTTCTTTAGGAAATACATCTTCAAATTCCCTGACTACAGGAACTTCAGCAGGATTAGGACTCTCCATGGTAGTATCAACCACATGGGCCATGAATGCATAACATCATTGCCTCATCAGCTTCTTAGCAACCATAGCTGACACAAAATAGGTTGGAAGAATCTTTCTATCTCCTTGAAAGATCCATGTGTCGCTATCATCAGTGAACACAACTTGTTTGGACTCACAATCTAAGACAACCTTATACCTTTCTAAGGTATCCATCCCAAGGATTATATCAAATCCATGCATCTCGAGTGGTATAAGATCCACTTGAATGCGATTCTCAGAAAAGAAGAGAATGTAGGGAGAACATACCTCCCACAAAACAGATGATCCCATTAAAGGAGTTTCTAACTTCAAACTATCTTCTCTATGACTTGTAGTTAGGTTGCAGTCAAGAATCACTCTTCAAGTGATAAAGGAGTGTGTAGCACTCAGATCAATTAAAATAGATACAACGCAAGATGTAGACATATAGGAATTAAACAACTCCATCTAACCTGCCACAACCCGAGGGTTGATCACTGCCTCAGGTGGATTCATCGCATAAAACATCGTCGTTGCCTGTGGTTGATTCAGTGATCGATGACTAGGTGTCGATGATACAACTTGGGACACTTGTCCACATCCTCTAGCTCCTCCTGGAAACTGTCTCCTTTGAGATCCTTGTTGACTCTGCCTTTGAGGTTGAGTCACAGTCACTTCTCTGGCTCTGCAATCCTTCATTAGATGCCCCATCTTTCCACATATATAACAACTTTTGGTCCCTTGTTGTGGTCTAGTTGGTCATGTGACCAACATAGATGTTGAGCTACAAGATCCTTTTAGTGGTAAGGACTACCTTTCCCTATTTTCCAGAGCAGACACGGGGGTGGTCAACTCAGTGTTGAATCCCTTCTCAAAATGCCCAATCCTTTCTTCATTTGTAGCTGACATATGCAGACAGAACCGCAACAGCTCCATGAACTTAGCCTCATATTCGCTAATGTTCATCGGTCCTTGTCTTAACCTCTCAAACTGAGAGATTTTCTCATCCAGGAACGTCTTAGGGAAGTATCTATTGATAAATTCCCGTCAAAAAACTTCCCATTCAATCTCCACACCTGGCCTTTTCTGTTCCTCCATGGTGCACCAAGGACCAGCACTCCCCTTGAGAAGGTATACAGCATGTCTAACCTTCTCAGCTTCCGGGATGTTTAGGATTCTAAAGGCCTTCTCTAGTTCAGTTAGCCACAAGTCAGCATCTGTTGGGTCAGTTGTTCCAGCATACTCTGTGGCTCCAACCCGGTGTAGTCGTTCAAACATCTTGCCAGATCCTTGTCCTTTTGGATGGGTAGGTTCCCTAGATATAGGTATAGGCATCCGATCAGTTATATGGGTCATGGCAGTCATGAACTGCCCGAACATGGCTTGGGAGGCTGGGTTCCCCATGTCAGTTGGGTTGAACTGGGGTGGTTCAGGTATAGGTTCCTCCCTTTCTTGGTTTCTTGCACCTTCTCTAGGTGCAGTGACACTACTCTCAGCAACGTGTTCCTCGTGTGATCCAGACATTTTAGTTTTCTCTTCTCCTCCTATATGAGCAGAAGACACTATCAGATATACTGGAAGACACAAGAACAAACTATACAACCCTAGTCCTATGTCTCTGTAGACTCAGTGAACCTAGAGCTCTGATACCACTAAACTGTTACACTTCGTTCGAACAAAACGTTATTAACTATGCAGAAGCGATTAATTAGCAGTGGAATTACTGAAAATCACTAAAAATTAAAACTTTTTGTAAAGAGATCCTCAAACGGTACTCTTTCATAAAGAAACAAGGTAAGTTATTTACAAGTTGATTCATTAGTACATCTCTGTATTATCACATCTCGAGAGTCATAACACTGACTGCCCTGTTAAACTGTACATGAGCTGTATACAAAAATCTCGAGGCATTACTCTAAAAATCTCATATCTATATTAAATCATCTACTGACTCCTAGGACTTGAGAGTACAGAGATGACACATAGGACCCTCTATATATAAGACCTAACAGACACTAACTCCACCTGTGGATCACTGCTATCCTTGATGTTGTTCCTGCTGCTGTTGCTGCTCACCCACTGATGGGTTCCTCCTTCCTCGGTGTCTACCTAAACAGTTGAATCCTATGGGGGTGAGACAATTGAATAATTGTCCCAGCGAGAGTTATAACTCTTCGCTAGAAGCATTGTTATTGCAAATAATGGAATAACATTGAGCAGTAGAATTATAAATATTCAACAGCATGTAAAGCATTGAATAACTAAATAAAGTGGTATTCTTTATGCAATCATTTCAATTATAATTTGATTGAATAGCAAGTCATTCATTCAATAAGGAATATGAAAAACATGTATATTATCTATCCAACTAGGACATATTAAACAATGTATCATCAATTATTGTTTCTCGTAGTTCAACCTTAAGCAAATATGCTACACAGCTGATTACTTTTTACAAACATACTTATGCCCTGAGGATATGAGGTATACCGCTCATACTCCAACCGACCACTACGAAGTCGAAATCGGTAACATACATAGGTCATCATAAGATCCGAATTTCTATGACCTCATCTTCCTCAGTCAGTGTGAGGAGAAACATGTAGGACATCTCGTGTCTCTGCCATAATAGCTTCCCAGGGTATTCTGGCAACTTTTCTATTAGAGTTACAGTGGCATGTTGTACTCTCTTCGAAATCGAGGGATTTCTTGTCTATCTCACATCGATGCGGCATTAACAACATCATCAGGAGATTAGTGATACATTTTCCTGGCATATACATATAATGAAGGTTTGAGAGATTAAATGTTTATCTCACATCAATTCCTTCATTAGGACGTAAGGATATTCGCATCCATAACCCCCACATACTCAAAAGTATGCTCTCCAGGAGTTCCCTTAGGAAAACCTCTTTCACCATCATCTAGTTTCTGACGATGATGGATATATGGCCAGGGCTCTACATGATATCATATTACTTGATTAATTAAGTACATTACAACATTCTTTTAACATCAGGCATGTTTTCAAACATAGACCATTAAAAAAATTTCTATAAAGAAAGAATACTATTTGAATCAAGTTCATTTCACAGATATATCAACATTGGGACCTCAATCCCCTAATAATTTATCATCATAATCCAAGAATATAGTTTTTCAACCCTTAGATCATCAAATCACTTATTACTACTTTAACAGGTAACTCAATGCCATTAAGCCATTTAACAGTGTAAACATAATAGTAGCATTACATGTATTTCATATGGATCATATAACCTATAAATCTCATTTGTTACCTTTCAATAGGCAACACTACATATTATTGCTTACAAGGCTCATTAAATACTTTTTTTTATGAACAAAGCATCATAGCTCTTACCTGGATATATTCAATATTTCATAAAACCTGCAAGATTAGCACAGATGATAACAGGTACATCAATTTCATATCAGGATATTACAAAATAAAGATAACTTCACTATTCAAGGATTGCACCACTATGCCCTTACTAGGGTTAGGGTTTCTCTTTTCAATTCAATCAGGGTTAACCAACCCCTTTAGCTTAATTAGGAATAGTGATTCCTCATTATTTCATTATCCAAACATTGAGCTTCATGCTTAAAAGCATAACCCAGAATTAGGGTTTACTGTTCACATCATCACATTACCCTAGGTTAGGGTTTACTATTTACATTATAATGAATTGACATCATACCATCATCATGTATTAGGATTACTTCCATTAATGTCCTCAATTAGGGTTATAATTCATTAGCTTTCATAACTAGGGTTTCATGATCTCACTATGATGGATCATAGCCTAATTAGGTATTCATCCATATTAGGAGTTCATTATTTGATTAACATTCATATAAGAAGTCGTCTCTCTCATATTTCTATAAGTTAATGTCTGCATCACCCTTGATTAGGAAAAGTCCATTCAACATTGACATCATGGGTTATGTTATTACTATTGTGATTATTTAGTCTTACTCATTCAAAGAGTACTAATCACTCTATCCCATCAAGGGTACCTTTGTTATTATCACCATTGATTACATCATGTCTTAAGCAACTAATTACTTGGTCCTTTATGAGGTTTAGGTTAATCGACCACCAAACCATCTTGAACTCTAAGGCATCAAACGATCTTGACCTTTGTAGACCTCAAACGGTCTTCCCCAATAAACCTACAAATGGTCTTGGACTACCCTTGAAACTGTTTGGTGGTGAAGACTGTTTGGTCATGTTTGACTTTGAAACTATTTGGAACACAACCAACCTTGAAACCGCATGAGTCTAAATGGTTTGGGATCATTTGGTCCCAAATGGTCTTGAGACCATTTTGACCCAAACGGTCTTGAGACTGTTTGGTCCAAACCACCTAAAACTGCAAGGACCAAAAATTGTCTCAATTACTTCAATTGGAAAAGGATTTTCAATGTTGAACCCCTCAATCAATCATGCACATGTTAGCCACTAATAAATTGAGTTAATCAGGTCAACCCTCAACTAATTTGACACTCAATTGACCCTCAATTGATCATCAATTAGGGCTTGGATCAATTGGATTAGGGTTTGAAATCGATGACCCTTCAACATACCTCAATGTGAGTCTAATCGATTTGAAATCATTGAACCGTCATTCAATTTGGTCATGACCTGACCCAAACAGTCTTGGGATCGTCAGGATGACCTCCAAATGGTCTTGAGACCGTTTTCTCAAGTCAACTTCAAAAACCAACTCAACCAATTAAGGTTTGATTCATTGGATTGATCACTAGGTCAACAATCCATTACACTTCAACTTGTTACCTTTAGATCTTCAACCACCTGACCATAGTCAACCCTAGACCTCCAAACGGTCTTGGGTGACCCCCAAATGGTCTTGGGATCATTTGTATATCATCCATACGGTCTTGAGACCGTTTTCCCATTATTTTATCAAAAACCAAGTCATTCATTTAGGGTTTGGATACAAGAATTGGTCACCAAAATCATCAATCGATTACTCATCAAATTGATATCATTGGATCCTCAATTGGTCAACTATGCTTAACCATAGACCTCCAAATGGTCTTGGGTGATCACCAAACGGTCTTGAGACTATTTGGGTGATCCCCAAATGGTTTTGAAACCGTTTGGGACACTCAACCTAAACTTCAACTTAATTCAATTATTGAAATCAGCAATTGACCCGATTAGGGTTTAGATGGTTGATGGGCCTTTGATTGGTGAACCACTTGGAATTAATTGATGATTTTTGGTAGGTGATTAGTATACATTATTCTGAACAGACCTCCAAATGGTCAATGACTGGTCAACCCCTCTAAACGGTCTTGGACCGTTTGCTGCCATGCGTTCTTGTGAAACCGTTTGCATTCAAACGGGTTGAAACCATTTACTCCAAACCGTTTGGCAAACCGTTTGAGCAAGGTTGGGAGACCATTTGCTAAAGTAGATTCTTAGATAAACATAGAATTTAACGTCATCATCTTCTACCTCTGTTCAACCAAGAACAAGGGTTGTTCTTCACAGAAATGATAATAAGAACACACAAATGTATCTAAAGAAGAAGTATAGGCAACAATTTTAGGAAAGAAGGATGCATTAACAAAGCTTAAGGGTTACAGTTATAAAACCCACCTCTAGGACTGATCTAGATCTCCAAGCTTCATATCTTTAATGGTGGATGAAGCTCCAGTAGTTGTCCAAGGTCCATTCTTCAAGTTTTGGATGAACAAGAGGGCTAGAAAGGAAAATCATGTGAAGAAAACCAATTATTAACCATTGATTTAGAGTTTCCACCATGGATTCGAGGTAGGTGATGATCCAAACTTACCAAGTCAGTATGGTCATCCTTCCTCTGGTCCAGAGCTTTACCTTGGTCGGCCAAAGCAAAGTGATGAAGAAAAGAACTAAGGGAAACGATCCTTTGTGTGTTTGGAAAAGATACCTTATATATTTATGGGTCTTTTCCAAGCAAAAAGAAAAAAAGATAGTTATTTCCTTTTATCTCCCAAAATATCCACCAAGGCTTCCTCCATCCTTGTCCATGTTTCCACCTAGTAAACTCATTCAAAACTCCTCCATTATCCAAGGTTAAATGGAAAAGAACTAACACCTTAAAGAGATGTATTTTAATATCCACCCTTATTGGATATTGCTTAATATATTTATTAGTGTGAGTAGTTTCCACTTCTACTATAATCATTCAAATGAGGTGACCTTCTCATTTTCTTTGCTCTACTTGATGCCAAGAAACATAGGAGATCCTCTAGAGGGTATATTTTACATGTTGAACCGTAGGTTTTGGGTAATTTGCACATTACACCAAAACTAGGTTTTAGTGTACAAGGATTGCTCTACACTCTATGTCTTGGCGTTCAAGCTTGAGGAAACCTTACCACTTCATCATATACATTATTATGATGTCTCAACATCAGAGGAACATCTTAACATGTGCAATTTGCAAGTTAACCCCTCAACTTGGGTAATTTGCACTTTAGTCCGTTATTAACAAAACAATGTTTCAACATTATGCAAAAAGGATTGAAATTGAAATATAAGTTCCTCAAAAGCCTTAATTACATTTCAAAGGACAAACACAAGCATCTACTCATTTATTTAAGCAAAACACCTAGGGTTAGTAAATAACCCAGGTCAGGGATGTTACAACATCTATCTTAGTCCTAATATTAATGAATCATTATTCATTTGATCAAAATTCAAACTTCAATGTCTTTTAAAAGGATGAATGACAAGTCATAAAATTTTATACATAGACTCGCAATATCCTAAAGTATCTTATTCAAAACTCTTGGACACAAACCTAATTATTTTCTCATACAAATAATTCTTTAAGAAATCTAGTAAATTGATGTATAAACCCTAATTTCATTCAAATTCATCATCAAATATTGATCCTATACGTTCAAACACACTTCTTATGATCCTGACATATCTCAAGGATAATAAACTAACCTCTTGAGTTCATTATAATGATTAAGTGTACTTCTTGGCCACATAAGTACCCAACATGATAAAACAAATCTATATGTCACGATTGAACTCAATTAGTGTTCTAAACATTAATTGCATATATGGTAACACTTTTTAGATGGAACGAGTCAACCATTGAAAAATCAATTCCTCAATTTGGTATAAATCATTCAGGCAACAAGAATGGTCTTAAAAAGATTGTATATTGGACATCAAAACCCTAAAATCTAGGCTATCACATTCACTCTGCCTTAAAAGGAATTTCATCCTTGAAATTCAGCCAATGTTGTACTTAAGGTGATATAGATGGATTCAACTTCATAAAGGTCACCATTTATAGTTTCCAAAGTTATCATATTTCTACATGTATCCTTAACTCCCATCATAGGATTTTAAGTATCCATGGTTTACCCACCCTACTTTTATATAAAGAAGCATCATTGAGTACTTATTAATAAAAATATTTTTTAGGATTTGCATCACTTAGTCCCCTTAAGAATTGTGTCATCCTTTTTTGCAATTTCAAACTTGAGAAGGTATTACTAAAGATTTCATCTTTCACCCCCATTCACCTAGTTGAGGTGACAAGATCTCATATCATTTATTAACCAAATATTACACTTAGCATTATTACTATCACTTATGATTAACATCATACTAGCATTTCATTACATTATAAGGTCTTACTTAACATTCTTGAAATATTAGGGTTTCACCCCATTATGAGAGTTTTCATCAAACTAGAATCTTGTTTAGAAGATTTGAGGTTAAGAACTTTATTTTTTATCATGTAATCTACAATCCAAAGATATCTTTGTTTCAATCTCATGAGTTCAAACTTACATCTTTGATATATGAAACAAAGGAAGATTTAATATACTAAGCCAAGATTATCATAATTTCTATCTTGGATATAACATGTACAATATATGAAGGAAATATAGAATAGGCCAAGCTTCTATGAGTGAATCCTCATATATATTTCATATATATAGTTCAAGTGAGGTTTCTAGAATCCAATATTACAAAAGAGAAGTGGAAGGAACAAAATTTATGAGTATCTTATGTACAAGAAATTTTACTCTCTGAACCAGAGTTTCATATATCGCCTCACTTGCAGCTAATGATGAGCTTCACAAACATAAGTCACTTAATGTAGGACCAAAATTAGTCAAAGGATAGACTTTATCATCATGAGTCTTCTAACCATCATTCTTTTAACCTAAATATCACATAAAGTATTTAGATCAACAGTAGGAATCATGCATACGACACTCAATTCATCTACTCAGAAGTAACTCAACTTAGGACACATCTTTTTGCATATATCATATATACTGGAGGGTAGGTTCTCTGACCTTCTCTTAGTGGGCCTCACTCTCTCTAGAGTACACAAAGTATCTTGTCCTAACGCTAGATGTTCTCCATTATAAGAGAGCTTGAGGCTCATACATATTCCACGTTATCTTAACTTAATTTATCTAGAGTGGGAAAATCCTATTTACTTTCATCATCAAGACTTAGTTCATTTTTTTCAAAATTGGATTCAGACATAATATATAACTTTGATCTCTATAAGCAACTTATATCAACAAGGATCAAACTCAGATAAGATTATCCGTGTTTGTATCATTTATCATTCTATTGTCTATCTATCTATCATATATCCTGATAAGGCTCTAGACATCTAATCTAGAGTACTTGCTCATCTAGAATGATGTCACTCCCTTTCACTTAGGTTGTATGAACACCTCCTACCCTTATGTGTGAGGGACACCTTTTCATATTTACATATCTATAATAAAATATTATATAGTTTTTTTTCAAGAGAGCACATGTAATGTATTAAACATGAAATGAAACTAGTAGGGAGAATATTGATTTAGAATTTCAACTTCAAACTAGTAAAAGGGTAATGATTTGAATATATGTGGCATGGAATACATAATCATAAACATGCATGAGAAACATGATCATGAGAGATCAATAGATGTTAAAGATGATGTGGAAGAATAGCATATAGTACGGGCATGATAGAAACTAAAGAAGGGATGAAACATGAGGGAGTAATATAGATGATAAAATAGAGAGACTGGGAGATGCAAGAAGATTCTAAATAGTCCAGTATTCTCAATGATGAGTAACTAAACCTATATACAAGAAATGTGATGAGTGAATACTTGAAGGTTGGAATTCTAAATCTTAGAATCACCTTCTCTTTTGTATCCTCCATAATGAGAGTAATGTAGGGATGAAAGGGTAAGAGAATGAATTATAAATGATACATAATCACCATGGTAGATACATTTATTGAATATATAATAATACAATATGGAATGATGATGAAACTCCAACAAGATAAATTAGGAAAGTAGCCTATTAGAAAGGCAAATAAGAGACATGAAATTCAAGTGATAACATAAGGAAGACCTTATTAAACTTATGGAGAGCTAAAGTTTTCATATCAAAATAAGGGAGTAAATTCATGTCACAACAAGATCATGTTATTGATAAGGATAAAGCCCTTAAATGTTTATGGTTGTTGTAGCTCAAGGATATCAATAGTGATTTCACCTTGAGAACTAATAATTTCATAAAATAGGATCTTTTGATTAGAAATATGAGAAGTAACTTAGCCATGATAGCAACCCAAGGGGGTGGTTGTAGATGATAAAGATAGATAACAATATGGAAACTAATAAGAATGATAGATAAGAAATAGATCTGAGATGTAAGATGTATGATTTGAATAAAAGGAGTAGTGCATCATGAGAAAAGTGTGATCTGCCATAAATTCTTGTAGTGATTGTGAGAATGTTGAACAATCCATTCCTACCTCAAAAAATTTAATTACTAGAGATGTTGAATCTATATGATCAAAATGAGAAGGATAAGTAAGAATAAGCAAGTACTAGTGAATGAGAAAAGAATTTGAGAAAATAAATGGGTTCCAATAATATGTGAATTTGTTTTAAAGAAGTATAGTTTGTTGAAAACATATCAAGCGATGAAATTTGTTACACATATGATTTTAGTTGTACATGCACAAAGGATATATTAACTGAAAGCGTGTGATGGTTTTAGCCATTCATACCAGTAATCTAGCTCATTATAGTACAATTGTTGTTAAATATAGTCTTGCAGTTTATAAATGCTTTTCTATCAGAGTAGAACCATAGTGAAATTCAAAATTAAAAGATGAATTTTCTTTGGTAACTCTGATGTGATATTGGAAATATATATATATATATACATAAATATATAATATGGATTGAACTATATGAACCAATATGGTAGGATCAAATTACTAGTATTAAGGTAACACATCAAGAGAGTATGATAGAATTGAAAGTGGTTGTTCCTTTTACTCTTCCCTAGTGATTGGTTGTGACATAGGAATTTTTTTTCCATCATTGAGAAGTCTTGTATTAAATTGCTGTGATTAGAAGAAGAACAAACGACCCATTCTAAAGACATTATTCAAATATGAAATATAAGAATGTAGTGGTGTATAAGATTTGAAAAGTTTTAAAAAATCCTGAGTATACTTATTTGTGTATAAATGATTCGAGGATAAAACCATTTTCAGGGGAAGGAACTGTTATGACCACATTTGTGCTTAATTGGTAAACTAGGGTTTACCAGAATAAATACATGTTTAATTAGATTGAACATTGTTTTAACTTTATTAATGATGTTAGATCAATTGTGTTGTTTTAAACCTAAAGGAACTCTAAGCATGATTATAATTTGAAGAATTAGGGTTTGAGAAATGTAAACCCTAGTCAGCAAAAAATTAGGGTTTTTATTGTACTGAATACGAAATTTGATCTGGATACGAGTGTGGTAAATTATTTTTAATATATTTTTTGTAACTTGAATTTACTTGAAATTTGGATATGATATGGATAACTCAATTAATGTTGGTGCAAAATTTTAGAATATCCAGACGTTCTTTGAATGTGGTGTTAGATCAAACTTTACTTCAACTGACCATGTTGCAGGCTGTTATTAGTAGCGTAGTAGTTGATTATAGCTAGGAATGATCTGTATTTTTTACTAGATCTCTAAAATTACAAATTAGAAATCATGATAAATTTTAATAATTTTTGGAGTATGTTTGACCTCTGAAATGAATGAATTACAGTAACACTTTTATGATAAGAAAATCTACTAAAATATGAGAAAGTACAGTGAGGGGTTAGTGTGAAAATTACCCAAGAACCTCGATTGATCTATATGAACAAACCAGAACCCAAGGAGCTCTCATATTTTATGATCCATTATAGATAAATGAAATTCTAGAGAGAGAAAGGACAGCTAGGGTTTTGAGAGGAGAAAGTGGTGGAAATGTTGACCTAGGGTTTCTCTATCTGAGATATGAAAATTAAGTAAGTTTAGCTTCTTTGCGTAGCCTTTCTAGGTGAATATTCTCTCAAATGTCAATATTCTACTCCTCCTATGATTTGATTCAGAGTGATATCAAATCTTCCCCTTTTCTCACTTTTTCCCCATAAACTCCATTCCTAGGGTTCTCGAGTTGAAAGGAAGAAGAAACTGGTGATTTTCTAGGGTTTTGATATGGATTTGAGAATTTCAAAGATGGGATGAAATTTAAAGTTGTTTTCACACCTTAGGGTGAGTGGGTACTTCCTTTAAATAGTAGATTACACATAAATGAGTTAAATCATCAATAACCTTCAATTGCCTTGTATGTGATTACAAACCCTAAACAACCTTTTTGATCTAGCTTTCGCAAGATGATATGCAATGGATTATTTATCTGTTTTAATGAATTTTGTATGATAAAATCATATTATAAATGGATACAAGCCATCTAAATGAGAATTTCTAAAGTAATTCCAGAAGTTATGATAATATATTGATATATAGGGTTTTGACTATGTCTGAGATTTGATGTATAATTGTATAAAGAACTTTGCCTATTTGAATATACTTGTTTGTGAATGATTGTTCATATGAATTCATAGTACATATATGTCAGATACTATTTTGAATTTCATGTGATGTTATCAGTGTTTGCTTGATATCTTAGTAAAGAGGGTGAAACCCTCGAAGAGTTGAAAGTTGGAAATGTGTCAATAGTCATTATGAAATCCACTTGAAGTGATTCTCTTTGAAATCATATACTATTTATTAAATGTTATTCTTGATGAATGATATCTCATTGAATGGTGTGGAAACCCAATTTCAACTCAATTCTTGAGTTTCATATATGTTGATTATATGTCAATTGTTGAAAGTAGTCTTTTATCAGTGAAATGTTATGATGCTTAGATTCCTTGTGTGATATGTGAATGAGGTGAATTAGAACCTAAAGATATGGCATTTAGTGAATCAATAGTTTATAATTTAGTGCTCTTTAGTGAGATAAGTGGTGTGCACAGATGCTCAGTTTGCGATACAGATTGCTGATAATTTATCAAAAATACTATTTATGAGGTTAAATAAGAAATGTTGATGTGATGATTGAATCATGAATTTAAGGAGTGAATTTGACATTTTGATGCCTTGAACATTGTAGAATCCTCATAGGATGAGGCCTTCGTTGTGGGGAGGAAACGATTTCCCGACTAGAGTTTGTCAAAATCGAGGCAAGCCGTAGTGCACCAGTAGGGTATAGGTGCCCTCACCAGTAGAGAAGACTCCTTACAGTTGTGTGCTACCCAACACCAATCAGGGATGTCGAGGGTACCTGTGTTACATGTTGTAATGATTAGTGGTCAGTAGGTCCACTAATGCATAAAATCCTAAGGGATTTGACTCACTACCTAAGTACCCAAGTTGAGAGGTAGAGTCTGAGATATCTGGCCACTCCCATTAGTTGTCGAGAGCTAGATGTGGTGACTGCCCCTGTAGACGGGGCTGGTGAGACTATAGGCTTAGGAACCCAGGCATGCTTCTAAGACTTGTACATTGAGATCATAGCTTGTTGTGATGCTTTCACATGTATTCATACATTTCATGTTGGTTCACAGCGTAATAAGATGAATGAGAGATTAATCAAGTGTGTGTAGTTACTCAATTATTATTTATGTGTTTTTGAATTAATAGTTTACTTGTGATTGTTTAAGAATGTTAAGTGATTTATTTACTCTTTGCGGTCATCTAGAGTAACCTTCCATACGTATGCTTGTGAATGATTAGTCTCTTTATTGCTTGCTTTTGTTCTACTTAATATCAGTTGCTCAATATATAATTGCTTTGAACTTTTTCTATGAAGTACTTTTTCATTGAGTGAGTAGGTTCACCCCTCTACTCATAAATTTTTAGGGAAACCAATTAGATTGAAGAACATCAATGCCAAAGTAGATCTGCCACAAGAGCTAAGAATAATATTACTCAAGTTATGTCACTCCTTGTCACTCTAGGTCCTTATAGAGTAGTTAGAGAGTTTTTAATAATGTTGTGTCACTTTAATTCCTTAATAACAGATTATGTATATGATTATCATGTCATATGTATAGGGAAGTGTGAGAAATGAAATGAATGTTTAAATATGTATCTTTATTTTTGAAATCAGATTAGTATTGTCAAGTTTTAAGTCACCTTGAATACTTAGATTATGTGTTTCAATGTGCATAAACAAGTAGTTTGAAAACAAAGACAAAAAACAAGGGTATCAAAATTATGATTAAATCCTCAAACTTATGCCCGAATCTCATAATTAGTGGTAAGTGTGGGATGTTGGTGTAATAGTTCTTATTCACATGTCCTAGACGAACATGACAATTATCATAAGATATTGAAGTAGAAAGGATACTCAAACAATTATCATTAATATGAGAAGTACCATTACAAGAAGAGACACATAGCATAATTAAAGCCCCACATGTGTACCCAACACCTATATAAGAACCAAATCTATAGATTACAACTTTGTTCCCTTAACATACAAGAGTATAACCAGGCAACATGATCAAGACTTCACTAACTAGGTTTTTCTTAAAACTAAGAACTTGTAAAACATTTGTAGTCTAAGGACTTTCCTGGATGGGAGATTCATATCAACACGGCCATAGCCTACAATCTGCTTCACAGATAGATCATCACCCTAAGAGATCACATGACTGTTGTATATCTGATAGGTAGAAAACACAGAATGATCATAGCATATGTGAGAAACCACATCGGAGTCCATCCAGCAATTTTTACTTAAAGAAAAGTTAACACTAAGAACAATAGGATGGGTGGTATCTAACCTTTAGAAGAGGATGCATCTGTCCCAACATTGATCATATTTACTTCTGTAGTCTTAGGGGCCTGGTAAGCTTACTTTGTTTGACCTTTACGGTCTCTACAAAAATTTGCAAGATGTCCAGGCTGGCCACATGCATAACAAATGTGTTGGCCCCCAGAATTAGTGTTCTTATTATGACCGAGTTTCTTACCTTTCTTGGAAGATTTCTTAGACTTAGGATTGAACTTGTTTGATATCCTATTGGGTTTTACACCATCTACTAGATTAAAAGGGGTATTGACCTTGACATCTTTTTCTCTATGATGGAATTTAGTTTGAAGAGATTTCACTAAGGAAGACATGGTTAACCTATCATGTCTATGACGAAGAGACTTGGCAAAATCCTTCAAGGATGGAGAGATTTTTAACAAGGGTTGTCAATTGTAGTGGGGCTTTGACATGAGATTTTTGTACTCAAGTAGTGGGGCTGGAACAAGCTTATTATCCACCATATGATATTCATACTATCTCACGAAGGTATATTGTTTTAGTCCAGCATCTTGCATTCCAAACTTGTCATCCAAAGCTTGCCAAAGTTCAAGGGCAGAATGTTGCTTGTGGTAGATGTCACAGAGCTCATTTAAAAGAGAGGAAATGATCCTAACATGAAAAAGGCAATCTAATTCTTTGGATATTTTGGTAGGAGAGGAGTATATGGAGAAGACAGTTTGTTGTATGCATGAATTAGGGTATCAACAAAATTAAGGGATGATTCATGTTCCTCATGTGGTGTGATAGCAAAAACTAGTCCTAAGGAAGTGACCCAAAACTTCATCTTTTGTTGCCAACGACAAATATATAAACCCATAAAATTTTAGTGGGCCTAAGACTAGCTATGTCTTCCACGATCATCATTGTTATAGGGTCAATGCTATGTAAATAGAAATATTCAGTTAAACAATACTTTCAATATTTGATAACAATTCAAGCAGATCAATAATAAAGAACCAAAAAAATAGTTTAGATGAGTCTATGGATGAAGGCGCGTCACGAAGATCATTGTCCTGAAGACGAAATCTGTCGCTCCTATACACGATCTTTATCAGTGTCTTGCCTCCCAAATTCAATCACCCCACAATGTTGGTACTGCCTCCTGGTGCTAGTAAGAGGATAGTATAGAATAATCTTTTGGCCCTCGATCGTCGCTATAAAATAAGTCACAGGAGGTACTCTCAGATGTACAATATTGGGTGGAAAAGAATGATGAAGAACAAGCTGTGAGAAGGTGAAGAAGTAGGCAAGAATAAGGCTACACGCAGGAGCAACTAGCACCACACAATAGGAGTCATAGTCACACATAGTAAACTCTTGTTATATTTCTGATTTTCGGTGCATGGGTATATCAGAGTATTAGAAATGGCTTAGGCCTGTCCCTTTTATAGCTGGACGTAGTCACTCAAATTTTCAAATAAACATCCAAATCTCTTTTAACAATTATTGGGTACCAAGTCCCCAAAGAAAATACTTCGTCAGGCGCACCCAAAACAGAACCGATGAGACATAATGGTAGAGAATTAAAGGATAGATTTAATTCAAAAGAATTTATGGTTCAAATAGCTTAGGCACAGTTGCTTTTTCAAGACAATTAAATAAAAAAATGTGCATCTTCAGATGAAATGACAAAAATAAAATGTTGTCAAACAAAACAAATTTAAGAATTTTTTTTTAATAAAAGTTATAAATCGCGCACATAGTACCGGGCCAGCCGAGGCGAAGCGCACATGCATGTGTGTATTTTAATTCGGCAAAACACAAAACACCATTGAGTCCAATCAACATTTAATTCTAAAGCCCCAAGAAACACCCATAAACATTTGATCACTTTCTCCCTTTAAAAGGAACCCTCTCACTTCAGAAGTGAGCAAGATGGAACTAAAGGTAGCTGACATGTTTGAAATACAACTGACAGTCCTGCGTTGTATATCGAGGTTCTACCATTAAAACCTAAAATTTGTGTCCGTATAGCTCTGACAAGAATTGTATGGGTGTTACCGGGGCACTAGGTTTGGGTAATTTACGATCCGAAGTTTCTATCGTTACACACGACAACCTCTAATGCACCCCACTACTCAACGTACAAAATTTAGAATAATACTTCCTTGGCACTAAGCTGCAAATGCAATATAAAACAGGTCATTGAAATTTTCAGAAAATATATCGAGCATCAGCTCTAAAATTTAGCATTTGATAACATTAGCACTCATTGGGTTTTCAATATTCAAGTGCATAACTAGTATAAGCAAACTTTTTTACTTCTGACATCTACAAGAAGAATCCTAATATCTGCCTTCATTCTAGAATACTCACTCGGTTGGATGGAATTTTCCGTACAAGTTTCACATGCAAAACAATGTGTACAATTCAGCAACTTGTAGATATATATGCATGATCAAGACTCTTCTCCTTCGTCAAAATCAACTTAAGATATATGATTGAATGAAAGAGGCTCTCCTCCAATTCCAGCTGCGTGACTTTGATATTTTCATTTGCGCTCGATATTGGATATCTACCAAAATACCAGTACAAATTTTGACTCTTTTAAGTTCTGGTAAAAAATCTGTGGGTGTCCTCGGGGCCTTTGGTTAAATTTCTGATTATATTTATTGTTTCTCTTAGCGTATCTCGGCTTTGGTACTTGAATCAGTTGACCTTTCGCCACCTCATTGCCTTTGTAAAGCCGAAATTTGACTCGCTTCACTATGTTTCACATATTGCATTTATTGCAACTGTTGCAAATGGATATAATATGGAAATCCGTAGAATTCTAGAAAATTCCGTACATAAAATCAGTGGCGAGTCTGACGAATTCTTGCTTCTTTGTGTCTTCTCCCCAAGAAGAATCAATATATGGTCTTATTATTCAATAATAATTCAGGATCTCATCTCGCAAGGAATTTAGCTACGTGTTTCACATGTAATGAATAGACTTTAGTGGCACCTTGCAAAGAAATCAATGAAGTGGTCTCTTGTTTCAGCGACCACCGGTTATGATGCCCACCGGCCCCACAGTTCAGTTAGGCCAATCGTCAATCTTCTATGACCGAT